>JANAVB010010199.1:7681354-7693854 GCA_029216955.1 Iris pallida
TTGGGGGCAAAATGAGCATATTTCAAACTTTTGGGAATTTTAAGAGCATGGGATCTTTTAGTGCAAAAGTAACATATTTAACGAGGAATTTTTTGCACTTTACCCCATCAATGTTTAGCTGCTTTTGCATCTCTGATCACTACAGCCACTCAAGTTAAAAATAAGCCTTTGGACATAATCATTCCCAGAAACCAAAAATTGGTGTCAAAAGCTCTCCAGGAATCTTAAGATGCTACAACATTTGAACTATCAAATGTCTTCAAGTGATTTAACTATAAATAATTCAGATCTCTGCATATGTTGAGACCAGCTCTAAAAACAACATTTCGATAATAAAAACCCATCAAAGCCCTAGTCATCCCTCGTACTGTAACCCAGGTCAAAAAGGACTAGTGCTCTCTCAATGAAACTGCACGTACACTTGATCATACCATGAAATAAAACGGCGCAGCAACAGAACTTAAAAGAGAAATGTAGCTCAGGCTTGATGCATCAAAAACATTTCTCTAATTGTTAAATTTTCTCTTAACATGAGTTAAAATTGGACAGCTAACATAAATTAAAAAACCTAAAACAAAACACTTTGGTATAAAACTTGAACAGACTTCAAGTACCCAAAACAGATTACAGAACATCATGATTCACTCTAAAACATTTCTCACTGGTCGCCAGGGAGAGTCTTAATGATATCAGAATCACCTGAAATACACAGAAATTAGTTCAGCAACAATTGCCTTGACATAGCAATGGAAAACTGGGAAAAGAGAGTATAATACTGATTAAAACTCACCGGGATCAATAATGCTAAGGCAGCACACTCGATAATACTTGCCACAGGCTGTTCCCAGATCCACGTTATCTAAATTTGCAGAATAATGAAACAAAATAATGAAACAAAATGCAACAAAAAGAAGGAAAAAAGAAAAAGAGAACCAAACAGCTGGTTGAAATCTCAGGTGCACCAAGAAAGAAAAGAACAACGAGGAACTGGAAAACAAGTTTGAAGTCAAACTATCAAGTTAAATGTCCAAAATCAGGCCTTATAACAAACTTTTACAAAAAACTGAACTACAGGAAAGGAAACAAGACCTATAAAAATGAGAATCTTAGAAGAACTAAGTAACGGTTTTGCAGTAATCAGCCACCGCTAACAAGTTTATTGTCTGGAAGAGGGACAAACTTACTTCCATTAAAATGATGCACTCCAACCTTTGCCAGCATTGCATAGTACTCGATTAGGGACTTGCGGAGAGGGGGGCAGTTGTTAGCAATGATGATCAACTTCCCTGGTTAAAAAAACAATAACTGAGATCAAAGTAATATTCAAGTTTGATTTTGATTCTCAATTTAATAATAGCACTGAAGCGCAAAATTAGGGCAATAAATTTTAGACAGGATGATAGTACACAGATCCAAATAAACAACGGGATAGAAGTGGATAGATGGCTTACAACGTATTCAGTGTAGCATATTGCAAACAGACACTTAGAGAAACTAAATTATCAAAATCAGATGCAAAAAAACAGCAAGATCCAACATAAAAATAAGTAAGAAATTTGATGTTAGTAGAATTGGCAATAATAACAAAACATATTCGTATATAAAAGCCAAAGAGCTAGAAGTAGGCTTTACAGAAGTTCATACCAGCTAACCATTTGACAAGAAAATGTTCCAAATCTCATATATTCTCTATTCTACTATATAATGCCAAAAGTAGGCTTCACCGTGAAAGTTTTCTTTCCAAAAATACCCTTTATTATATTTACTAATTAATTAAAATTAATATGGGGTATCTAGGTAAATACAAAAGTTGTCCTTTGGATCATTCTAATTACAGCAACTCTTAAATACAATGAGTATCTAAAAATGAGGTATTGAAAAATGGACTTTGTTTAGCATCATTCATTCATTGGAAAATGAACAAATTTTCACTACAAGTATTATTTAATCTTTCTAATAATAAATACATGCAACGCACGTGCATATATGCTAGTTAACTATAAATTGAACTTGAAAAATGTTATCTAGCTCACACTGACATAATTGGTACATTTTTCAACTCGGCTTTATAGCTAATGAGATCTTGATCTTGCATTTAGACCATCTCCTAGTGATTTTGCTTCAGTAGCCTTCCTTCTCAACAATTACCTTTACCAAATTACTGAATCATGTTGTGTAGCGTAGCTAGCCATACTGTCACTGTATCTAAAACCGATTAGCAAACTGACGCAGGATGAGGAAGCCAAAGAGTGGCAAAGAAGTCCTAATACAACTATACTAACATATATGCACGTGTGTTGCACGTATTTATTATTAGAAAGATTAAATGATAGTCAAAATTTGTTCATTTTCCAATGAACAAATGATGCTAAACAAAGTCCATTTTCAATACCTCATTTTTAGATACTCATTGTATTTAAGAGTTGTTGTAATTAGAAATATAAAAGGACAACTTTTGTATTTACCTAGATACGCCATATTAATTTTAATTAATTAATCTTTTTAATTAGTAAATATAATAAAGGGTATTTTTGGAAAGAAAACTTTCACGGTGAAGCCTACATCTTCAGCGAGGGCCACTAACATCTTCCGCGTTACCAACAACTCATACAATTGGTCTACTCTTGTTTCGGTATTCGTATCACTTGTTCTTTGGATTTCTAGAGCATTTCCTATGTTTGGTAATTTTCCATGTCTGTTTATAGGGTCTGAACAAGCTAAAGAATTTTAGGGTAATATTCGCATCTCTGTATATCCGTGTCCGTGTCCGTGCAATATGGATCCGAGGGGGAGGAGGAGAGACGTTGTACCTTTGGAGGACCTGAGAGATCTGAGGACGGTCTTGAAGCCAAGCGTGTACTTGCCGCTCTTCATCACCAGAGCTAGCCTGTTGTTTATGCTCTCAGTCGTCTTCTTCTGCAATTACACATATATTTATTTATATATATATTCATTCTTTCAATCACACAAAATCATCAATAATATACAAATAGACAAAGAAGAAGAAGAAGAAGAAGGAGAGAGTGTGAGGAGTACAGTTTTCTTGGTTGGCGCCATTGCTGCTGCTGCAGAGGAAGAAAGAGTGGGGGTTCGTTTGCGCCGCAGAGGAAACCCTAATTTCTGAACGAATGAGTGAGACTACTATAAGGAGGCATAGATGGGCCGTGGATTCGGCTTGCACTCTCTGCCAGACTGACTGCCAATCACTACCAGCCCAATTTTGGGTTTTTTTTTTTTTTTTTTTTTTTTTTTTTTTTTTTTTTTTTTTTGCTTAATTGTACTTTGATACTCTCAACTATTCCGCTTTTTCAAGTTGATACCTCAACTATTTTTTTTTTCAACTTCATACCCTAAAAAAAATTTGGACAATAATGCCCTTACCCAAAAATTAAAACTACCACTCAACCCCTCTCCCCTCCCCTCCTCCAGCCCCCCCCCCTTTCCGGCCACCACCCCCGCCCCTCTCCCCGCCGTCCCGCCCGCACCCTCCGCCCCTCCCCCCCCCTCCCGCCCCGCCCCCACCCTCCCGCCCCGCCTGCACCCTCCCCCTCCGCCCCCCTCCCTCCCCCTCCTGCCCCGCCTGCACCCTCCCTCTCCCCCCCGGCTCTCCTCCACCCTCCGGCCACCCGCACCCCCCCCCCCCGCTCCCTCCCCTCCCTCTCCCGTTGCCCTCCTTTTCCGACTCCACCATCGCCGGAGTGGGAGGGGGGGGGGGGGTGTAGTGCCCCGTCCCGCTCAGTCAATCGGAGGAATAGAAACGCCGACGGCGTTCGGACTTAGCCTTGCAACGGCTACTCGGAGACATCGCTCGGTCGAGGCGACCGCTCGTTCAGGTGGGGGTAGTTTCGGTGAACTTGCCTCATCTTTGCCTTCACATAATAAAATACATATTTTCAACTTGCACAAGTAGGCTTGATAATAAAAGAGACGAATCCACATAGCTAAAGGGAATAATCCCGACGGTCGAATTGAGTTAGAACATGGAAAACGTCCCACGGTCGGATTAGAGTTGGTGCACGGCGTGCTTTGAAAATGACACTCGATCCTTCGTCCCGTGGCTTGGGAGAAGGAAAGTTGGTTGAGTAGGCAAAGTTATGAACGTAGCCTAAGTCATAGGCGTCGCCCGCGTAAATGCTCGATCAAGCATGCACGCTTCCATGATGCAAGGCTTGGCATAGCCTTTGCTCGTCCCTTGAGTTAAGTTGTAGGCTTGGTGAAGTTAGGCAAAGTGATGGTGGTCGACCTAAGTCATTCCAAGCACGGTCCTACGAGTTCTACGGCTGGGTGTGACAACTTAGTCTTACGGTTTCAAGCCCGTCATATAGAATATGTCTTGGGTGGTGGCGTCGCGTAGAGTTCAAGTTGGTTTAAGGCACGATGTCACGGACTTAGTGTTTTCAGGCACGGGCCACGGTTGATTCATTGAGTTTGGAAAGTGTTGTGAATATTTGTTCTTGAGTCGAATAAAATGATAGGGCAAGAAAGAAGAACGCTCGCGACTACGGGTCGTCGAGGCAAGATCTCAGAGGTGAGACGTATTGAACTTGGCCCTGAAAGAGATGATAACACTAGAGGTGAAATGACTGTGTGAGACGTCAGTTGAGTCGAGTCTTGCATGGTCATGGACAACTTGTCGACAAGGTAGAGTTTCCTCGAACGGTAGCCCGACGGAAGGGGACCGGTTCTTGAGAAGCAGCATTAGCACGTGCTGGATGACCGCACAAGTTAGCGCAGAGGCTTGCCAGCGGGGCTAGCTACCCACCTGGCAAGGGCGGCCACCTAACAAGCTAAAGGAGTCCAGGATGGCTCTAGGAGTCAGTGACCAAATCATATAGATGAGTCGGCATGGCGGCAATCTGCGTGTGTGCCTTTGGATTGAGTTGAGTTGTTGAATGTCTGGATAGTTGGAATACAATGTTTGGTCCTAAGATGTGGCATCAACATAGGCGACGTGCTTCGGCACGAGATGTGACGTCGAGTCTAATGTTGTCAGCATATAAGTTGCATAGTTTGGATGTGAGTTGTCCTGAGTCTAAGTCAGGAAAGGCCGCAAGGCAAAGTTGGTCGAGTGATACTTAACCCACAAGTCTTGATTAGGTCAGTTGATGATTTAGTAGCAAAGGGCAGCGAGGCGGCGATATGGTTGAGTCGCACGTAGTTGCGAGGCACGGTACAAAGGATTGGTAGCACGGTCACACGGGAATGGAGCCTCATCGCGTAGTTGCGTCTCTGATTCTGGCCGAAAGGCAAGCACGACTTGATAGGTTAACGTTGTTTGAGTCGACATTGTTGTTGCAAGCACGGGATGGTCTAGAGACACAAAATAGGCCAAGGCGTCGGTCCTAAAACTGATCCTAAGGCAAGACTAGAAAGACAATTGATAAAAAGGGGACTATGTTGCACAAAGTAAATTAAACGTGCGGATTTTGTATGGGTGGGCGAGGAGCTCATTCCACCAGTACAGTTGAGTACTGACACCCACATAGTTTTCATGTGCAGGCACAGGTAGAAGCTCGTGGCGCGGAGCTCGCTTGGATGCGTCGAGGCACGAAGTTCCTTGACGACTCGAAGCGTGCGGCCGCATGGAGAAAAGACTTATACGGGACATAATGTATGGACATCGCCTTCCGAAGCTTCCGCTGGATAAAGACTTGTAATTGAAAGATGAGAGAGAGCTGAGTGAACTTGTAAAATGTGAGAAGAGTGAGCTTGAGTGATTGTAATATTGGCCTTGCGCCCCCAATGTAATCGTTGTTTCAATATCAATAAAGAGCTTCTTTGAATAACTTGTGTTTTGTTCTAAATTCTGCTGCTGTTATTCAATGTCTCTGCTTGGGACTTCTGTGCGACGACCCCCTGTCACAGCCGCTGAAATCGGCCGTTATGGAACCCGCCTTGCACGAGCGCAATCTAGGCTCGTGCGGCATCACGCCTTAGCGAGGACGATCGCTCCTACGGAAGCGGGGCGTGACATAATGTCACGCCCCAGAACCAGAATACTGGAGAGCGGGGGCAGACATAGCCAGCTACGTATATGAAATGGAATCCATCTCATTATACGGTCACGGCTGTCTAGATACATGAGGGTTTAACTACAAGCCAGCAGTCTCCTAAGGTCATGAACAAGCCTATTGTCTCAATCACAAGCAAGCAATAGTAATTACAAGATGTCAGAGCACCAAATATATAATAGCAAGGCGTCCCATACATTACATATTGGATGATCATGAAGCTAGTCGTACAAAATGTCAAGACTAGCAAGAGTTCAGTCATACATGATCAACCCTAGGATCTGTCAATCATGTTACAGCCCGTAGACAGACAGTAAATAAAGATGCAATCGAGCTAACACGTGCTCGCCGGCTAAACGCCTCAAAGAATAATTTTTACAAATAAGTGGGAGGACAAAAAGAAACCCACTCGTTGCCAGGGTTCCGTCTAGTGGTCACCATCTGGCTGGAAGATCGGTGGATCCTCGGGAGCTGCTCCGATATCTGGTCACACAAAACCAGCTGGGTCAGACCCCAGAAAGAGCAAGTGCCACAAAGGAGGCTTCACTTAGAAACTAAAACCAGCATATAGTAAGGAACATTAAAGTTGAATTATCAGAAATAACAACAATAATTGAGTACGAGGAAACCATTCAAGTAGTCAGACTACAACCCTTAAACCAAACAAGGACCGGGGTTGCAATCCTTCACCTGAATGGAAATCCGTCTCAAATACTATGGATAAGGTAATAAGACAATAAACGAAGAGAAGACACAGAACTGCTCCGGGAGCCAGGTTACAACCCTTAAACCAAACAAGGACCGGGGTTGTAACCCTTCGCCTGAACAGAACTGGACTCCTGATCTTTATTGTTAAGGCCATTATAGATAATCATGTTGCTGAAGTAAGATAGAACATGACAAGCATGGCACGGGGTACAAATAAGACAATAACCGAAAGGAAGACACAGAACTGCTCCGGGAGCCAGGTTACAACCCTTAAACCAAACAAGGACCGGGGTTGTAACCCTTCGCCTGAACAGAACTGGTCCCCCGATCGTTATTGTTAATGCAAGCATCAATAATCGTGTCTTATTACGATCTTGCACAGGATCAGGATAAGACTAAGCTGGAATAACTTCATCCAATCAATCACGGCCAATCAAAAGTACGGCTTGATACTTTAACTAGCTAGGGTTATCACAGGCCTAGTTACTAGCAAGATGCAATGAGATTATTTCAACAGCCACAAGCCCTGCAGACCATCCAAGTTATCCAGGTCGAATGTCCATTTATGAAGGATGCACCACATGACTGTGTGCTGGAAGTGTGCCCTACTCGTCGGTAGGCTACAAGTCCACTTAATGCGCCCAGATAACGGGATTGCCTGTAGCTGGGAATCTCTTTATGTCTACTGAATTATTCTAGTTTATTACTCTTAGTTAATTACAGTAGGTATCCCTGACCGTGGTACTCAGGGATCCCATCCTAGACATGATGCAAGACAATACTGGTTTATTGTGCAAACGAAATCATTCACGGTGTCCAGGTTAGTCATTCTTGTCAGGTCATGTCACGTTAGCCGTCGCAACAGCAATTCGAGATAATCATGTCAGGTATGCTTGTCCTGCCATACCGTGTTCAATTATTATTAACAAACCTATTAAATAAATTCATGATTATCAAGTTCATGACAAAAGGCGTAAGGATATAAAATGGGCATAAAATATCTAATAAAATATCAATATACAGGGCTATAGAAGAGCCAAGCTTAAGGAAAATAAAACCAAAGTGACATGCTGACATAAGACCAAGTCAACCAAGGCCATACGCTCAGTTCAAAAGTCATACGCTCAGGTCAGGCTACGCTCAAGTCAAGCTACGCTCAGGTAAGCCTACGCTCAGGTCAGCGTATGAGGTCCATACGACCCCTTGTCACACAAGTGAGCGTATGCAAGACATACGCTCCAAAAAGGCAGCGTATGAACTTCATACGACTCCTTGTCACACAAGCGAGCGTATACAAGACATACGCTCCAAAAGGCAGCGTATGGACTCCATACGACTCATGGCTATCCAAGTGAGCGTATGCAAGTCATACGCTCCAAAAAGGCAGCGTATGGACTCCATACGACTCCTTGTCAAGCAAGCGAGCGTATGCGAGACATACGCTCCAAAAGGCAGCGTATGGACTCCATACGACTCATGGCTATCCAAGTGAGCGTATGCAAGTCATACGCTCCAAAAAGGCAGCGTATGGACTCCATACGACTCCTTGTCAAGCAAGCGAGCGTATGCGAGTCATATGCTTCCAAAAGGCAGCATATGGACTCTACTGTGCTGCGATAAAGAGCGCGCACAGCTTAGTGACGCAAGCTAAAAAGCTCGCACACTGCTCACTGTCTTCTCCAAACAGCAGGAACTCCATGGTTGAACCCTAAGCTTCCAAAGTCCATAACTTGGTCAAAACAAGTCCAAATCCAACTTTCTAAAGGTCAAAATTGGGTAGAAGGAAATTCTCTACCACATGGAACCATCAAAACTTGAAAACAAGGGAATTTAATAGATCAAAACTATGAAAATCTGAAAATGACTAAATTCTAGATCTACAAAAATCCAAGCTTCAAAATAGAAAATGACAAGTTCTAATGTGGATTAGAAAGTTGCAAAGAAGAGGTTAGAACAATAAAAATGGTGGGTTTCTTCATGAAGCAAGATTGCACTTGCCTAGGCTAGGGTTTTCTTGGTTGGTGGTGGAGAGTAATGAAGAAGAAAGGAAATAATGAGGAGAGAGAATGGGAAGAGGTTAATAAATGGGGTTGGTTGTGGTAGGTAGGGGGTTCACCATTGGTTCATGATGAACCAAGGCTAATCAAGCCTAGCCGAACCAACCCAAGCCAACCCAAATCAAGATGAACCATGGCCAATACGAGATAAAATACGTACACGTATTCTTAATACGTAATACGAACAACAAGCATTACACATAATGGTATCAGAGCACGGCTTTACGTTCTTGGACTATCGATTGAATTCTTTAACTCGTTTTCGCAAACTCTGTTGCTTTCGTATGTTGATGTCGTTGGTGCGCTATCTCTCAATTGTCCCACGGGATGTCCATACAATAAGTCTAACTATTTTGCAAAACATAGGAGAACAGTTTTTGACAAAAAACAAAAGATGGTTTACGTAGGCACGGTTGGCTGTCGGGCTGGGCACATACACCAAAGTTGCGTCGACCTTAGAAAAGTCGAGTACGGGAATTGAATTGTGTCGGACGAAAATGAGTTGAACTCGATTGAGTAAAGTGAGATGACTATCGATAGGGGTGCTATCGAACGGCGATATCGTCGATGCGATATAGATGAGCGTGCTTGGAATTTGGAGAATGGTTCGAACAAAAAAATTGAAGAAGTCGATTTTGATTCGAATGATAAGTTGAGGATTCGTTGAATGACTTCATCCCTGAGTGGTATATGCGATAGCCTCAGGGATGTAAATCGATTGATAAAGGAATGATGCGAATTGAGGAAATACGTTGGTCGATGACTTAAGATAAAGGATGAACGATACGTGAATTTGGTTTGAGGAAAATCGATGTTGTGAATGATTCGAGGGATAATGATCGAACTTGAATTTGAATGTCAAGGAGATTATCCAGTCGGACGATAGCATCATTTGCACGACTCAGAACTTGTTGCAAAGAAAGATCGTCAGGTTACGCATATCGTCGATGGTATTGAGGCATATCAAAGATCGATATACGATAACTTGGGGGTATTCTGACTCGACGAACGACGATCGTGCAAGTGTTATTGTTCGGTTGGATGCTGTACTTAGGATTTTGATTTAAGGGAATGTTGGATGAAAATGATCGTGTCTTGATGCTTATGTTGATAGCCATAACGTCGACGATCTTGTCTTGTGCGAGCGCAACTCTAGCCTCGCACATGCGTTACGTCGGATTTGGGGCAATCGTTCTGCGTGAGCACTGACATGGTGATTCATGTCGCGGGAATGATCGAACTCAGAAAATCAGGACGCGGCAACTTTGATTGTCTCGACTTGTTGGCTTGATGCGAAGGTAAACTCGAGGATTTGTAGGACTTACGATTGATGATAGAATAGACTTGAGGATTGAGTAGGTCCAATCCGTACATCGAGAATGAACTGGTCTAGATGCAAAACAAGAGTTACGTCCCGATGAGGATGATTATCCCGCGGGAGCGTGCATGGTGATTCATGCCCACCGTGGAAAATCTGACTCGTGTGAGATCGGGACACAACATATTGTTAAGCTAGACGACCTCATGATCAATTACATGAATTGGAATAAATGACTTCGGAAGTATGGAATGTGAAAGTTTGGCTTAGCGATGAATTGTGTCGTAGCGTGCTTGACTTGGGGATTGATAGGCGGATTATGTCGAACGTGTTCGAAAAGATAGACTATGCGAAATGGCTTGATGAACGAACGATATGGATATGACGTGGGATTGGTTGAAATATAAGTTATCGTATGATGGAAACGACTCGGACCCCGTGCGACGAATGTTGGGATGTGCGTAGGAAATCGATGCTCGATGTTTAGAAATCGGAGTGATGCGAGCTTGGGTAGAAAAACCCCGTACTATCAACTTGGTTTGACCTTAGGATGGGGTCAGTGTTGATATTATTGTTTGGGAACTATGATTCCAATACTGACGGAAAGACATAGCCTAGCGGTTAGGCAGACGTCCGAGTGCGAAGTGGTAGGATTTGTGGAGGCACTACTCGCGAGTATCGGTTGACATGCATGTATATCAAGGACGCTTGAATACGTGCACGATCCGACTCGAGTGGTGATAGCGGGATTCGCTATCACGAGGCTTGGTTGAAATATATGTATTTTGGGGACGCCTGGAATATGTGCACGATCTATACTAAGTGATACGTTGAATCAAGTGAGACTTGAGAAACAGGAAAGTGTCGAGGATTTTGAGATCGTAAGTTTTGAAGAAAGGATTGAGGGTAGCACGAGCGTTGCTCGGATTTGAGAAATGCATAGGCGTAGTGTGTGCGAGAGTTCTTAGATGTTGAGTAAAGTGATAAGTCAATAAGTATACTCAGTTAGTTTCGAGGACGAAACTTTTTCTGAGTGGTGTATGATGTAGTGCCCCGTCCTGCTCAGTCAATCGGAGGAATAGAAATGCCGACGGCATTCGGACTTAGCCTTGCAACGGCTACTCGAAGACATCGCTCGGTCGAGGCGACCGCTCACTCAGGTGGGATAGTTTCGGTGAACTTGCCTCATCTTTGCCTTCACATAATAAAATGTATATTTTCAACTTGCACAAGTAGGCTTGATAATAAAAGAGACGAATCCACATAGCTAAAGGAAATAATTCCGACGGTCGAATTGAGTTAGAACATGGAAAACGTCCCACGGTCGGATTAGAATTGGTGCACGACGTGCTTTGAAAATGACACTCGATCCTTCGTCCCGTGGCTTGGGAGAAGGAAAGTTGGTTGAGTAGGCAAAGTTATGAACGTAGCCTAAGTCATAGGCGTCGCCCGCGTAAATGCTCGATCAATCATGCACGCTTCCATGATGCAAGGCTTGGCATAGCCTTTGCTCGTCCCTTGAGTTAAGTTGTAGGCTTGGTGAAGTTAGGCAAAGTGATGGTGGTCGACCTAAGTCATTCCTTGCACGGTCCTACGAGTTCTACGGCTGGGTGTGACAACTTAGTCTTACGGTTTCAAGCCCGTCATATAGAATATGTCTTGGGTGGTGGCGTCGCGTAGAGTTCAAGTTGGTTTAAGGCACGATATCACGGACTTAGTGTTTTCAGGCACGGGCCACGGTTGATTCATTGAGTTTGGAAAGTATTGTGAATATTTGTTCTTGAGTCGAGTAAAATGATAGGGCAAGAAAGAAGAACGCTCGCGACTACGGGTCGTCGAGGCAAGATCTCAGAGGTGAGACGTATTGAACTTGGCCCTGAAAGAGATGATAACACTAGAGGTGGAATGACTGTGTGAGACGTCAGTTGAGTCGAGTCTTGCATGGTCATGGACAACTTGTCGACAAGGTAGAGTTTCCTCGAACGGTAGCCCGACGGAAGGGGACCGGTTCTTGAGAAGCAGCATTAGCACGTGCTGGATGACCGCACAAGTTAGCGCAGAGGCTTGTCAGCGGGGCTAGCTACCCACCTGGCAAGGGCGGCCGCCTAACAAGCTAAAGGAGTCCAGGATGGCTCTGGGAGTCGGTGACCAAATCATATAGATGAGTCGGCATGGCGGCAATCTGCGTGTGTGCCTTTGGATTGAGTTGAGTTGTTGAATGTGTGGATAGTTGGAATACAATATTTGGTCCTAAGATGTGGCATCAACATAGGCGACGTGCTTCGGCACGAGATGTGGCGTCGAGTCTAATGTTGTCAGCATATAAGTTACATAGTTTGGATGTGAGTTATCCTGAGTCTAAGTCAGGAAAGGCCGCAAGGCAAAGTTGGTCGAGTGATACTTAAC
>JANAVB010010199.1:7698854-7703854 GCA_029216955.1 Iris pallida
AAGAATCTGAGTTTTCGACTGAGGGTCTGCTTGGATTGAGGGGAAAAAATAAGCAGAGTTAAGTGGGGTTAAATGGGGAGGAGTAGAGTGAGGGAGTGTAGAGTCAATACATAGAACCTTGTTTGGATTGGAGGGAGAGTTAAGTGGGGGTATTTAATAACTCTTGCTTGGATTGGAGGTTTTGAGTGAGTGGAGGATTAATAAAATATGATAGTTACAAAAATAGCCTTATTACATATGTCATAATATTAAATTTGATTGAAATTTTGATTAGAACTTGTCAAAATATCTTCACAAATTAGAAAGGTACGGAGTAACATGTTGAAGAAAAAAAATTAAGAAAATAATCATAATATTTTATAGAACAAATAAGGGTATTTATGACTTTTAAACAAAATCCCTCAATCTCCCTCGTTAACCCTCCCCCCCCCCCCCCCTCCCGAATTGGGGGGTTAAAAAAATAGACAAAAAATGGTGAAATAAACCCCTACTTAACCCTCTATAACCCTCCCTCCTAAACCCCACCCTCAAACCAAGCATAAATTTATTTTTCCCTCACTTAACTTCCTCTCACTTAACCCTCTTAACCCTCAATCTAAGCGGACCCTGAATGCTATTGCTAATAACAAGATGGTAATCATTGAGTATGCTTATAAGAGATTTCACATGTTGCTATGTTAAGAACAAGAAAAGGAATAATTTGCATGCTAAGAAGAAGACTTGTTGCCTGCTAATAAGTAATGATATGATGTCTGTCTTGCTAAAGTTAGAATGTTGCCTCAATCAATGAACTGTTTTCATGCTAACAAGAACAGAAAAGAGATTGCTTATATGCCCCGAATTTGTATACTTTTAAAGGTAAATGATATGCTAAATCTGCACAGAAATGTTATTATGTTTCTAATTAGATGAACGCTTGCTTGTCCCTCAATGATGTTCTGAATGCTAAGCATGTACAGATGGAATTGTACATATTGCAAAGAGAAATAAAAATCTAGGAGCTTAGGCTCTGAATTAAAGAAAAGAGAAGGCAGAGTCATAGCACTGTCGTTCAAAGAAAAAAAATGTTAGAAAGTAGAATGTTTGCTCAAAGATGAAATGTTGTCTCAAAGATTTTATCTGATGGAGGTAGTATTCATGCATTGGTCTCGGACAACTTGTGCACATGGTCACTAGATCTCTCGATGGTTTCCAGGACACTGGGAGCCGATCAGCCTAGGAGAGGTTGTCTAGACATCCTGAGGTACAAAAAATCTCGGGTGTTGCATCTCGTCCACTAGCGACGAGCTGAACCCAAGTGTCACAGCGGCTAATAATAGAAATACCCATGAACCATCATATAGATAAGTATTGATTGGTGCAGAGCTGAACCCATGAGTCACAACTGCCATTCGAGTATGCATGTGTTGATAACAATTTTGCTAAGAGCTAACGATGAATGTTGGTTATATTATGTTTATGCTAATCCTTGTCTTTGTAGGGATAGACCGTCGGCTATGGTAAGAATCACTGAAGAGTGATACATTTGTTGCTAAATTTTCTGAAACATGAGTTGCTTAAAGAGAATAATCTATTGCAAAGAATTGTTACGTCCCTTTCAAAGAAAACATCGGATATCGTGCTTGTAATCTGACCCTAGGAGTTGCTTGAATAAGAGAAATGATATAGTTCATGAAACAAGCTGCGCACTTCACAAGAATGATTAGTCTCTTGTATGCTTGAAAGAAATCAATGAACTGTGGCTTTTCAAAGATGTTTTCAAAAGGATGTAAACTGACTCTGAATATACATGAAATGAACATAGGTAAAAGTAGCAAGATCATATCACAATAAATAATTTTACTAAATGAATTAGCGATCGTTTCAGACAAATGTAGCCTTTGTTCACAATCACCAGTCTGTTGATATACTGATCCATCATCAGTCTGCACGTAGGTGCAAGACGCATCGAGAAGGATAGTCCGAAGCGATAGCCCGAACCTCATCCCCAGGAGCCAGAAATCAGAAGAGATGCCAAGAGATGGACATCTATTACAAAGAGTTGGATTTGTATATAAAGGGATGTAATGTATGGAACGAGATCATTGTAATCTGTAATGTTTCTGAGAGAATGTAAGCATTGTATCAGAGAGAACTGAGAGCTTATAATATGTTCAAATAAAATCAATAAAGAGACTTGTTTATAGTACCTTGTGTTCAATTATATTCTGTAATGTGTCCGCTGTCGCTTTAATATCTGCAATATGTTTCGCTGCGTATTGGCTATCTTATCTATCTTGTATTATTACCGGTCTTGGCCTTGTGCAAGCGCAACTTAGGCTTGCACGACATCACGTCCAAGCGAGGATGAATGGTCTCACAGAGTCCGAAGCGAGGACGAAAGGACTCTGCGGGATCGGGACGTGACAGTAAGTGAGAAGGTTAATGTAGGGTAGAAAATATGCGTTAATGTAGGGTGAAAAATGTACAATGTCCAAAAAATTATGGTAATCTAGGAGGTTTTTTTTAATAAAGTGAGCAGGTTAATAGGACTTGCTATATCAGGTAAAGCCAAAGTCAAAGTAAACACATTTCACAATTTTCAATACAATTGTTTGGGATGTGATACATAACATGTATTGTAGAAGGACCCTACATATATATATATATATATATATATATATATATATATAATAATAATTATTATTATTATTATTATTATTTTGGAAAAAGGTAATTGTACATATATTAAAAATTTACGGAGTCTACAAATCAAATCTTGGGGAGACTTGAAGTTCTCTATCACTTTTACATTAAATTCTATATTGTGAATCACCCCAATAATGGGCGTAGTCACCAGCTCAAAAACCCTATTGTTTCTTTCCTTCCATGTATGCCAGACTGCGGCCGCCAACCGAATTCTTGTTGTTTTGTACCACTGGAAATGCCGATTCCTTTTGGCTCTGATATATGCCACATCCTTCCTCTAACTTCGAGAGCCATGGAACTGTATGCTGAGCTGGAAACACTGATGCTGTCAAATGTATGATGAGAAGGAACATCTAAAAAAGATGTGCTCCATGGATTCGAGATCTAGTTTGCATAGCTCACACAATGATGATGGAATTTGCACACCAAACCTCATCAGGGGGTCCCAAGTAAGCAACTTCTCAAGACAGAGTTTGTATAAGCAAAGTTGTATTTTGGAGGCCACGCCTTTGGTCCATACCACCGGTGCCAGCTCCAGTGGAGGATGAGCCTCCCTAATAGACGCGTAGATAACCGATTAGGGAAAGATGTGTTGTCCAGTGTCTGTCCACACCCATCGATCCCCTTCCGGATACTGAGTATCCACGTGGACCTCTTTAATCTCCTGTCGAAACTGTCACGTCATAGGGTGAAGATCCGATCTCCATACACCCTCCCGTAAAATAGTGCTCACCCGGGCCCTCATTCCCGCCACTGGCAACGCTTGCCAACCAATACGATCTGCCAAGCTCTGATGGTTGATCCAAGGATCCCACCACAGGTCAGTAATCACTCTAGAAATAAGCCCCTTTAACGTACTCTAATAGGATAGTAAATTCTTCCAAGTAACGGAGTCGTTACTATTGGCTCGGACTTTCCAGAAGGACTAGTCCTTCATATACCTCCCATTCATCCACACCGCCCACAAGGAGTCCTGGGTAAGAAATCGCCAAGCCTGTCTCAATTCTGCAGTCTCACGCAGGCTTCTCAAAGACTGTAGACCGACACCTTCCTCCTTCCGAAGTCTGCAAAGAGTCGTCCAACCTATAGAGTGTAAGCCTCCTCTCCAGATAAAGTTAGCACAGAGTCTTTCAATTTTACTAATGGTCGCAGCCGACAACATGAGAGTTTGTAATCAGAATCGAACGATAGCATAGATGACGGATTGAACCAGCTCGATGCGTCCTCCAAAGGATAAGCTTTGGACATGCCACCCCTCCAGATGACGCTGAGCGTAGTCTACCAGACTTTGGCATTCAGTCTCTTTGGCGTAGTTGATGGATAACAAAATTTCCAAATATCTGAATGAAAGATCTCCCTTCTATATACCAAGAAGTAGAGCCTTCTCCTCCTTCTGCAGACAATGCTTGTTGAAATAGACCGTACTTTTATCCGTGTTCAGTTGTAGGCCAGTCTTTGTGCCAAACCATTCCATAGTTCAGAGCCATAATCCTACGTCGCGAAGTGTCATGACCCGCATCCAATATTTGGGCGTGAGTCGTGGGTACGTCCAGCCTACGTCGCAGAGTCGGCTGTAGTACGCTGTCTAGTCATCTCCACATTTTCAAATACAACCACGCAGTTTATATTCATTTGCACAATGTAAACCAAATCACATATAAGCCAAACAAGATGAATTCTATTAATAGTTTGGAGAGATAAATAACGAAAACTCCAATATCTATCAAACTGTACCAAATGTCATAATCTCCAAAGAAAAGCAATGTACTAAAGAACATCCACTAATCAACTCATGAGTCTCATAATAGGAAAGACATTTAAAAATCTCGGCTAAACAATCTGTGAAAATGCTAAGCAAATCTACTAAAAGCTATCTGTAGCAGGCAACTCCGCATAGGCAGCCTCCAGCTCGTCCTGTGCGCCAAAGTCTGGATCTGCAGTGTGCTCATAATACGTGGTACAAAAATCCTCTAACTCATCACCTAAAATATTGGTTATCCAGTCAGGAATGGAACAAGCAAACAAACTGAAAAACTATCCGCATCATAATAGAGTCGACAGTACATGAATATAACGTATGTAGAAGAAAACAGAAAGATGAGCTGATGACATGGTATATCTAGAATAAAAGCATGAATCGCTGAAATATGATATGTCAACTGGAAAGAATATAAAAGCATAGTGACATGGTAAGTGGTGGAATGTAAGGAATAAACAAAAGACAGCTATATAAGTGTCTTAAAATATCTGTTTCGACATGTGAATGGCTAGGGGTAAATCCGGCACCCTACATGTGTCGTGTGCAGCTGCTA
>JANAVB010010199.1:7706354-7708854 GCA_029216955.1 Iris pallida
CCTTGACGGAATTCAAATTGGCCGCGTGTTCGCGACGAATTTGATGCGTATTCGTCGAAATTTACCGTATCGACCTCTGTGCAAATTTCCTAATTACTTTGTGCACGTTCGTCAGATCGAGACGAAACTTACGCCAACAGGACCGTATCATTTTTCTGGTCCTATATCCCAAGTTTGGTCAGTTCTGAGACAGTTGATCGGATTGCCGTTTTGCGGGCCCCACGGTCCGATTCAATGGGCAATTTTGTGCACGGCCCACTGGAATCCACAATTGGATATACCATTGGGTTCGTATCATCAAAACAAATTCGTAGACATGTAGTTTGACGACTTCAGAGACCATTGAATCTGACATATTTTTCGGTGCAAAGCGGGTCCAACGGCGGACACCGTTTTGCCCGAAATTATCATTTTGTCCCTGTATCCAGAATTGGACTTAAGGACAGCAATTCTAGCTAATTTGACTATTTTGAGAATTGGCATTGTCTATTTCAGCTTTCGGAGACAGTTGTGATGATTTGGACTTGATGGATTACCAGTTGACTATATTTGTTGGATCTGCGTGCAACCACCAGACAAGATACCTCGCCTCCCTCTACAGTTTATTTACATGCATATTTCTGTTATTACATTTTTACTAGTGTATTATTGACATGTGATTGTACGTCGTGCATGCCAGTATATATATATATATATATATATATATATTAGTCCTTGTTTATAGTAGCTCTGTAGTTCATATTGGATATATATATCGTCCATGTTTATAGTTAATTTCGTAGTTCATATTGGATTGATTCTCTCGTGTATCTTGATTGGGTGTTATGTCATCACCTGTACTTTGATTGAGTATAATCGTGTCATAGGATGAATAAGTCATAACGGAACTGCTGTACCTTGAATTCTTGAAGCTAACCTGCGAGTCCACACTAGGAGCGAGGGTTAGTAGCTATCTGTATCTTGATTTCACGAAGCTAACCTGTGAGTCCATACAAAGGGCGAGGGTTAGTAGTATTTGAAGCTAACCTGCGAGTCCATACAAGGGCGAGGGTTAGTAGTATTTGAAGCAAACCTGCGAGTCCACACAAGGGACGAGGGTTAGTAGTATTTGAAGCTAACCTGCGAGTCCATATTAGGGGCGAGGGTTCGTAGTTATTGATCCACACTTGTGAGTCCATATTAGGGGCGAGGGTGATGCTAGCCTGCGAGTCCACACTAGGGGCAAGGGCTAGTAGTTGTTCAACCTGCGAGTCCACACTAGGGGCGAGAGTTTGAGTATTCGATTGGTTATCCATTGACATCGTGGCATCGTGTTCTCTTGTTCTTCTCCAGCAGTTCGTTTATGCGTAGTGGTTCTCCCAGTCGTGTATAGTCGTATTTTCGTGTTGAATGGTCTTTTTCCGTTTATTTCCTGTATTTTTTTTATTGCATGATAACTGCTAGATAGGCATATTTTTATGTATCTTGCTTTGTTTCCTGAGGATCTGATGATCTCTTCAGGTTTAGTGATTGCATGGAGTTAGCAAGTAGTTCTGGATGGCGGATGATTCACGATTCTTGTGGGTTTCGGATGCGATGATATGCTTGTAGGATTCAGGTATCATTATTACGTTATTATCCGCTCGTGCTTTCATATCTTATCATGAGATATCCTATTTTGATTCAGTTTTATACTTTTGTTACTTTTAGAGTCTTATCGGACATATATGCTAGTGGACTGCAGACCACGACCCATAGTGTTCATTCATGTATTCGTACATTTATTGTGGATTGATATATAGATTTACCTTTGCCATGATTTGGCAGTATATCATCGCTTGACAGCGTTTACGTATCCGAGTCGGGCTGGAGTCCGTTCGATAGTTGCTGGCTTGCTCACGAGCTCGCGTCCGAAAAAAGGGGGGGTCATGACAGAACATAAGAATAAATATATGAGCAAAACCATCAGAATTGGAAGCAGATCAGAAAGTGTACTTGCATGTTGTCCTGAGCTGTGGATACTGGCCAAGTGTTGGGTCAAAGTCCAAGTAACCTGTATTTATAAATTTTTAATTAATACGTGAAATTGAATTACAAAAATCTTTCTTGAGTTAGTGTCAACTACCCTTATGCCTTGGGTTGGATCCCCTTAGCCTACTATAATTAAATTAATCTATATTTGGGGTTTCCTTTACCTATTCCTTGTATAGTTACTAGGTCCCTCACTTAGTGTGCTGACACATGTATCCCATATCCTTTCATACATTAATATGCCTCTGTTCATTAATCGAATCATTATAGGCTTTGTTTCTACTTTGCCTAATAAATACTCAAAAACATAGGTAGGTATAGATTAGAAACTTGATCAAATATAGGAGAATTTGATACCAATTATTCTTCTAACACAAGGGTCATCAAGTATCAGTCTGATACCTTGATGCCAACTTCAACCATAATTAGCCCACCCCATGAGTTACATGAACCTGTATATATAGTAACTCACCTGCATCTTTTACAGTTG
>JANAVB010010199.1:7713854-7856354 GCA_029216955.1 Iris pallida
TCTAAAAGGATGGTGAGATCGCTCGGATGGGATACGAGAAAATCGATGCATGTCGTAACGGATCATGTTTACTACAAAGACGACAAGGATGAAGACGCATACAGATTTTGTGGTGCCGATCGCCACAAGGGCAGTGTAGAGGAAAGTATGTCGGTGCCAGGAAGCCTACCGATTCGATGCACTACTTGCCGTTGACGCCGCGGTTGCAGCGGTTTTTATGGTGAAGGAAACTAGAAAACATGAGTCGGCATAAGCAAGAACAGACCGAAGGAGTGTTGGATCAACCAATCTGATGGAGAAGCATGGAAGCACTTTGATCGAGAGTATCCAGATTTTGCTTCTGATCTGCATAATGTCAGATTGTGTTCTCTGCTCCGACGGTTTTATCCCATTCGGACTTTCGGGATCCCAGTATTCGTGTTGGCCTGTGATCGTCACTCCGTATAATCTACCGCCTTGGATGTGCATAGGGGTGGCGATTTTGCCCTCATATCCTCTACCCTAGCCGGGTACCCTGTACCCTCAGGTGCCCACGGGTACCCTCTACCCTTCGAGGGCATGCCCTACCCTTACCCTCTTGGAATTAGGGTAGGGTAAGGGTTTTATTCTGTTACCCTAGTGCAATTACCCGGGTACCCCCCTACCCGCCCACCCTGCCCTGTAACCCTACCCTGACCCACCCTACCCTACCCTGAATCACTACCCTATCCACTACCCGTTAACCCTAACCCTTTAAAACCCTCGACCCTACCCTTCTCCCAACCCGCTTTGTAATTTTGTATAGTCCCACTGCCATAGTATTACTACTACTTGTAGTTTTTTGTAATTAGTACTTAGGATTAGGAGAACTACATGGTGCTTGATCCTAAGGAGTCAGGTCTAGCCCCCTCCTTGGGTATGTAGGCAGTCCAGGTTCTACTATATAACTGGGTTCAGCGCCTTTAGTAAAAAAAAATATTCTTCCTGTTATTTCTTGTTAAGTTGTTATAATTTTTGAATGCTGTCAAAATCTGAAAAAAATGAAATGGAAAGAAAAAAATTCCCCCCTGTTTACTAGCAAAAAATTTGATTTTCAAAGTTAAAAAAATGAAATGGCAAGGGTAATACCCTTACCCTCCCTACCCTGACCCTCAGCTACCCTGTGAGGGTAAAGGGCAAGGACGGGTAATGGGTATTGGTTTTTTGGAAGAGGGCTACCCTACCCTACCCTCATGACTCCCCTAGGGTATCAAAAATCAATACCCTACCCTACCCTGCCCTCTTCCTGCCCTTACCCTACCCTACCCTACCCATCGCCAGCCCTAGATGTGCATGAAGACTCCGTATATGTTCCTCACCGTTATTATCCCAAGTCCGAACAATCCGAAAAGGAACATCGATGTGCATTTACAACCATTGATTGATGAGTTGAATCACCTGTGGGAAGTAGGTTCCAACACGTACGATGTATCTAGAAAACAAAATTTTCAGATGCGGGCAGCACTTATGTGGACCATCAACGACTTTCCGGCCTATGGTATGTTATCTGGATGGAGCACGCATGGTCGTCTTTCATGTCCGTATTGCGTGGACCGCACTAAGGCTTTCCGTTTGAAACACGGAGGCAAACCGTACATCTTCAATTGTCATCGACAATTCCTGCCGAAGGATCATCCGTACCGGAGGAACAGGAATGCTTTTCGTGCCGTCGTTGTGGAAAAGGCTAATCCTCCACCAAGGTGGCCCGGATACACGATATGGGAAGAGGTAAAAGATTTACCAAGAGCTATTGAAGAGCCTGCTACGGGCTACAAGTGTGACGAATTTGGTCGCACTCATAACTGGACGAAGAGGAGTATATTCTGGGATCTGCCATATTGGAGCACCAATCTGATTAGACATAACCTTGATGTCATGCATATCGAGAAGAATGTGTTTGACAACATAATTAATACTGTAATGGACGTAAAGAGAAAGACGAAAGACAATCCAAAGGCTAGATTGGACTTGGAAGAAATATGTAGACGTCCTTCATTGCATTTGATAGAGGACGGAAATGGGAAGTTGAAGCACCCTATGGCAATTTTCTACTGGAGAAGGAGGATAAAGTGAGACTTTGTAGGTGGATTCAGGGTCAGAATTTCCAGACGGGTATGTTTCAAACTTGAGAAGATGCGTCGACCTCAAGGAGAACAAACTGACAGGTATGAAGAGCTATGATTGTCACGTATTCATGGAGAGGTTAATTTTGATTGCATTTCAAGAATTCTTA
This sequence comes from Iris pallida, assembly GCA_029216955.1. Classification (NCBI taxonomy): domain Eukaryota; kingdom Viridiplantae; phylum Streptophyta; class Magnoliopsida; order Asparagales; family Iridaceae; genus Iris; species Iris pallida. The sequence continues at coordinate 7,716,106 of JANAVB010010199.1, forward strand.
CCCCGGTTGTTTGGGATCCATTGACCGAGCTTAGCACATTCTTCAGAGATCTTTGTTCTAGTAAGTTGCTCGTCGATCGTCTAGAAAAGCAGGAGAACGATATTGCGGTAACACTGTGCAAGCTCGAGAAGGTTTTTCTCCTGGATTCTTCGACTCCATGGAGCATTTGCCAATTTATCTTCCCTATGAGGCACGTATTGGTGGGCCCATTGGTTATCGGTGGATGTACCCGTTTGAGCGGTATTTGAACCACCTAAAGAGGAAAATAAAAACAAGGCTCGGGTCGAGGGTTCTATTTGTGAAGCCTATATTCAAGAAGAGATTACAACTTCTACTCGACGTATTTAAACCTCATGTTGCTATGAATAGAATGAGGGCTCCGAGAAACGACGACGGTTATCAAGAATCTAATGATGGAATATTGAAAGTATTCAATGCGTCCAGAAAGCCTTCGGGAAAAATGAAGAAGAGATATTTGAATGACGAAGAGCTAAGGGCTGCTCAGTTGTATGTATTACTTAATTGCGATGAGGATAAAGTGGAGAAGCTAGAGGGGTAAGTAATTAATGATGAGTTTACGTCATCTCAATGTAATAGTATAAGCTAATATTATTGTACTAATCGGCGGTTGCTTCGTCGTTTTTCAGCACATATAATGCTGAGTTGAGGTCGGTTAGACCCTACCTAACAGACGAAGCATTAGAACAAGAAATGAGACATCATTTTCCTTCTTGGTTGAGCGAATATGTAAGCACCCCGGTGATTACTGGCCTCTTTTAATGCAACTGCACAATAAATAACTTACTATCTCTTCTTTGGTATTCAGGTCGATCGTCTAATTTCACTCGAGATTAAATTAATTAGAACTCTTGCCAAGGGACCAATTACTTTTGTTAAAATATGGTCAAGTTACTGTGTCAATGGCTTTCGGTTCAAGTCGACAAATGCTCCGATCAGAGACAGCTTCCTGGATCTTGATTCCACGAAAAACAGTTGTTTGTGTATCAAATCTTCGAACTACAAAGACGTCGATCCAGGAAATAATTTCTTTGGCATCTTGCGAGAGATTGTGGAGTTGACGTATAATTATGACAGAGAACCTGCAAAGATCGTGTTGTTCAAGTGTGAATGGTTTGATCCGACTGAAAATCAAGATTGAAAAATTGACAAGCATGGTCTTGTGGATATAAACTACAAGCGTAGATATCAAGGCTACGAACCATTTGTCCTAGCAACTCAAGCTCACCTCATGTACTTCACAGCTTATCCGAGACAGGGAGCAACGAAGTCTGACTGGTGGGCAGTATGCAAGACTAAAGCTAGAGATACTTTTGATGTTGACGAAAAAGCTTATCAGGAGGACGAGCTACCTCTTGTAACCAATATTGTTGATGTGGACTCCACGAAAGTTACGGATTACACGACACATAATATAGAAGATGTAGAATTATTCGAAGAGGAAGTCGAAGCCGACGAAGGTGAAGATGAAAGTGAAGATGAGGAGGAAGATGAGGTCGAGGAAGACGAACAAGATGATTATTTTAAAGATGATTGAGAAAGACGTACTTTCATTTTCTTATTATGTAGAGTTGATTATTATCTAGTCTTGGTTATTATCTGAATGTACTATCTGGACTTAGATGTTTCTTGTAAAATATACTATCTGGACTTAGATGTTTCTTGTAAAATATATCATTATATGTTGTCTTGGTTATTATCTTGTCTTTGTTGCACTTTCATATTTCTAGTCTCTATTATTTGTTATCTTTGTTGTATCTCATCATTGTAGAAGTATGGAAATTCACAACCAGAAGGCCCATGCGTCAGACAATCTATACGTCAGAGCTCGGACAAAACAACAAAAGCAGCAAATATAGACATGGAAAGAGAACTTTTTATTTTACACATAAAAGTCTATTACATGTCTAGAGGAGGCTGTACAAAGGAAAACTTCTACAAAGGAAAGATCCTAAGTCTACGGCCAGCAGTCACCATGCGCCTCCAGTCAGGCGCAGCAGTCACCATGCGCCTCCCGTCAGGCGCAGCAGCCATCATGCGCCTCCAGTCAGGCGCAGCAATCACCATACGCCTTCAACCGGGCACATCCCACCATGCGCCCTCAGCAAGGCGCATCCCTTCAGCAGCTCAGTTATGTGCATCCCCAGTTATGTGCATCCCTTCAGCAGCCCAGCTATGTGCCACTCTTCCAGCCAGGCTCACCTGGCCGAGCAGGATGAGGGTGGCAATTAACCCCCCATCCAGAGAAAGAGCCTCAAAAGCCAAAGGAAGACGGTCAGGGCACCACCATTCCGATCTACGGCTCTTCCGAACAACGGAGACGAGGCCCGAACATCCCTATCTTTGGATGCAACAGGCACCTTCTGCCTGCCTCGGAAGCCCTCGACTCCGTCTTTTGGATGTAACAGTCACCTTCAAGTGCATCAATGACGACATGGCGTCTCATCTTCACCCTCGGGAGCACTTCGTCAACAGAATGCACTCGAGTACCCAAGTTCATGTTGGAGATACGTGAGAGAACGAGAAGCAAACCTTCTCTCCATGCCACTATTTATAGGCCGGGCAGATCAAAACCCACGCGCCAAGTGGATGGCTCTCCGAATTCTGAGCAATGAACTTACATTAAATGGATAAACCAGACGTTTCGAATTCAGCCAAGTCAAAAACGGCTATTTAAAGCACTCGAAGAACGTAACAGTTGTACCATCAAAGACGTGTCACGAAGCAGATGCGCCGGCCAGACCGCGCATCACACAGACGCGCCCTTCGACTTCAGGCGCATCACACAGATGCGCCCTTCAGAACCAAGCGCATCACAGAGGATGCACCCCCATGCGTCCCCATACCCAATGGAACGCCAATCGACGCACCCTCTCAGCTGTCCATCGAATGTCACAAACATTAAATGCTGAACTAACAGAGTTGACAGCACATCTCCCAAAGTCTGAACAGTTGGCAGCTTTTTCAGAAGACGAAGCATCGGCAACGTCAGCATCATCATAACTTTACCCCCGACGACTACTGCCACGTGGCCACTCAACCACCCGCATGTGCCTCTGTATCCATGCGTCCAAATCTGCATGCGCCTCAAAAGCCATGCGCCCCAGACTGCTCTCTGATCCCAAAAGACAGAAGAAAAGTTGCCTGCATGCGCCTCAAAAGCCATGCGTCCAGAATGGTTCGTGACTCATAAAGGTTACGAGCCAAAGTCTCCTCATGCGCCCAATCCTTGGCGCATCTTACCAGATCATTCCCCACTAAATCCGAGATCTCCGAGCCATGGGTCGATGACACATATCCTTTGACTCAACTCATCCAAGATCTCAGCAACAGAAAGATCTTCTCCTCTGCTACGTGCCGGCTCACAACAGCAACGTGAAGAAGTCAACCCCTCGATCAGGGCGCATCACCCATGCGCCTCCATCAGCAATCAACACGTGGCGTCCCTACGCACCGGCACATCCTACATATGCGCGCATGAGCAGCCGACCTGCCCAGTTATAAATAGAGGGATCATTTCCTTCTTCCAGACAGATATGAACGAACATACCACCAGAGAGGCAGATACAGACACTCAACGTCTTCCTCCTCTCAGCAAGCTCCAGCACCCAGAGCAATCCAAACCTTCAGAGAACCGATAATCGTCGTCAGCTCGTCAACGGAGTCAACGCATTACCACTCGCTCCATCGGCACAAGGGATCCAGATTAAACAAAAGTGTACTTCTAGGGCTACATCTAAGTCCTATATTGTAATACTGTTCTGTTTGTATTAAAATTTACAATCAGAGAATTTTAATGGCAAACAAGCTGGCGACTCTGCTGGGGACCTCTTTCTCCTCTACCGAGAAAGTTGTGTCGCAAGCCGACGACGTGAAGGTGGGCTCCTCCCACAAGACGCTGGTCATACGCCTCAATCAACAGGCGTATGAGGAGTTCATATCTGAAGGCAGTGCGAGTCCTTCGAAGCGGCTGCCGAAGCCGAAGAAGACCCGCCGAGTTTGGGTGCGCAAGGTCGACGCCTCGGGCACGACCACCGAAGGGGATGTGCCAATCCAGCCTTCCCTTCCTGCTGACGTCCTCAGCAACCAAGATGCGCCCGCTGGTGCAGCGCATCTTTCGGGGAAACGTACGGCTAACCACATTCCCCAGCCATCTTCCTCTCAGGCGAGAAAGATGCGTCGACAGAACAGGGGCGCAGCCAATGCCCCGCGCATCATCTCTGATGTGCTATAGAAGATCTCTGTCTTTGATAGACTCACTCGCTGTAGTGACGAGGAGAATTTAGATTCTGAGTACTACGTACCCAGCGGCCTGGTACGAAGAAGTCCAAGGTAGCACGGGCCATGCGTCCCAAACGTGCTATGCCAGCAACAAGCCAGAAGCATGCGCTCACAATCATGCGCGCTGCTGATGGTAAGTTGTACAAGGTCGACTCGAGTGCTGCGGCACCGAGAACGAGCCGACCTTCAAAACCCTTGTCTCACTTGGGCGCATCTACTGCGTGCACAACCAAGTCGAACAAGACAAACAAATGTTGTGGTTCCTCCACTACTGATCGGGATGCCTATTTGGTATCAGATCAGGGGGCGCAGCACTCACTTGACCACCCCAGCGCTTGGCCTTGCCATGCGCTTGAAGGGGGTGCGAAAGTAGCACTCTCCTCCAACGACCTGCGTAACGTGATCACTCACTAGCGCCGGTCAGGAGAGTCAACCAACAAGCATGATACGCCTCTCACGGGGCATACTTGTGCGGTGGTCACCATCAACTGCTGTTGCAAGGCGGCAGTACGACCAAGGCAGTCAGTCTTTCAGCGGCTGCAATCATCGACACCCCTCCGACATCGCCTTGGAAGAAAGGTGTCGACAGAAGAGGAGCCAAGAGTTGCTTCATGCAACGTGATCTCCAACTCCTCGTCAGTCCGAAAGAAGACCGGCAATTCCTCGTCTTCATCCAAAAGCCAGCCGAGGAAAACCAAGGCAGCTGTCTCGTCCTCCGGAGTGTTCGAAGGCACTCGGTCGAGGAAGAAGTTCTTGGAGGAAGCTGGGGGTAGTCAGACCCTTGTTTCCGGAGACGAAGATGTCCAAAGCACAGCTGCGGCGGATCTTCATCCTCGAGGCGAAGTCTGCCTCCCAGAAGCCTCTCAAAATGAGGATGTCCCCCAGAACACAGCTGGGGGTAGTTCCGGAGACGAAGAGGCCCTTCAAGATGGAGCTGAGGGTAATCAGACCCTTGTAGATGCGCCCGTCGAGAATGACCTCCAGAACGTGGCTGGGGGTGGCCAAGATGAAGCACCAGGAGAGGCGACTCCCCTACATGAGAGTGAGGCCGAGAGCTTAGCCTCAACCAATCCATCCACTCCCGGCCGTGTCGTGACAGTATACATGGCTGAGGATGATTCCGAGTCTGATGCGCCACCGCAGGACATCGTCCAGCGCATAGACACATTAGAATGAGGACTCAAAACCCTCTCTGCTTCCATACAAACACTGACTCAGGCGGTGTTTGAAATACGGTCGGCCTTGACCCGAGCACCTTCGACCGGTCCCGACCCAGGGGCCAATGGGGAGTCGAGTGTGCCCCTTCAACGGGTACCCTCAGACACAGACCGCCGAGAAGTACCCCGGACATCTGAGCCCTCAAACGCCCAACTCCAGGTGGTACCACCTTCCCCAACTCCCAGCTCCACGGAGGATGTGGTCGAAATGATCAAGGACTTACGGGAGCTCTTTGAGTCCAAGAACAGGCAAGAGGAGCGCCAGAAGATGGGCATCCTCCAACCCGATCCCCTCGAGTGGAACAAGGTAGTTTATCCTCCAACGTATAAACCACAAACACTGACGCCATACAACGAGAAGGACTCTCCGCGTCGCTACCTGACATACTTCCAGTCCCAAATGGGACATCTCCCGAAGGAGGACGCGCTCCTCACTAGCATATTTGTCGGAGCATTGAAGGGAGTGGCGTATGACTGGTACTGCAGCCTCTCCGACAATTCCATATCATCCTTCGACGATTTGACGTGCCTCTTCCTCAACCGCTTCTACGACGGCGGAAAGGACATGACGATGGCATCCCTCATAGAGATACGCCAGAAGGAGAAGGAAACGGTTCGGGTGTTCATCGAACGCTTTCGACAGGCCTGCTTCAGACTACCTCCAGGCATGTCGGAACATGCGCTCCTATCCTCTTGCAGCATGAACATGCTGCCTGCAGTCAAACTCTGGCTCAACTTTACTCCTCCCCCCGACTGGAGCTCCCTGATCATCGAAGCAGAAGCCGCAAAAAAGAAGGTGGCCAATGCACGTCTTCTGGGGGTCAGCTTTCCTGCCTTTGATGACAAGGGGAAAAGGTCTGCGGCCAATAACCCCGGACGTGAGACAAAAAGGAAGCAGGCGTTGACTGTTAATGCCTCGAAAGGCGCATCTGCGCCTACTCAGAAATCTCCACTTACACCAAGGCCCAAGGAGGTTTATTCGTTCAACGACGAAGACACCTTGCAACTTTTTGAAATACTGAAGCAGGGTGACAAGATCAAGCTACCGGACCCAAAGCGGCCCGATGAAGTTGGGAAAGTGGACAACCCGAGGTACTGTCACTACCATCGGTTTGTCGGACACCCGACCAAGGACTGTTATGTCCTCAAAAATTACATCCAGCGCATGATCAATGCGGATATAATCTCCGTCGACTACGAAGAGAAGACGGTGTCAGCCAATGTGGTGTCACTCCAGTTCGGCACCTTGCCGCCGACTACCACACAAGATGGCATCGTCCCCATCCCTAAGGCGATAATGGAGGTGGTTAACTTACCACCTACCCGTGACAATGTGAGTGGACTCATCCCACTGACCACATCTCGAGGAGAGGTCCTATGGGTCCACCCCGACCTCATCTCCGAGATGACTCAACCAGAGGTACGTCCTACCTCCAAATCCAAAGGCAGGAAGATCAAGTCTTGCCGCATGGTCTCTTCTTCAACAGAAGAGGCACTTCCTGTGCAGATGCGTTCACAACAGAACGTCCAACCCGACGAAGCTGCCGCCAAAGTGGTGCCTCCCTGCACCGTCCCTGCTGTCCAGGAAGAGGGCCCGTCTAAGCCTTCAGTAGCCAATAAGCAGAAGCAGGTGGAGGCTCGTTTCGACAGGCCTCTACGAAAGGAGAATGCTTCGGGGCTAGCCAAGCCCCACAACTTCGACATACTGGCACAACTGGCCAGTACTCCTTCCCGCCTATCTTTGTTCGAGCTCCTGCGTCTTTCCAAAGACTCTCGAGAAGCTCTCTGTGAAGCTCTGAAGGATGCCGAATCCTTTCTCAGTCAGGTCAAGCAGCCTGAAGATCTCCCAACTACTTGTGCACACTGTCATTGTGCGGATGAAGTTATCTCAAACATAACTTTCATCCAACAAGACATGCTGCTCAAGCACCACCGACATAACGGGCCGCTGTATTATACAGGATATGTCGGTTCAGTCAAGGTGAACCGGATTCAGATCGATCCGGGGTCTTCTCTCAGCATCATTCCGAAGGCGCTAATATCAACGCTGGGGATCCCAATGTACCGGCTGGCGTCCTCCAACACAACCATTAGCAGCTTCAACGCTAGCAAAAGCAAGCCACTGGGCAAAATTCGACTGAAGTGTCACATCGGTAACCTCAAAACTGAGGTGACCTGCTATATTGTGGATGCCGAGGTCAACTACAACATCCTGCTCGGTCGACCATGGCTATATGAGTACATGGTGGTGCCATCCACGCTCCACCAATGCATGAAATATGTATCCACCAACGGCATCATCCGGACGGAGTTTGCAGACATCAATCCTTTCAAAGGGATTGAAGCCTACTTCACCGATTCCGACTTGTACAAATCATTTGACGAGAAGGAAGCCAATGATGCTGATGACGAAGAAGAGACGGCAGCTGGGCCGGACATGGAGCCTGAGATGACTCCCGATGCCCCTTTGAAGATCCAACTCAAGGGCAAACCGCCCCAGAAGGTGCCTCCAATGAGCATCAAGCTACCAGGAAAAGCACCAACTCCTGAAGCTCCCCTGAAGATACTTCTCAAAGGGAAACCGCCTCAAACATCGGCTCCCCTGGTGGTAAAATTACAAGGGAAGGCACCAATCACTGGTGGCACAGTTGAGGCACCACTGAAGGTGCGTCTCAAGGGCAAGCCGTCGCAGTCATCCAAGATACCAGGGAGGGCTCACGTAACCCTCTCGGACCCCAAAATCAAAGCTGTGGTGGTCTCACCTGATCCAACCCCAGTACTTACAGATGAGGAGCTTGACGAATATATCTCTGCTGATGTAGATGCACCCTCCTTAGACAATGTAATCCTACGGGATAAAATCTCGTATTTCATCAATAACAGAATGTCTTTTAATTATTCTTGTCTTCCATATTGGAATGCCATGTATATATTAGATAACGCTATACGGTCGTTGCAAACACAAATAATGACCGTCCATCATATAAATCGAGTAGTCCCGTCTCAAGGAGTCTGTTACATAGTCCCTCCACGAAGTCGAGACGAAGGATCCATCATCTTCGGCAAGGTCGAGCGTCATCAGGACCTCCCGCCACTCAAGCCAGAACCAGATGCCGGCAGAATGCAACTCTATCGGTACACGGATAAGACAAAGTATCTCATCCAAAAGATAGGTTACGACCTAAAAAGCGACAAAGGCCTGAACTACGGCAAAGGTCGACGTCTCCCTCTCCGGCTTCCACCACCTAAAGGAAAGCCGCAAGACTACTACAACAAAACTCGACGGGGGGTAGGCTATGTCACGCCGCCATCAACTCCAGAGAGTTCAGACGCAGAACATTCCCACTCGTCCGAAGCATCGACTTGGGATTCCGATACCAGTATCGGATCAGTCTTCAGGAAAGTGCTGTCAGCTAACATGTCATCAGCACAACCTCAAAAAGATGAAGGCGAAGACCAAGCGCCGGAACCCTTCGAAGAAAAACCCTGGGCTCAACGCCTAGGACAATAATGGGAGTCTCGTTTCGAATTACGTGAACCTCCCACCGAGGATGTAGTCGAGCAGATCGACCTTGGAGACGGGTCTTCTTCCAAACCCATCTTTGTCAGCAAAAGCCTAGAAGGAGAAGACCGAGAATCTTTAATCCAACTGGCTAAGGAGTATATCGACGTCTTCGCCTGGAGCTACGAAGATATGTCGGGACTTGATCCCCAGATTACGATGTATAGGTTGAATATCTTGCCTGATGCCAAGCCTATCAAGCAACAACAGCGGCGCTTCCGTCCGGACATCATGAACGCCATCGATCAGGAGGTAGACAAACTCTTGACTAGCGGCTTCATCTGTGAAGAGCAACACCCAAATTGGGTAGCCAACATCGTACATGTCACCAAAAAGAATAGAAAGATACGAGTCTGTATCGACTTCAGGGACCTCAACTCTGCTTGTCCGAAGGACGAATTTCCACTTCCAATTACTGACGTTATGATCGACAACACGTGTGGCTTCGAACGCATGTCTTTTATGGACGGGTATTCAGGCTACAATCAAATCAAGATGTTCCCCGATGACGCAAAACATATGTCATTCAGGACTCCAAAGGGCATTTTTTGCTATACAGTGATGCCCTTCGGCTTGAAGAACGCCGGTGCGACATACCAACGAGCTATGAGCACCATCTTCCGTCAACATCTTCGCAAGACAGTCGAATGCTATGTTGACGACATCGCAGTCAAGAGCCGCTTTAAAGGAGATCACCTACAGGACCTGAAGACAGTCTTCGATCTCATGCGGGCACATCAACTCAAGATGAACCCCGCTAAATCCTTCTTGAGGGTTTCTAGCAGAAAATTCTTGGGCTTTGTCATCACGGCGAAAGGCATTCATGTTGATCCCGAGAAAACTAAAGCCATCCTCAACATGGACCCTCCGAAGAATCTTCGAGAACTTCGAGGCCTACAGGGACGTCTGGCGTACATCCGGAGGTTCATAGCAAATCTTTTCGGTAAATGTCAACCCTTTACTCAGCTCATGAAGAAGGGAGTCTCTTACGTCTGGACAGAGGAGTGCCAAAAGGCTTTCGACGACATCAAGGCTTACTTGACAAGCCCGCCAGTCCTGGTAGCACCTGTCGTCGGCAAACCATTTCTCCTCTACGTCCGTGCCATGGATCATTCCCTGGGCGCTCTGCTGGCTCAAAACAGCGATACAGGCTACGAGCAAGCGATCTACTACCTCAGTCGAACACTCATCGGGGCTGAACATCGGTACAACCCCGTTGAAAAAGAGTGCTTGGCCTTGGTGTTTGCCATCCAGAAGACTCGCCATTATGTCTCGGGCCAGACAATTTATGTCATCTCCCGAGTCAATCCACTCAGAGTCTTCATGACGAAGCCAGGGTCATTAAACTCCCGGCTAGCTACATGGGCGATCCTGCTAACACCATGCAACATGGTGTTTGTGCCACAAAAAGCCGTTAAGGGTCAGGCCCTGGCCGACTTTTTAGCTGCACACCCCCATCCCGGAGTCCTCAAGACTCTATGAAGACATCCCGGATGAGGTCCAAGAATCAAATGTCACCGAAGGAAGCTCCGTTTGGCGGATGTTTTTCGATGGCGCTTCAAGAACAGGCCCCAAAGGCCAGATCGTCGCAGGAGTGGGGGTAGTCTTAGTCTCCCCCGATCAGCTGGTCATCCAGCGTGCTTACTCTCTTTCGAAGCCGTGCTCCAACAATGTTGCCGAGTACAACGCGCTCATTATGGGACTCCAGCTGGCACAACAGCTGGGGGTGGATCATCTAGAAGCCTACGGCGACTCGAAACTCGTCGTAAACCAGATCCGAAGGAAATACGAGGTTCGCCATGAAGATCTGATCCCTTACCATGAAGTTGCATTGAACATCATTTCAACCTTTACCGGGTTCTTCATCGAACACGTACCTCGTCTACAAAACCTAGAGGCTGATGCTCTTGCTGGCCTCGCGGCCTCATTAGCAGCACCCCTTGGGACTCAACACTACGTCACGATAGTTGGCCGAGACTTGGTTTGTCCTAAAAACAACCTATGCTTACGAGTGGACCACGCCATGCCGACAGGTACTGGTGTTAATGTCCGAGACTGGAGGTTCCCGTTCATCGACTACACCGTCTACGGAATTCTCCCAGAGGACCCGAAGGAAGCCGTCTCAGTCAGGAGACGTTCTCTTCGATTCTACTATGATACAGCCACTAAAATGCTGTACCGACGCTCCTATGATGGGCTCCTCCTTCGATGCCTGTCCAACGAAGAGGCGACCGAAGCTCTTCGAGAAGCTCATGACGGAACTTGCGGAGCTCATCAACCTGGTCCTAAGTTGCAGGATTGACTGCGACGTATGGGCTACTATTGGCCAACCATGGCCGCTGATGCTGTCGACTATGCTAAGAAGTGCCATGCGTGCCAACTTCACGCAGATTCATTCATACGCCGTCAGAACCACTACATCCTACAGTCGCCTCCTGGCCCTTCGAAGCCTGGGACATGGACATTGTAGGATCGATCATCCCTCCTTCATCAAGGGGGCACCGCTTTATTCTGGCCATTACCGATTACTTCTCCAAGTGGACAGAGGCAATCCCATTGGCGAAAGTAAAGAGCTCCAGGGTGGTCAGCTTCATCAAACACCATGTCATCTACCGCTTCGAAGTACCCCGACGGATCATCCATGACAACGGTCCTCAGTTCATCAGCCACATTTTCAGCAGGTTCTGTGACAAGAATCGTATCCAAAACGTGGCATCAACCGCCTACAATCCGACAGCAAACGGATTGGCCGAGGCGTTCAACAAAACTATCGTTAGGCTGCTCAAAAAAGTCGTGTCATCCAATAAACACGACTGGGACGAAAAGCTGGGCGAATGTCTTTGGGTCTATCGCACAATGGTACGAACCCCAACAGGCAACATACCATTCTCCCTGGTCCACGGGAGTGAAGCGGTACTGCCTCTCGAGATCCAGATACCCTCACTCCGCGTAGTAATCACAAACAAACTCACAGAAGAAGACAATCAACGTCGTCGTCTGCGGGAGCTGGAGGCACTTGACGAAAAGCGTCTCCTAGCTCAGCAACGTATCGAACTCTACCAAGCCCGTATATCATAGGCCTTCAACAAGAAGGTCAAACAGAGAACTTTTCAAGTTGGCGACCTGGTTCTGGCAGTCAGGAGGCCGATGGTATTAACTCACAAGACACCAGGAAAGTTCGAGCCCAAGTGGGAAGGACCTTTCATCATTGAGACGGTATACTCAAACGGTGCTTACCGCCTCGCCAAACCCAATGGGGACTTGTTCATGATGCCCATCAACGGCAAGTTCCTGAAGAAGTACTACTCTTGACATCTTTCAGATATGTGCTTCCACAAGGGGATCTATGGACCCAATCATCAGGATTCACAGACAATTCCCTTCCAGCAAAACCATACGCTTCCGGAACCCAGCTGTTCCGTAGCATCCTCCAGTAGAAAGACAACCACGTCCACATCACCTCTGAGTTGTCCCTCTACATCATGCAAAGCGGAATCTTACACTTCGTAAGCCTACGCTATCCTTCATGTTTATCACGTCCATATTACCTCTGAGTAAACATCTCGTACAAACGACCCTTGCGTTATCGTACATTGATCGCAGAACTTCCACGTCCATATCACCTCTGAGTTGTTCAGCGTATCCCCCGGATCACTCCTACCACGTCTATAATACCTCTGAGTAGGAAGATTCTATCATTTGATCCCCAATGATTGCCACGTCCATATTACCTCTGAGCAAACATGTTGGTTCCTTCAAACTTATTATCTGTACCTAAAAGCCAAGGTGTGCAAAAGATAATAGGTCCACACAAATTATCAAGTTCATGATAACAAAAATGAATACATCACAAAAAAGTTGCGTACTTCTTTATTTTCTAAAAAAAAAGAGTACAGAACTATACTATCCCCCAGCAAGAGTTGCAAAAAAAACATAAAAAGGAGACGCTACAGTCCCTAAACATCTCCAGGGTTGGTTGAGAGCTCTCTAACTCGACGTCTCAAGTCGGCTGCATGAGTCTCCACAGTCGCCAGGACTCGACGCTCAGCTTCTTGACGCATCAATTCAATGGCCTCAGCGGAAGTATCATTCTCATGCTTCTCATCAATCTGTTGTCGCTGCCAAGCCAGGGCAAGAGCCCGGTGAGTAAAGGTTGCTTCCTCCTTCTTGAAAGCTACGTGTTCAGCCTGAACACGTTCGGCATCTAACTGGAGTCGGGCCCGTTGGTCCTCAAGACGGCACATCTGGGCGTTGATCTCCGCGATATTAGCGTCCAACGCAGCTCGCATTTCCATTGTCTCCTTCATGGACTGAGACAACTGCCCCACCGCAGCCTCAGTCTCAGCCACCTCGTGCTCCCAGACACTCACAGTGGCCTGGTAGGAAGACTCAAGCTCAGCGATCAACTTCTCCTTCTCCGCATCTATCAAGACGGAAAGATCATTTCGCTGGATGCGCTGAAGTTCCGTGAGCCGCTGGTCCAGCTCAATCACCGAAGCCTCCAGGATCTCGGCCATATGGTCGTGGCCTTGGTGAACACGGATCAGCTCGATATAAGACATTGCCAGAGTTCTTGCCGTCGCAAAACTCTCGTTGGCATCCATCACCGCAGATACACCCCTCTACAGCATTTTATACACCCCTTCGACAATGAATTTCACATATTCATCTACGTCCGCCAGCACCTGCGACGTCATAGCAGGAGTCGGAGGGGCTGCTGTAGTTAGCGGACCGAAAGAAGATCCGCCAACCTCAACCTGTGAGACTGGAATCTCGGTATCAATAGGCTCTTCATCAACATGGGCCGGACTGCTAGCCCGAGGAGCCGAAGGAACAGAGGAAGCCGGCACAGGCGTCGAGATAGTACCCCAAGTAGGAGGGGCAACAGAGGGTTCCACACCCTTACCCTTCTCAAGTTCGGAGGAACCACCGACGTCAACGGCCACCTCTTCTGCCCCCAACATCCTATCAGCGGTCAGTACCTCCCCTGGCAGAACGGGGAGATCAACACTCATCTCCCGGCCCGCCCCGGAAGACAGGACTGGCAGATGAGTCTCATCCTTCTCAAGTCCCTCTGCAGGGACAGGATCTATCGCTACCGCCTGATCGGTAGCCACCTCAACTTCCACGGGTGAGGCTGGGGTAGGACTCGGCAATGATATAGCCGATCTTCCCTCATCATGACAAGGAGGGGAATCAACCCTCTCCTCTGTTCCAACCATATCTGTTGCCCCCGCAACAGACTCTTGCAACGCTGGAGGGACGTCATTGGAAGGCGACGAACTCCAATCTACTTCATCATCAGGATGCCTCGAGTCTGTAAGACCCTCAACGTCCAAGGCCTCCATGGCAGATTGTACCTTTCAGGAAGTTGTTGCAACCTCCGTAATTCTTTCAACAAAGTCAGGAGATACTGAAATCTCCGCAGGAACATCTTCGGGACTCCCCTCCACGGGAGACATTATCATCGGTGGAATGCGCTCATCAGAAGAGCTTGTCACCTCCTTCGGTTTACTAACACCCAGTTTTGGAACACGGGTCTTCTTCTTCGATCTCTATAAGAAGAAAAGCATAAGCCACCAAAGTGACAAGATGGGCCAGAATTACAGAGGACGCCTTACCTCAGCAGATCTCGCTGGCGTTTCAAGTGGCACTCCTGTAGCCTTTGGAGTCGACGTCCTTCTCGGCCTTTTTGGTACAGAAGAACCAGCTTCTGTGTCGGCCCGTCTCTTCCCAACAGACGGATCTCTCACTGGTGCTGCAGCAGCAGCCCGATATCTCGCCAATTCTGGTGGACGATATGATCGGGCTACCATCAACATATTCGCCGTGGCCTCCAGCTGAGTTCCAACGATGAAACTAGTCTCCCTGTCATAACCAGAAGACGCAGTATTCATAGTGCAATACAGCTTGGCGGCCGAATACAGGATCTGTGGCCGAGGATTATAAACGGGTACCGTAAACTGAACACCAGTACACCCGGCATTGTAATATTACCAGCCCCGAGCTCCATCCAACAAACTACCGATGAACCCTAGACTGCTACTGGGATTCCGTAGCATCAGCTGAGTATAGCCAAACTGGCGAGCGAACCGGCTGGGCAGATATGGCTCCAGATAACATCTATTTTGGTTGTGGTAGACCAGGTGAGAAGGCCGAATGCTTTGCAACCAACGGAAACCCCATTTCGGCAAAGTAATCGCATCTTCGCCCGAGTCAACTAAGTCTTGATCGGCCTCGAAATCTTTGAAGATGGGGCCAACCTTGACAATCTCCCACCCCTGAAGGTAGGACAAAACCCTCATGCAAACGGGAACGCCAGTGTATAACCACTTCCTCTTGTAGAAGCGGCGGATGAAGGCATCTCCTTCAACATGATCCTCCTCCGGACCGGGACTCATCACGTTTGGATGATGCAAAATCAGCCATCCCATAAGATAATGGAAGGGCAGCTCGGCCCGAGGAAAGTTGTCGTTGTTTCCTTTCCCGAGGATCACATCGTCAGTAAAAGACCTCAAACCCCGCAACAGGTTACACACCATCGCGGGGAGGAGAGCTAAAGGTCGTCCAAAGGCCAACTTCACGGCAGGTAAAATGAGGTTCCGATGTACCCTCTCTACGGCACCAGATCCGCTTGCAAACACACAATCTTGGAGCCATATCATCAAGTATGATGTCAGCACCGCTTTAGACGATATCCGGTGCGCGCAATGCCAGAAGCAGCTATACGCGTTCTCACCATCCTTATTGGAACGAGGAGTCCTCTCGTCCAGCCGGCTTATCTCAGAAGTCACTTTCGCAGGTTTCAGCCCTTGCGGAGTCGTAAACAGGATCCTCGAAGGATCGATCAAATCCTGCTTGAAAACATAATCCCTCCAAGTAGTCACATGAGGCTGAGTCTTGACTTTGTCCTTCCAATGCATCAAATAATGGTGGCTTGCCACTTCCTTGAAGACGACCATCATCTCTGAGTTCTTATTTTCCAAGACCTGGATCTCTTCATTCGATGGAAAATATTCCTCGTACGGCTCTGAGTCCCAGGAAAGCTTGGACACTTCGTACATCTCGTGGAGAGCCAACCCCAACTCCCCCACGGGAGTGTAAAAGGTACCAGTCTGGGTATTGAACAACTCCAAGAGTGCAAGGAACATAGGCTTATTGAGATCCACGCCAGCCTACGTGGCACGGATGGCGGCTGTCAGCCCAATCTCCTTAAGCTCAGCCTTGAACTTCGAAAGCACCCAAGTGGTCAACTCGTCCCACCTCGAGATGTGATGACACCAACCTTCGACCCTAAAGCCACCTTTCGGGTACACAACCTTCGATGTCAACATCCGGCTCGCGAAGGTTGGAGCATTGAAGGCAAAAGTGTCGGTTGGGACCTCACTGTAGAGGCTTCCGGGACGCAAAGTTCGGCAACTGAACGAGGGACTAGTTCATGAAGCAGATAGGGTATCCCTTTGATTCGAGGTAGCATCAATCGAAAGAGCACCTTCTAGAGCCCCTCCCTGAGAAGGAGTAAGATTCCAGGACATCCTTCTCTTCGAAGCTAGACGATAGAAGGTTGTCAGTGGCAACTGGCGATCGAGTTGTCGCATGTACAGCACCATGCCTTTTGCTGAAAAGAACCAGTCTTCTTTGACCTTCAGTATCTTCGCTTCCGTGGAGATCAGGCGGTCACCAAACAAGAAGACGGGTCTCAAGAAGGTCACATCTCCGGATTCAGCAGATTTCAGTTTTCCGCTCTCCATCATACTCTGAAGGAAAGTCGACAACTGGTTCTGGATCTGCAGCACCCTTTCAGGAGGTTGATCCTGTAAGATAATACCCTTGGCAGGATTGACAACAGCCTCGTCAAAATCAACTCCCATTTGACAAAGGGAGGCATCCAGAAGGACCTTATTCAGCAGCGGAATCGTCATCGATACTGGCACAACAAAAATCAAAGGTCAGGCAAAAAGACAAAGTGTGTCAAAAGCTTCGGTGCATCACCAGGGTGTAAACCCATGCGCCTCAGCTTCGGCGCATCATTTGGGTGTAAACCCATGCGCCTCAGTGAAAGGCTTCGGCGCATCATCAGGGCATAAACCCATGCGCATCAGCAAAGGCTTCGGCGCATTTAGGGTGTGAACCCATGCGCGTCCGCAGTTAAACCTCGGTGCATGATAAAGGCCTAAACCTATACACGTTGGCGGGGTGAAACCTCGACGAGGATAGTGGTCCATGCGCGTCGGCAGAAGAGAGTTGTCAACTCAGTCGCATGATCCAAGGACCGCCTGAACAAAGAAAGTAGTAGAAAAGATGACACCCACCCGTCACAGCAGGGCGAACGTCGGCCGGAGTCACAATGGTGATAGGGGCATCCCCCTCGGCATACTCCACCGGCTCCTTTTCCTTGCCTGCACCGCCGCGAGGTGTCTTGGGAGCCATTCTTTCAAGAAGAAAAAGTTAGGGTTTTTGAAGAAGAACTCTAAGAAAGCAAAAAACAAGGAGAAGAAGAACTCTCTCACTCCATCTCTTGCCTATTTATAGGGCTTGGTCGCACGCGTGACCCGATGATGTGTGATCTCAGCCGTCGCCTCGGGTTCTGTGAAGAGATAACAGCAAAACAAAACCAAAAGATCATCATTAATCTTTTCGGTTACCGAGGCATCATCATATACATTAACTGAGAGGAGCATGCGTCCGAACAGGCATGCGCCCCAACAGTCATGTGCCCTGACCTCCATCCTTCTTATTCAAAGTATTCCAAAACTTATCCAAAAGTTTTGAAAACTTTGAAGGGGGTCTTGTAGAAGCATGGAAATTCACAACCAGAAGGCCCATGCGTCAGACAATCTATACGTCAGAGCTCGGACAAAACAATAAAAGCAGCAAATATAGACATGGAAAAAGAACTTTTTATTTCACACATAAAAGTCTATTACATGTCTAGAGGAGGCTGTACAAAGGAAAACTTCTACAATGGAAAGATCCTAAGTCTACGGCCAGCAGTCACCATGCGCCTCCAGTCAGGCGCAGCAGTCACCATGCGCCTTTCGTCAGGCACAGCAGCCATCATGCACCTCCAGTCAGGCACAGCAATCACCATGCGCCTTCAACCGGGCGCATCCCACCATGCGCCCTCAGCAAGGCGCATCCCTTCAGCAGCTCAGTTATGTGCATCCCCAGTTATGTGCATCCCTTCAGCAGCCCAGCTATGTGCCACTCTTCCAGCCAGGCTCACCTGGCCGAGCAGGATGAGGGTGGCAATTAACCCCCCCATCCAGAGAAAAAGCCTCAAAAGCCAAAGGAAGACGGTCAGGGCACCACCATTCCGATCTACGGCTCTTCCGGAACAACGGAGACGAGGCCCGAACATCCCTATCTTTGGATGCAACAGGCACCTTCCTCCTGCCTCGGAAGCCCTCGACTCCGTCTTTTGGATGTAACAGTCACCTTCAAGTGCATCAATGACGACATGGCGTCTCATCTTCACCCTCAGGAGCACTTCGTCAACAGAATGCACTCGAGTATCCAAGTTCATGTTGGAGGTACGTGAGAGAACGAGAAGCAAACCTTCTCTCCATGCCACTATTTATAGGCCGGACAGATCAAACCCACGCGCCAAGTGGATGGCTCTCAGAATTCTGAGCAATGAACTTACATTATATGGATGAACCAGACGCTTCGAATTCAGCCAAGTCAAAACGGCTATTTAATGCACTCGAAGAACGTAACAGTTGCACCATCAAAGATGTGTCACGAAGCAGATGCGCCGGCCAGACCGCGCATCACACAGACGCGTCCTTCGACTTCAGGCGCATCACACAGATGCGCCCTTCAGAACCAAGTGCATCACAGAGGATGCGCCCCCATGCGTCCCCATACCCAATGGAACGCCAATCGACGTACCCCCTCGACTGTCCATCGAATGTCACAAACATTTAATGCTGAACTGACAGAGTTGACAGCACATCTCCCAAAGTCTGAACAGTCGGCAGCTTTTTCAGAAGACGAAGCATCGGCAACGTCAGCATCATCATAACTTTACCCCGACGGCTACTGCCACGTGACCACTCAACCATCCACATGCACCTCTGCAGCCAAGCGTCCAAATCTGCATGTGCCTCAAAAGCTATGCACCCCAGACTGCTCTCTGATCCCAAAAGACAGAAGGAAAGTCGCCTGCATGCGCCTCAAAAGCCATGCGCCCAGAATGGTTCGTGACTCATAAAGGTTACGAGCCAAAGTCTCCTCATGCGCCCAATCTTTGGCGCATCTTACCAGATCATTCCCTACCAAATCTGAGATCTCCGAGCCATGGGTCGATGACACATGTCCTTTGACTCAACTTATCCAAGATCTCAGCAACAGAAAGATCTTCTCCTCTGCTACGTGCCGGCTCACAACAACAATGTGAAGAAGTTAACCTCTCGATAAGGGCGCATCACCCATGCGCCTCTATCAGCAATCAACACGTGGCGTCCCCACGCACCGGCGCATCCTACATATACGCGCATGAGCAGCCGACCTGTCCAGCTATAAATAGAGGAATTATTTCTTTCTTCCAGACAGATACGAACGAACATACCACCAGAGAGGCAGATACAGACACTCAACGTCTTCCTCCTCTCAGCAAGCTCCAGCACCCAGAGCAATCCAAACCTTCAGAGAACCGATAATCGTCGTCAGCTCGTCAACGGAGTCAACGCATTACTACTCGCTCTATCGGCACAAGGGACCCAGATTAAACAAAAGTGTACTTCTAGGGCTACATCTAAGTCCTATATTGTAACACTGTTCTATTTGTATTAAAATTTACAATCAAAGAATTTTAATGGCAAACAATCATATGTTGTTATCAGGCATGGCAGGTCATCGCGGATCGTTCCGTATTTCCCGACATGGGGCACGGGGTACTGATACTGGCAGAGGACAGGGTACTCCTTCGGTACCTACTGGTGGTACTGCTAGAGGACAGGATTCTTCTTCGGTACCTCCTATTGGTACCGGCTCTGGATCCTCGTCGCCCAGTACTCCTGTGTATCGGACAGTAGCTCCGCCCGCCATGATGCTACGTGGCATATCTTCTGGGACGAGTAGTTCCAGGCCTGAGACTGCTCCCGAGAGTAGCGTTTTTCCTGCTGATACGACGATGGAGACAGATGAGGAGATGGAGGAGGCTGTATCGACGGCCGACCAGTATCAGGCAGATGATGCCTGTGTACCTCCGGAGGAGACGAGGACGGAGATCTGGGCCGACGGTACAAAGTAAGTATTTTGGTTTATCATTTTTTTCTGTGTTTATCATAAATTAACTTTTCTCATTAATATAATATGTCTGTATAGATATCGTCCCCCGTTGGTGCAGAGACGCCAAGGCCAGCTTCTGAGGCAAAATTATGGGGGTCCTTGGATAAACTACTCGGATGCTCCGGACGATAGGAAGGCCTACTGGTTTACGCGCTTAAGGTTAAAATAGATTTACTTTTAACATGAATCATTTGATTTATGCATATTATATATTACTAAAAAATATTTGGTTTGCGTACTCTTCTAGGATATGTTTTTCTATCCACCGTACCGGACCGAGCTGATCGAGAGGATGTTTCCTGCTGTCGCTGCTAAGCTGATCTGCGACGCTATCAATGATCAGAAGGCTCGTGATCGTGCCGAAAAGCCGATCCAAGGTTGGATCACCCCTGATCAGTGGGATGTGATGAAGGCTCGATTCAACGAGCCAAGGTACAAGAAAAAGTTCGAGAAGGCCAAGACGGCTAGGCAGCATGCCTCAAAGTGGTGCGGTGGGTCGATTCCGATGACGGAACATTTTCGTCGTCTGGTATGTATTTTTCTTTCAGAAATATTATTTTAATACAAATTCGATAAATTATTACTAAGATAATATATTTAATTATAGGTAAGGAAGGTCGGTAACGCTGACATGGTGACCGTCTTCCTGGCCACCCATCGGAAGGGTGAAGGCCTTATTAACGAGAGGGCCCAGCTTTCCTATGTAAGTATTACAATACTATCTGTTAATTATAATACTTCGTGTTAATTTTAATATAACTTAGTAAATATGCATGCAAATAAATATTCATATAGTTAGTAATAATAAGTAATTAATTAGAAATTAGAAATCATATAGTACTATCCATACTTTCTAGGCCGAATATCAGAGGCTTCAGGACCGGGCGACTGCTAGTGCACCTACTGCGGGAGAGGCCGGTACTTCCTCGCAGCCCACTCAAGCTCCGTCGGCGGACGAGCTGTGGATGACCGCCGCTGGTGGCCTCCGTAGGGATACGTACTACGGTACGGGATCCTATGGCGCCCTAGTTGCGAGCCAGTCCTCTAGGGCATCCCCCGCTAGTGTGTATGGTCCACAGCCGTCCCAGGAGTCTGCCCGAGTCCACCAGATGATGGAGTCTCTCCGAGATGAGCTGCTACAACGGATTCAGGACCAGTCTCAGCACCAGTCGGATGAGCCTGCGCTTATAGCACGATTGGATGCACTCGACCGCAGCATTATGGAGCTCCGACATATGACTGAGTGGACAGAGCGAAGTATCACCGATCTTAGAGCATCGACGGAGCGCAGCGTATTAGATCTGCAGGCATCATAGATACCCATGGGCGAGAGGCTGAGATTGGTGCAGGATTCGGTGGCTGATAGCAGTGATAGAATGTTATCTACCATGGATTCATACCACCAGCGACTTGCAGCGTTGGAGCGTTATCGTCCTTCGGGTGCGCCTTCATCATCGTCGACTCCGTCGACGCCACTGCCTTCTTCATCGACACTGACTCCACCGATGTTACTACCTCCTTCATCGGTGTCGATTTCACAGGAGGACTATGAGCTTTTCTTAGCCCTTCGTCGCGGCGTGCCCCTTCCTGCTCCAGATCCCCAGTAGTCCGAGTTAGGACTGTTTGTATTGAGTGTTTGAGTACTTGTTTTTCTTTGTATTTGTTTGTGACACTTGTTTGTTGGTTGCATAGATACATTGGTAATTGATTGTGTAGACCCATGACAATTTGGATATTGGTTTATATATGTTGTGTAGACTTTGGTTATTTTATGTTGTTATTCGTTTCATTTGGATGTTAATTTACCGGTGTTGTTGTTCCACCGAAGGGGTCGGCGAACCTAGGGATAAAATGTGCTTGTGTATTGTGTTTCAGATTAAACTACAGGGAGAAAATGATTCTGTAGAAAAAACTGCATACTGCAATTTATTTATTTTTATTTTTTTAAAATTTAGCGACGTCTACCGACGTTTACCGACGCTTTCCGACGACACATTACGTCGGTAGACGTCGCTAAACTGGCATATATTGCCAGGCTACCGACGTATAGCGACGTCTGTTTCGTCGGTATGCGTCGGTAAATGTCGCTATACGTCGGTAAATATTCTAGAATTTTACCTTATTTTCCCAGGATATACCGACATATAGCGATATCACAAAACGTCGGTACTATATACCGACGCATAGCGACATCAGAAACGCCGATAATTTTCCCAGGGAATACCGACGTATAGCGACATCATAAACGTCGCTATTTCATCGACGAAATGACGGTAAACGTCGGTATATTACCGACGTTTACTGTCCGTCGGTAAACGTCGGTGTTGGCGACGATCAGCGACGTCTTCCCAAACACCGACTAAGGTTTTCGCGACAAGAGGAGACATTGCTAAACTGGTTTAGCGACATCTTTAGGCATTTTAGCGACGTCTTTAGGCGTCGCTAAAATGACTTATTCTGGTAGTGAAGCTAGCCTGCAGACTCCTCCAAAAGTGGGACGTGAACCTGCTGTCACGATCGAAGACGATACTCACTGGAATGCCATGCAACCTGACGATTTGCTTCACATACAACTCTGCCAATCTCTCTGTGGATAGTTCCACTTTGAATGGTATAAAGTGGGCCGATCTGGTTAACCTGTCAACGATGACCCAAATCGCATCCTTCCCGCCTGGCGAACGTGGAAGACCAGAAACAAAATCCATAGTGATATGTTCCCACTTCCACTCGAGGATCGGCAACGGCTGAAGTAAACATCCGGGTCTTTGCCTCTCAGCTTTGACCTGCTGGTACACAAGGCATCTAGAAACGAAGCGTGCCACCTCACACTTCATGTTGTACCACCATACGTGGGCTTTCATATCCCTGTACATCTTGTTGGCTCCAGGATGCAAGGAATACTGAGAACGGTGTGCCTCCTGCATAACCTCCTCTCGCAGCTCTCTACTAGGTACACAAAATCTCGTCCCATGCCTCAACGAGCCATCCTCTGCAATGGTGAAGTCTTCTAGTAAGCCCGCCCATGCCTGCGTGATGATACTCCTTAGCAGCTCATCCTGGTGCTGTGCCTCTCGTATCCTGTCCATCAATCCAGACTGAATCTGCATGCCCATCATCTGCATCTCGACTCCAAGAATGACGACCTCAATACCTAAGCTCTCCAATTCTGCCAACAAGTATCGATCTCTCGGCAAGTACATAGCCACTGGATACCGACTCAAGGCATCCGCAGCTACGTTCGTCTTCCCTGGGTGGTACTGCAACGAGATGTCAAAATCCGTCATCAATTCCAGCCATCTGTATTGCCTCATATTCAGCTCCTTCTGTGTGAAAATGTACTTCAAGCTTTTGTGGTTAGTGAATATTTCCACATGCTCTCCGTAAAAGTAGTGTTTCTATAACTTCAGGACGAATATAACTGTCGCCAACTCTAGGTCGTAGGTGTGGTAATTCTTCTCGTGAGGTCGCAGCTGTCTGGACGCATACGCTATCACCTTCTTGTTCTGCTCTAAAACATACCCCAAGCCCTTCCCTGAAGCATCGCTATAGATAGAAAAATCGTCGGAACCGGATGGCAACGTCAATATAGGAGCTGTCGTCAGCCTCTTCTTCAGCTCATCGAACGCAGCCTGGCAGTCCTCTGCCCACACGAACTCCACGTCCTTCCGAGTGAGCCTAGTCATCGGCTCCGCAATCCGAGCAAAGTCCTGCACGAACTTCCGGTAGTACCCCGCCAATCCCAAGAAGCTCCGAATCTTAGCCACAGAAGTCGGAGTAGTCCATGACTCAACAGCAACAATCTTCTTCGGGTCAACGGATATACCGTCTCCTGTCACCACATGTCCAAGGAATTCTACCTTGTCTAGAAAAAACTCGTACTTCGAAAGCTTCCTGTAGAGTTTCTCCTTCCTGAGGGTCTCCAGCACAATCCTCAGATGCTCCTCGTGTTCTTCCGACGACTTCGAATATATGAGGATGTCGTTGATAAAGACTACCACGAAGTTATCAAGGTATGGATGGAATACCTTGTTTATCAGACTCATGAAGACCGCCGGGGCATTGGTCAACCCAAACGGCATTACCATAAATTCGTACTGGCCGTACTTGGTCTGGAAGACTGTCTTCGAAATATCCTCTCTCTTCACCTTCACTTGGTGGTAGCCCGACCTCAAGTCGATCTTTAAAAATACTCGTGCACCACTCAACTAATCGAAAAGGTTGTCAATTCTTGGTAGCGGGTATTTGTTCTTGATCGTCTTGCTATTCAAGGTCCGTTAGTCGATACACATGCGCACCGTCTTGTCCTTCTTTAGCACAAACAACACCGGTGTATCCCAAGGCGACGAACTCGATCTAATGTACCCTTTCTCCAGTAGCTCGTCGATCTGCTTCTTCAGTTCTACGGCTTCTTTATTGTTGATCCTGTATATTCGCTGTGACTCTGGCTCCATGCCTGGCACAAGATCAATGGAGAACTCAACGTCTCTGTCTGGTGGTAATTCTGGCAGCTCCTCTAAATATATGTCGATAAACTCCACAATGATGGGGTGAGGTAGCTCCTTC
Source organism: Iris pallida (assembly GCA_029216955.1). Taxonomy (NCBI): domain Eukaryota; kingdom Viridiplantae; phylum Streptophyta; class Magnoliopsida; order Asparagales; family Iridaceae; genus Iris; species Iris pallida. The sequence goes on from JANAVB010010199.1 coordinate 7,741,042, forward strand.
TCTGCTACCATGGTCCCACAAAGAGCGTCGCCACGCTGCTCTACTGCTCCTCTAGCGAACTCGAACACGGTCTCCCCAGGCGGACTAAACACAACACATCCGCGGTGACAATCAATGCTGGCAAAATGTTTACTCAACCAGTCCATGTCGAGCACTATATCAAAGCTCGGGAGTGGCATTATGAGTAAACTAGCACGTATTTCCTGGCCTCCTATGGTAATACGGTGACCGACGCAAACATCCTTCACCAAGATGATGCCTCCGCCCGTCGAAATTTTTTAGGTGCAGTCTAAAGGCTCAGATACAATACTATGTCTAAAAATAAAAGCTGTAGATATGAAACTATGACTGGCGCCAGAATCGAATAAAGCAATAGCTGAAAAAGACTCAAGGAGAACAGAACCTGCTATCACATCAGGAGATGCTAGTATCTCCTCGACCGTCATGGCATAAGCTCTGCCCTGCTGCTGGTGCTGGACGAAGCGTTGTTGTTGTATGGGCAGGGGTCCCCTCTGTTGTTGGGGTATCGTGGGCCTCGTCGGTGCTCCTGGGGCAGGAGCTGTCCCCTGTGCTGAACGGGGCGGTACTAGGGTGCACTCTAGCACCTGATGTGCACTCGACCCATAGAATAGGCATACTCCGAGTCGCTTCCTGCACACCTCCCATGCATGCCCTGGCTTTTTGCAGTAGGTGCAAGGACCCACTGGCTGTCTCGGCGAATTCGGCTGGATAGTAGAGGCTCTAGTTGGAGGCTGGTACTGCTGCTGCTGGTAGCGGGGCTGGGGCAGATGCTGCTGTGCTGCGGTCTTTCCAGGTGCATTGGATCGTTTTGTCGATCCGGACTGGTTGTTGCCTCCTCCGTAGGCGTCTCGGTCCCTCTTCTGCTTGCGCTTCATCTCCTTTTCTACTGCTTGTGCAACCTTCAGGATTCCTTCGTAGGTGGTGGCCTGGCTAGTGGCGATGGCAATGCGAATATCGTGTAATAGCCCCTTTCTGAACTTCTTCGCTTTGGCTTCCGGAGTCAAGACATCTGCGAAGCGGCTGAGGCGGGAGAACTCGGCGGTGTACTCGTCGATAGAGAGATTGCCCTGCTCCAGGCTCTCGAATTCATTCTCTAACTCTTCTCTGGCTGCGTCGGGGTAGAACTTCGTCTTGAATAGCTCCTTGAATTCTTTCCAAGTCACACCTGGCGCGGTGAATCGAGGCTCGTCTCTATACCACGTGCAGGCGATGTCATAGAGCTGCATGCTAGCCGTCTCGACCTTCTTGTCTTCGGGGATTCGAGCCATCCGGAGGTTATGGTCCACATTCTTCAACCAGCCGTCTGCGTAGAGTATCCCTTCCGTTCCCTTGAATTCCCTGGGCCTAAGGTCCATGAAATTCTTGGAAGTTCCGGAGCGCAGTGGGGGAGCCTCCCTAGTCTGAAGAGCCTACCTCAGGGTATCACAGAAAACGTCGGCCTACCACGTCTAGGAAGTGATGAGCTGCTGGAAAATCCCAAGGAGCGGGACATTGTCCAGCACAGGTGCTGGAGACAGAACTGGTGCTGGATGCTGAAGGGGTGCTGGCTGCTGGAAAGGTGCTGGCTGCTGGAAGGGTGCTGGTGGCAGAGTCGGTGGAGGGAACTGGGGAGGTGGCAGAATGTCATCACGGCAAAATCTCGAAGTCTGCGGCTGGGGCGTCTCGCCTAGGTAGGTGAAGCGGCCTCCGTGAGTCGGTGGGGTTCCATTCGTGGAAGATCCGCCAACGTTTGCTGGGGTGTTCAAGTGAGCGGTGTTCCTGCCTTGAGAATCCATCTAACTGCCACAAAAGTAAAATCGTTAGTTGGTATGAAGATTCAAACAGGATGCAGATCAAATAAATAATTGAGATCAAATGTGGCATTTCAATAACGGTTTTAAACATGTGGAGAGGGTCCAGTAAAACCCCTAAATTTTTATTATATTTTTTTAAATAAATTTGATACCGATTTTTTTTATTTTGTATATTGTACGTCGCGTAGTTGCATTGTACGTCGTGTGCGAAATTTCGTTTTTCATAATTGCTCGACAAGTGCGAATATGTGCGAGCGTACATATTTTGGAAAAATATTTTTTTTTATTTTCATAGTTTTAAAATAATATATATAATAATTATTTTAGCTATCGTACCAAAATTTCCAAGTTCAATATTTTATTTATTTTATTTATACAAGGCCTTTCATTTATAACAATTATTAATGATAAATAATATTTTTCGTGCATACATATATATTTTATAAATATTTTAATAGTTTATTTTAAATAATAATGTAATTTTCGAAATTATTATTATATGTATTTTTAGAAAATATATTTTGAAATTTTTGTGGCAAATTAAATCTTTGAGTAGATTTTATTGATTTAATTTAAATAGCTTAAAGACAGAATTTATATTTGAGTTAGATTATCTAGATTTAAATTGGATTTGAATTTGGATTTAAATTTATATTTGATTTATAAAGGATTAGTTTAAATTGATTTGAGTCAAATAATATTTATCTACTAGTTTTTTTAAATCAATTTCAATCCTATCCAAATGGGAATTCCCACATCCTATAAATAGGCAGGTACTCCTCCATAATTTCTACCACCCACGTGCACCGTGTCCATGTTTTCCCTCCCACATCTTATTCCAACATTTACATATACATGAACCTTTCCCCGTGTCGACAATCCCGACACAATCAAATCCCTAACCCAAACCTAGCTCGACCACCACCATGGCCACAAACAGTCTGACCAAACCCTGCTGCCACCACCACCACCACTCCGACGCCATCAGCCCGGCCCAACCGCAGCCTCACCACAACTACCACCTCTCTCCGCCTCTTTCGGCCAAACCTACAGTAAGCGATCACCGCCCCCACGACCAGCACCCATCCACCGTAACCAGGCAGGCATCAACCCCCGGAAACCCAACGCCACCATCCGACCACTTTTCCCTAAACTGTGAACCAAAGCCATCACCCCGCCGCGACCATTACCGGCCATCTCCCCCTCTCGCCAAACCCAACCATCGTCATCATCCACCATCACCCCACCAAAAATCAACAAAAACAAAACCATTACTGCAAATATAAACCCGTACCTATCCCGTCGTGGCCACACCGGTCGAACATCACCGCGCCATCGTGAGACTTCGCCGGACCTCGCGTGTGTGCCCTCCGATCGTCTCCTACCTCTACGTCGTTCCTCTCTCGATGTCCGCCCGTGCATCCCTCTTCCGAGCCTTCAGGTGTACGCCACACCGGAGCTGTCCGCGCCCGGTCCACGCCGGCCTCCCTCCGTGCCTAGTCGTGGATGGCGCGACCACGCCGGCGACGTCCTTCGCTCCGCCGCACCACTTGAAAACCCCGACGAGCCACGTGCCCTACCCACTGGAGCACAGCGCGCGGCCCGCGCCGTCGAACCCTCGTCCCTTCGACTCCCCAAACCCTCCAGCAAGACCCCTTCGCATCCGTCGTTCCTCCGCCGCGTCCCTGGCCGCCCGAGCCTCTCCCTCTCTCTCAGCTTCTCCTTTCTCTTCCTCTGCCGCTGGCCGACTCAGCCACCGGCCGATCAACCCCCGCCTGAGCGCTTCCTTCCCCCCATCTCTCTCTCTCCCACTTGTTTTCACTCCCTCTCTCTAATCTCTTTCTCCCTCTATCTTGCTTTTATTATTATTATTATTATGGAAAGGTTGGTGTCACGACCCGCTCCCAATTTTGGGATACGAGTACGTGGCCAAGTCCAGTCTACGTCGCAGCATCGGCGGTAGTATGCTGTCTATGATAACAATGGTCCACAACAAGCACAATACGCATATATATCATCCACAACTAAGCCAGCAAAAATCACTAAAATATCCAATAGTCTCAATATTATAAATATGAAAAATCCACTACAACTCAGAAAGTCTCGGGAACAAACCCGGATAATAGAAAATAAAATGGACAACTAACTCCATAACTATAACTACTAACTAATGCGAATCCATAAGGAAGAAAATATGCTAATTCGTATCAGTGCTGGAACCGGGTACGCCAGTGACGTCAGTGTCTCCAATATACTCACCGTAAACCTCTGGACAGATCACGTCGTCTACAACTGAAAAATGGTTATCCAGTCAGGATTGGAACAAGTACAAGTCTAACCACCATGATACAAGTACAATATAAAGTAATAAAACACTAAACATGGAAAATAATGATCAATGGAAACAATGAACAATATGAACAAGAAATCATGAGATGGAAGAACTGATAAGGAAAGTAACAAGCATGAAAAGTAAAGAGACTCATATAAACACTCGTAGTGCACGTGTCGTGAGAAGTACAACGTTCCTATACATGGATGGCTTGGGCGAACGATGAGGTTATAAGGCCCGCCCCCGTAAACGGAAGAGTTGCCAACGATACCATCTGGGCTTTGTCCACGTGCCTAGTAATTATACCCCTCCAATATCCATACCTCACAATCATGAAAACACGATCACGATAACGATCAAGATAACAATGAGAAAACATGATCAATAGTCAAACACTCAACTCTCGTGTGTGTAACAGTCAAGACACAGAAGATAGCATGTATAAGTGAAATACGACAATATAAAGTAAATGCACATGAAGGTGTCAACAAGTACTTGCCTGAACTCTTGGATGAATTGATTCCACAAGTTGAAGACAATATGAACTCTGGCCTAGAAGCTATCAAATCAAGCCATCATCCTACGAACCCCGTCGCACAAACAACCACAAGTTAGATATACAATTCCCACTCTAAAAATCCTAGAAAGTGGCTAATGGGTTAAATCAATTAATACTATTCTAATTCTGGAATAAATCATCTAAAATCCTATTTTAACCTATTTAATTCTGAAATAACAATCTACACACAAATATTTGGCCAAGGAAAGTCACGGTTCCAAATTCGGGACCCGTAGCACGCAAACCGAGACATATTGTTGACTAACTGGTCAAATAATATGAATTCCAAGTTTGAGTGTGCAACATGGTAGATTTCAGCGCCATGAGTGCACTGGAATCGACCGTGCCGCAAAATCACGATTTGGTCAAAAGTTATCGCCATTATGGCTAACCATGACCAAATCGATGGACCATTGACCAAATCTGACTTCTACGAACAAAATAAAATACTAGATGAAACTCTAAATTTCTGGAAAAATTATATGTTGTAGAGATCGGTGTCAGCTTTCCAAAACTTCAAACGGATCGTGAAACGGAGTTCGAGATCGCTCAAAATCTCGAAAACCGTGCGACGTATTGATTTTTGGACAACCGACACTCAAATAATTATTCAGAAATTCGAGATCAAAATTACAGAAAATAAAATATATATTCAGAAACCTAACCTCAATACGCTTCTAACAAAAAAAACGGTGCGCAAAAAGGATGTCTAGATCGACGGCAAACCCTCCGCGAAGTCGAAGAATCCTTATTGAACTCTCCCACAAAATAATTGCTGAAATCTAGGGTTTCGGAAAACTAAACAACTATTAATATATATATATATATATATATATATATATATATATATATATATATATATATATATATATATATATATATATATAGTCGGCGGCTGGCTTAAGTCGGCTGAGCGGGACACGTGTCTCCATCGTGTGCATCCCGCCCAGATCCTGCGGTTGGGAAGTAAGCCGGCTTGGGATCGGCTAATCCGAGTCTGACTCGGATTATAAGAGTGGCTCGGAGACCGAGCTCTCCGCCCCCCCTCTCACTGTCACGTGGGCCCGCCCTCTCCGCTTCAGCGGCTGACGGGTGGGCCCCCCGTGAGGCTGACTGGGTAATATATTATCGGAAATAGATTTTAATTACAGAAAATTTAAATAAAAATTCAAGAAAAATCCTAAAAATTCCAAATAAATCCCAAAAAATTCCTAAAAATTCCTAGAAAAATCTAGAAAATATTTTAGGGGTTCTAGAGCCCAAATAAATTATTTGACCTCAAAAATACCCTCGGGTGCTCTCACAAAAATTCCTAGAAGCTTAAAAAATTAATAAAATTATATATAAAATTTATCTAAAAATCTCCTAAAAATCCAAGAAATTCTAAAATAATAAAATGATACTCTAGAGGCTGCATGGGGACCCTGGAGACCATATATGTCCTAGTTTTACTATACTTAAGTTATAGGCTTAGGTACGCACCCTTGTGATCCCAAATCAAAACTCCATTTACCTACGATTCAAACCATTATATAAATAATAATAATAAACAAAATAAAAAAATAAAAAATAAAAAAATTCTCTCTAAAATAAATAATTTTCGGGAGACAAGTGCTACAAACTATCCCCCTTAAAAGATTTTTGTCCTCAAAAATCAAAACATCACAAATAGCATAGTATAATACCTAACTCTTACAAACAATAATTTCTTAATCTAAGTCACGAAGAGATAATGGCTAGAAACATGAGTGAACTAACAACTAACTAAGCATGCATAACAACTAAACCTAAAGAAGGCTTTCAAGGAAACATATTTAAGTTACCTATGTCTTGGGGTTGAGTCACAGCCACAAATGCTTGTCCTTGACGTTGTGCTCCTCCAGACTGCTGTTGTGAAACTGGCTTATGAGCTGGTGCTGCGGGACATTCTCGTACTTGGTGGTCTGGTGCTCCATAAAGGAGACAAAGTCCTAACCTCTTCCTACAATGGTCTCCCTTGTGTCCTTCTTTTCCACAATAATTACACTTAGGCTTGGGTGGGATAGGCTGCTGTTGTGGCTGGGATGATACCACCCTAGTTGGAGGTTGATGCTGGATTTGAAGGGTCTTCTGAGAAATATTAGGACGTTTTGATGATTCTTGATTACTACCATCTCTACCTCTCTTTTGGGAAGCTACTTTCTGCCTTAGGATAGATTCTTGACGCCTAGCTGCATTCAAGATATCTGTATAGGATGTTGGGTCTACTGACGCTGTTAAACTTTACAACTTGTAATTTAGCCCAGAATGGAACTTCTCTGCCTTCTCTTCTTCTGTAGATATAAGAGTAGGAGCAAAATGACTCAAGCGACTAAATTCTGCATCATATTCGTCCACTGTCATGCTCCCCTGCTCTAGTCGTATGAATTGATCCCGCAGCACCTTTCGAACAGTGGTGGGGAAGAACATGGTATTGAAGAGGTCCGTAAACTCTTCCCATAACACATTCTTGCCCAACCGTCTTTCTTGTGCTGCCCACCAATGATGTGCATTATCCTTGAGCTGCAACTTTACTGCTTTTATCCATTTCTCCGGTGGCAGCTCCGATGCCTCTAGTAGTGTCTCTATCTCCACTAGCCAGTTGGTGACTTCTATGGGTTTCTCTGAGCTAGTAAAGGGAGGTGGGTTCATCTTGCGAAACCCATTAATAGTACCCACATGATCTTGTCGTGTTTCTACGCTCCTCTCCAAAACATTTGCATGTCTCTGCTAAGTCCCCATCATGCCTTGGAGTAACGTAAGGAGATGAGCTCCATCCACAGTTACTCCTTGGGTTGGGGCTGTTGGTGGTGGTGGTGGTGGTGGAAGATCCTCAGCACTAACCCTATCTTATTGATGGTTAGAAGGCTCTACGAACTCGGTACTCTCTGTTGTCGATCCCTCGGGTTCGGGAGTAGCAAAAGGGTTAGCTACCCTTTTCCCCTTACGGATCGCACTGCGCCTTGTCTCAACCATTACAAACTAAAAGGAAGAAAGGACATGGTTAGAACGGTAGATGCAAACATATCGAAGAAATCACGGACGGAATCAAGCAAGATGCAAATTAAGAGACACTACGATCCTAAGATGAAATAGACTCATAAGGTTAGAAGTCCTATTCTGTGGATGATATAACCTCCTAACTTCAATCTATTCGCAGGCTCATAGTAGTACAGCTAACTTAAGCAGTACCACGAGTTCGCAGTCTTTTGCGAAATTGGACCTGCATGGGCCACCATAAAAACTTGTCACGACCCGCTCCCAATTTTGGGATACGAGTACGTGGCTAAGTCCAGCCTACGTCGTAGCATCGGCGGTAGTACGCTGTCTATGATAACAATGGTCCACAACAAGCACAATACGCATATATATCATCCACAACTAAGCCAGCAAAAATTACTAAAATATCCAATAGTCTCAATATTATAAATATGAAAAATCCACTACAACTCAGAAAGTCTTGGGAACAAACCCGGATAATAGAAAATAAAATGGACAACTAACTCCATAACTATAACTACTAACTAATGCGAATCCATAAGAAAGAAAATATGCTAATTCGTATCAGTGCTGGAACCGGGTACGCCAGTGACGTCAGTGTCTCCAACATACTCACCGTAAACCTCTGGACAGATCACGTCGTCTACAACTGAAAAATGGTTATCCAGTCAGGATTGGAACAAGTACAAGTCTAACCACCATGATACAAGTACAATATAAAGTAATAAAACACTAAACATGAAAAATAATGATCAATGGAAACAATGAACAATATGAACAAGAAATCATGAGATGGAAGAACTGATAAGGAAAGTAACAAGCATGAAAAGTAAAGAGACTCATATAAACACTCGTAGTGCACGTGTCGTGAGAAGTACAACGTTCCTACACATGGACGGCTTGGGCGAACGATGAGGTTATAAGGCCCGCCCCCGTAAACGGGAGAGTTGCCAACGATACCATCTGGGCTTTGTCCACGTGCCTAGTAATTGTACCCCTCCAATATCCATACCTCACAATCACGAAAACACGATCACGATAACGATCAAGATAACAATGAGAAAACATGATCAATAGTCAAACACTCAACTCTCGTGTGTGTAACAGTCAAGACACAGAAGATAGCATGTATAAGTGAAATACGATAATATAAAGTAAATGCACATGAAGGTGTCAACAAGTACTTGCCTGAACTCTTGGATGAATTGATTCAACAAGTTGAAGACAATATGAACTCTAGCCTAGAAGCTATCAAATCAAGCCATCATCCCACGAACCCCGTCGCACAAACAACCACAAGTTAGATATACAATTCCCACTCTAAAAATCCTAGAAAGTGGCTAATGGGTTAAATCAATTAATACTATTCTAATTCTGGAATAAATCATCTAAAATCCTATTTTAACCTATTTAATTCTGAAATAACAATCTACACACAAATATTTGGCCAAGGAAAGTCACGGTTCCAAATTCGGGACCCGTAGCACGCAAACCGAGACATACTGTTGACTAACTGGTCAAATAATATGAATTCCAAGTTTGAGTGTGCAACATGGTAGATTTCAGCGCCATGAGTGCACTGGAATCGACCGTGCCGCAAAATCACGATTTGGTCAAAAGTTATCGCCATTATGGCTAACCATGACCAAATCGATGGACCATTGACCAAATCTGACTTCTACGAACAAAATAAAATACTAGATGAAACTCTAAATTTCTGGAAAAATTATATGTTGTAGAGCTCGGTGTCAGCTTTTCAAAACTTCAAACGGATCGCGAAACGGAGTTCGGGATCGCTCGAAATCTCGAAAACCGTGCGACGTATTGATTTTTGGACAACTGACACTCAAATAATTATTCAGAAATTCGAGATCAAAATTACAGAAAATAAAATATATATTCAGAAACCTAACCTCAATACGCTTCTAACAAAAAAAACAGTGCGCAAAAAGGATGTCTAGATCGACGGTAAACCCTCCGCGAAGTCGAAGAATCCTTATTGAACTCTCCCACAAAATAATTGCTGAAATCTAGGGTTTCGGAAAACTAAACAACTATTAATATATATATATATATAGTCGGCGGCTGGCTTAAGTCGGCTGAGCGGGACACGTGTCTCCATCGTGTGCATCCCGCCCAGATCCTGCAGTTGGGAAGTAAGCCGGCTTGGGATCGGCTAATCCGAGTCTGACTCGGATTATAAGAGTGGCTCGGAGACCGAGCTCTCCGCCCCCCCTCTCACTGTCACGTGGGCCCGCCCTCTCCGCTTCAGCGGCTGACGGGTGGGCCCCCCGTGAGGCTGACTGGGTAATATATTATCGGAAATAGATTTTAATTACAGAAAATTTAAATAAAAATTCAAGAAAAATCTTAAAAATTCCAAATAAATCCCAGAAAATTCCTAAAAATTCCTAGAAAAATCTAGAAAATATTTTAGGGGTTCTAGAGCCCAAATAAATTATTTGACCTCAAAAATACCCTCGGGTGCTCTCACAAAAATTCTTAGAAGCTTAGAAAATTAATAAAATCATATATAAAATTTATCTAAAAATCTCCTAAAAATCCAAGAAATTCTAAAATAATAAAATGATACTCTAGAGGCTGCATGGGGACCCTGGAGACCATATATGTCCTAGTTTTACTATACTTAAGTTATAGGCTTAGGTACGCACCCTTGTGATCCCAAATCAAAACTCCATTTACCTACGATTCAAACCATTATATAAATAATAATAATAAACAAAATAAATAAATAAAAATAAAAAAAATTCTCTCTGAAATAAATAATTTTCGGGAGACAAGTGCTACAGTTGGTCTCCTCGAAAGAGGAGAACTGCTGTCTGATTGTTTTATATTTTCTTGTTAATTATTATTATTTTTATTTTTAATCTTGAGAAGATGAGAAGTACTGTTATTATTATTATTATTATTATTCTATTTTATTATTATTATTATCTTTATTATTATCTTTATTATTATCTTTATTATTATTATTGTTATTATTTTATTACCTGAAATGAAGATATTCGTGTAATTTAATACTTTATATTTTAATATTATGTATGTATGTATGTATGTATATGTGTTAGTATATAGGCATTTTTGGTGAGTATATGTTTGGGTGGATTAAATTGTAAAACTTTATTAGTATTTTAAAAATAATAACAATACTTTATTAGCATTTAGTTATTTTCATTATTATTATTTATATTGTTTTAGTAAATAAAGATATATTTTCTACAAGGTATTTTGTAGCAAAAATTATATATATTTTGCACTTAGCCTCACGTCTATTTTCAAAATTTCTTTATAAACCATAATTGTGATATTTTCATCTAATTAAAATATAGCTTCCTATAAAAATCCTATCTTGATAAATTTAGGATTATTTCTGCCCCAAAACGATTTATGATTTTCAAGTATTTTCCAAAAATTATTTTAACTAATAGAATATATATTTTTCGAAGCATTACAAATATTTTTAAATAGTATATGTATTATTATTATTTCCTCAAATTCTTCGGTTATAAATCCTTGTCAATGACTAAATCCTATTACTCATATTCCCTCACCAATTCTAGACTACCCTATGTTGACCTTAACTATTCTGACCGTCCCGGACCTAATGGAACTGTCCGTGCCCCTATCAGAGGTCATCAGGCGTACTACCAGGCAAGACACCTTGTCATTTGCTATTTATTTATTTTAGCTCATATTTCATGCATTATTCATTATTTTTTTTATGTAAAATAAACTGTGATACATGGCATAACCTGTTAGAACTTACTGTTCAGTTATATTTCCTGCTATGAATTAGTTTTCTTACACATTAAACCTAGATTTAAGGGACCACCTTGTGGGTTGCATTCATTGGCCTTGACACGTTGTACCACGAAGTTGTGTGTCGCATGTAGAACACAGATGTGCGTGATTGGCTGGCCACCGGTACGTACAAGCCGTGCGATAGGAATAACGGCTAATAGAATTATATGCTAGTTTGACTTAGCGGTTATAGAGGTTTACTGTTGTGGATACAACATAGTAGACATTGGGCGGGAAGGACAATTCCTAGCGTATGGGCTTCGATGCACTTTCCCTTTTGTAACCCGTTAGCTCCGCCGAAGACGCGGGTCAGATTACCCATGATTACTGATGGCCACTGACGTTCTGCGGAACGTTATACTCTTACTGATTGGGCCTCTGGTGCCCTAATGGGGACTATGCCGATCCCATTTAGCCAGGGCCCATGCGTAGGAAGGATTGTTCTTAAATACATTCACTTAGAACGGTTAAGTACCTTTATCTGTTAGGTACGAGTACTTTTGGTTTGGGTACTTGTATCTGACCGTGGCTTGGAACAATAACTTGTCGCAGATTAGTTTGTCACATCTTGTCCTTGTTTGGTTGTAGGTGTGACTTACTACTTCGATGAGAAGGTATTGAACCTTGTTGGGGTCCGGATACCATATTGGATTCATAGCATAGAAAGGTACGTTATCGTGAATTAGTTTACCATCTCCTGTCCTTGTTTGGTTGGGGGGATGGTAAGCTAGTTCAATAGGTGTGTATTGGACCATGTTATAATTTAATTGACTTATTTATTTGAGCAATATTTATTCAGTTTCTATGGCATGATATTATGTGTCTTGTTACGTCCCTCTGAGGACCTGGTTATCTCGCCAGGTGTGTGCTCTTGTCTTTCGCAGGTGCTCTAGCTCTAGCCGTGACCATCTCCATTTCTTCGAGGATGATTGCACTTGGATCGTCTTCGCTTCGCTCGCCAAAATCATTTCTCTTCTCATGTATTTTCCTTTACTTGTTGGTAGTGGATTTGTCTCCGCCCAACATATTATATCAAGACAATTTATTATCTTTATATGATATCTTTTATTCATTTATTTTTGTGTGGATGAGATTAGTTACGGCTCTACTGCAATTTACAGCTTACGTATATTTATTATACGACTGGCATGTCTACGTTCCTAGTCCTACGTATTTTGGGACTGGGGCGTTACAGGTCCTTAATTCTAGTCTTATTTGCAGGCCCGCAGTAGTACATCTAAGTTGAGTACCACCACGAGTTTCGCTGTTTTTACGAAAACGAACCCGCATGGGCCACCATAAAAAATGTGTCACGATCCGCACCCAATATTTGGGCGTGAGCCATGGGTACGTCCAGCATACGCCGCAGAGTCGGCGGTAGTACGCTATCTATTCATCTCCACATTTACAAATACAACCACGCAGTTTACATTCATTTGCACAATGTAAACCAAATCACAGATAGGCCAAACAAGATGAATTCTATTAATAGTTTGGAGAGATAGATAATGAAAACTCCAATATCGATCAAACTATACCAAATGTCATAATCTCCAAAGAAAAGTAATGTACTAAAGAACATCACTAATCAACTCATGAGTCTCATAATAGGAAAGACATCTAAAAATCTCGGCTAAAACAATCTGTGAAAATGCTAAGCAAATCTACTAAAAGCTATCTGTAGCAGGCAACTCCGCATAGGCAGCCTCCAGCTCGTCCTGTGCACCAAAGTCTGGATCTACAGTGTGCTCATAATATGTGGTACAAAAATCCTCTAACTTATCACCTAAAATATTGGCTATCCAGTCAGGAATGGAACAAGCACACAAACTGAAAAACTATCTGCATCGTAATAGAGTCGACAGTACATGAATATAACATATATAGAAGAAAATAGAAAAATGAGCTAATGACATGGTATATTTAGAATAAAAGCATGAATCGCTGAAATATGATATGTCAACTGGAAAGAATATAAAAGCATAGTGACATGGTAAGAGGTGGAATGTAAGGAATAAACAAAAGAAAGTTATCTAAGTGTGTTAAAATATCTGTTTCGATATGTGAACGACTAGGAGGTAAATCCGTCATCCTGCGCGTGTTGTGTGCAGCTGCTATTCTCCACAAAAGACACGGATGATAGAATGGAAAGTTCACACGTCTACTAAGATATTTTCCCCTTCCGACCAGTACACATGAACCCAATCAAGTCACGAACTACGAAAGAAGCTAAAACAAGAGTATAATAAATGGGGGTTCATGATACTATCTCGTGTCTCCATCGTGTCATCAAGCAAAGGAGCATAAGAATAATATATACTGAGCAAAACTATCAGAATTGGAAGCAGATCAGAAAGTGTACTTGCCTGTTGTCCTGAGCTGTGGATACTGGCCAAGTGTTGGGTCAAAGTTCAAGTAACCTGTACTTATAAATTTCAAATTAACACGTGAAATTGAATTACAAAAATCTTTCTTGAGTTAGTGTCAACTACCCTTATGCCTTGGGTTGGATCCCCTTAGCCTACTATAATTAAATTAATCTATATTTAGGGGTTTCCGTTCACCTATTCCTTGTATAGTTACTAGGTCCCTCACTTAGTATGCTGACACATGTATCCCATATCCTTTCATACATTAATATGCCTCTGTTCACTAATCGAATCATTATAGGCTTTGTTTCTACTTTGCCTAATACATACTCAAAAACATAGGTAGGTATACATTAGAAACTTGATCAAACATAGGAGGATTTGATACCAATTATTCTTCTAACACAAGAGTCATCAAGTATCAGTCTGATACCTTGATGCCAACTTCAACCATAATTAGCCCACCCCATGAGTTACATGAACCTGTACATAAGTAACTCACCTGCATCTTTTACTGTTGGGTAGCAGTCCACGTCCCCACATGTCTGGTACACCCCTACCATATCTTACATACAGATCCTGATTCTATTCTGGCTCATATTGGTATATGCCAGAGATGTCAGCTTTCTGTTTTTCCTGCTACCCCATATGGGTATTGCAAAAGGCACATTGCTCTCAGGAATGATAATACTCCTCCAGGTGAGAGCATGTATCGTGCCTACCGGTTAAGTATTATTGGATCGTGCAATCAAGCCATGTACTTTACTTCTCTGACACACTCTTAACTATCTTCCCATTCAACTAGGCATTCCTGGAACCCCAAATACCTATACTGAACTTACAACTGGGCTGGTATCTAACTCATGTCAAATGTTACTTGGACGAATGTTAACTGATACTGCCTCGAGACATTCCCCCAACCTATTAATGCTTCCTAAATATTTGGTATTCAGGTAGACACAGCCTCTTACATGTTCATCTTTGCATTTGTACACGCAGGTATTTCCTATTTCTAATATGTGGTCAACACTTGTGTTCCTCACATATGGTTCTGTGATCTACTCGTCCTGAGTTTAAGGCTGTTGGCCAAGGCAAAATCCTATACTTGATCTACATACACAGCTATATAGGGTAGTTTATAGGGACTTCCGTTAAGGCCATCACTTAACTGACCATAACTGAGATATATTGACCCTTGCAATATGCAGGTAATCGGTCATTATCTGGACAAAGCTACTGATACAGACATACGATATGCAACTGATATGCATATGCAACTGATATGCATACGCAACTGATACGCATATGCAACTGATATGCATATACAACTGATGCACTGTATCACTACATGTACGCACTCTACTGGTACGAACATTAGGCACACGCACATGGCTATGAACATCACATGTTCACCATCTAGCCCTTTACACTTACTTCTAATTACTAACTTTAACTCACATTCTATTTAATACATGCTAACATACTTAGTTAAGTCATGCCCTAGGCCACAATTTCCTACTTGGTGCTGCCATCTATATTACATTATTTTCCTCCTACAGAATATGCTATGTCCTTTATAGGCACCATCCTGTACACCTTGTTATCTTAGCTTCCCTTTTTACTGCTATTTGTTATAATATCGAGGAGGGGTACATCATATACAATACTTGTATGGTTATATCACACAGGTATCCTAATGGTGTTTCCCTGATGACTCTACTCTGTATCCTATGGACATAGCCCTCTACTGTACCAGTAGCTGTAGAGGCCATTCTATGTGTCAGACACTTACCAACTTTTGGCATAGGGACACATCCCACCACGACTGATACCTAGTGCATCTCTAATACAAAGGCTCCACTCAGGTTGAATATTGCCACCTTACTCTTTACATTGTCATTTTTAAGTAAATAAAATAACTAAAATAAAATTAATAAATGAGCACAAGTTGTAAATAATTATTAAGAAATAGGAGAATTGGTCTAGGGGTTCACACTAAGGAACCATAAGGACCAACAAATCATTCACATAGATAAGATGGGATACCTGAGGATGTACCCGCTTGTACAGTGGGGTGATCTGACGTCTATGAATTGCCACGTCCATAAGTGATGTGAAAAACTCTATGACCAGGATGAAGAGGTATGGCGAAAGCGGATCCCTTTGCCAAAGTCTTCTAGAACTGCTGAAAAAACCATACGGCTGGCCCCTAATTAGGACAGAGAATGAGGGAGTGGAAATGCAAACCCGAATCCTATCCACCCAAGCACGATCAAATCCCATAGCAAGCATAGTATGACACACGAACTCCCTATTGACAGAGTCATATGCCTTCCGTATATCAAGCTTGACACACACTTTATCTCCTCCAGGTTTGTTGAAGTCCCGGATCAACTCCTGAGCAAGCAGACTGTTATCCGCAATAGACTGCCCCTTCATAAAATTGTCTGATTACTAGACACCAGGCCCTACATAATCTGCTCCATACGTCTGTACATCAAGTGAGTGATAATTTTATATAGAAAGTTGCAGCAAGAGATGGGACAAAAATTGCTAAGAGACATCGCTCCTTCCTTCTTCGATATAAGCGTCAGAAAAGTATGGTTGAGCTCCTTCAGCAATTTAATGTTGTCGAAGAAGTCTCTGACAATCTCCAGAACCTCCTCCTTCAGAGTATCCTAATGGAATTTATAGAACTGGCTCCCAAAACTATCTGGGCCAGGAGATTTATTCGGGTCCGTATGGCGCACAATGGCTTCAATCTCCTTCATTGTTATTGGTGTCAATAATACATTATTATCCAGAGGGGAAACTAGTATCTTGCATACAATCTTCGAAAGTTCAGATAGATAAGAAGTATGATTGTAGAGCTCAGTGTAATACCTGACTGCTCTACTCCATATAACTTTGGGATATGATTACGATGTTGGCGGGTCCGGATGATATCATATAAGAACTTGGAGCCTTTATCACCATCTCGCAACCAGCTACATTTGGCTCGCTGAGCCAGCTCGATCTTTTCCAGTGTGCGTAGCGCCCCAACCTCCCTACAAAGATCCTGCTCCGCCGCTGCAATGTCACTATTGAGAATGTTCTCCTATAAAGCAATCTGTGACTCCCAGAGCTGATCCTCCTTGTCCGTGAGAGGGGTATGTCGAGACCCTCTCGTTCAGAATTTCAAACCAGCCTTCACCCGCTTTAGCCGCTGAACCATACAAAATTGGAGATTTTCCTCAACGGGGATGCCCCAACCTGCCTGGAAAACCTCCGCATATCCAGTCATACAGTTCTATTTGTTGTTGTATCTAAAAGGATGTGCCTTTTGGGAGGTAACCGTTGACAGATGGATGAGAACTGGCGAATGATCACTCATGTCGGCTGGGAGGCACTCAGCAACCACATCAGAGAACATAGCAAACCACTTCTGGTTCTCCAAAGCACGATCAAGTTGGCAAGCAACTCGTTTGCGGGTAGCTTTATTATGCCAATACCAGATGTGACCCGTTCTCTCCATCGCCTGCAAACCAGAACGTAGATGACACCTTTGGAAATCCTGCAAGACTCTGTCTGGGACGTTCTCTCTACTTTTTTGTGACCGAAAAGTAGGACATTGAAGTCCTTCATCAACAACAACGGCACATGGAATTGATTCTCAGCTAAAATACTAACTTGATATATCTCCTCCCAAAAAGCTGCCTATCATTGTTGCCATACACCGCTGTAAGCCCTCTGGATTTTTAGGGTTATTTTAATTTTTAAATGATTTATTTTTGATAAATATTTTTATTATAATTAGTTTGATAACTAAATATATTATTCGTGACTTTGATTTTTGGATCGCCAGAGATGTCAACCCCTCGAAACGCTCTTTATGATTCTTGATCTAGACAAATTTATCTTCCTGTTGATATATCATGTCTCACCCAAACTTGTTTCCTTGTGCTCTATTTGTATCGTAGAACTTTCGGGTCAAATTAGGCCATTTGAATTATTATTAAATTCCCACTTTTATTTTTTATCATCATGTGTACCTTATCGTGACTTTTAATTTATGAGCACAAGACTAGTTATTTTTTCTAAACCAATTTGTCATGCATGATCTACTCGAGACACTCTCCGTCCATGATCTTCGTGTCCCACTCGGACACACTCTCTTGTGCTTCATTTTTATCGCACAACTTTTCGGACATTTGACCCAGCCACGATTTACCCCATCGAGTCGCATTTAATTCCAACTTGTATTGGAGACGCCAGTTTGACCCAAACTGGTCGATCCAAGATATGGACACGGACCATTTTGAGCCTACTACACACGTACCACTTGTGTCCCATCCAATTTAGTCCCCGTGTACTATTTATTTATCAATAATTATAATCAACTAATTTAAGTTATTTTAATTACCGGGACCCAATTAGACCCAATTGTGACCCAATCCGACCCATCGGGACTCAACCCAAACACCGTGACAACATCCATCATCCATACCCAAATACATAACACCAATAAAGTAATTCTACAAAATACCACACACCAAAACTATCACCACCACACACACCTTTCAAGTACAACACCTCACCCACTTTTCATTAAACCCTCCTCTCATATTCTCTCTCCTCTCTCACTCTCCAATCGGCCAAGAGAGCCCCCCTCTCTCTTACGGTCCCCTCTCTCCTCTCTCCTCTCTTATGTCACTATCACTCCCCTTTTTAAAACTCCCATCACCATCACTTCTCACTTTCTCTCTCTAATTTAAAAACACACTCACCATGCTCCCCCTCTCTTCTCTCACACCCATAACCGACAGGAACACACTCCCCCCTCTCCATTCGGTCATCTCTCTCTTTTCTCTCTCATCTCTCTCTCTCTAACACACTCCCCCCTCTACTTCAAAACCGAGAGCAATACCACCACTCTCTCCTTCATCTTCACTTCTTCATCCTCACTCCTTCACCACCACCACTCCCTCACTCCACCACCACAGCCGTACCACCCCCACAGCCACCCTCTCCTCTCCTCTACTCCCTCCTAGGCCGACCACCACCATAGTCCCTCCTCCTTGGCCGAAGCTCCACACACCACCACCACTCCTTCATCAACATCCCTACCACCTTCTCCTTCATCTCCAACACAACCACCACCACTCACCACCTCCACCACACCCCCTCTCCCTCCTTGGCCGACCACCCTAGCCACCATGGCCGGCCACAGCCACCACCATGGCCGGCAGCACCACCACCCCCTTCACCATCAACTTCACTCCTAGGTACTCTCCTCTCATCCTTCCCCATTTCTTGAGTATATATATACTTGTATATATATATATATGTATAATCTTCATTATGTATATATTTGTGAATGAGTGATTAATAATTGTGATTAGATAAATACATTACATACTTTGTGGTTGTGAATGGAATGGGTTTTTTTTTATCATAATTTATTGTGTGTTCATGTGTACAAATGCAATATGGGAGATTGATTTCTAAACATTGTTATAAGAACCCATGCACATACTTGAATTTATATATATATATATATATATATATATATATATATATATATATATATATATATATATATATATATATATATATATATATATATATTATATATATATTTTACATATATATATATATATATATATATATATATATATATAATATATATATATATATATATATTTTATATATATATATATATATATATATATATATATATATATATATATATATATATATATATATATATATATATATATATATACTCTACCATACGCACATGTTCTATGTATAATATATATACTCTTGTGTACATACATGTATACACTTACTCTTCCATGCATGTGTTAATGTAGATGTTGAGGATGGTTCATATATATATCAAATGGTTTATATACATGTTGATAGTTTCATGTATAAATCTATATTTAAATGGTTTATATATATAAAATAATTTTACATAAATATCTATGTACAAATGGTTTCTCTTGTCTTCATATGTATACTCCTAATATGTATATATACAGTTTTTCGTATATATATACTATTAGTCTCTTTATGTATATATGTGTATATATACATATACTCTTCCATGTAAATAAACTTTATTTCTTCATGTACAAATATACATATATATACTCTTAGCCTCATTATGTATATATATATATATATATAGAAATATATATATACTCTTCCATATATACAAATGTATATATACATGTATATACTTACTTTTCCATGCATGTATGCAATATCCTTATATATATTTTTCCTTCACATACATATACTTGTATATATATGCTCTATGTATACTCGTGTATGTATATATATGATTTCAAATATAGACTAGAGTACATAAATTTCTACTTGTATATGCACGTTTTATATATACAACTTGTATGTATATTTTCTTACATGTAAAATTATTAGATATAATTTCTTTATAAATATTCTTGTATATATTCATGTATATATATGTCCTCGTATGTATATACTTATGTATATATTTATTTTATATGTAAAACTTGTGTGTTCCCTTGCAAATAGGTAACTTAGTATACATATATGTTTTCATGTACGTATATATATATACGTAAGTACGTATATACGTACCCTCTACTTTGTGTGTGAATAAATGTAAATCATGAATGTTTGTTTAACTTATCGTAAATCGTGGTTGTTGTATTTGTAGGTACCCCAGGCGATACGATCTTGATTACGGAGCCCGGATCTTCGCTTGCGACTCCCGGAGTTTTAGGCAAGTATACCTTGCCTTGTATTACTGATTTCATTCATTCATATTTATATTATGTTCCCTCGCTAGAGTGGACGTTGTTGTGTGTCCGAGAGATGTCTTGGATACAGTCGATGACGGTATTGTCATCGAGTCTCATGTACTTGACTTAGTCCTAGGAGACCTTCCTTAAGTTGTGGAATCATAGTTATGATTTCCATGACCTTGACACGTGTTACGACACGGCACTGAGTGAGTTCGTACCATGGCACGGGCTTGCGCATCTGGCTAGCTACCAGTGCAAGGGCTCATGCTCTGGTACATAGAATGGTTAGGTTGTGTCTAGTTATTGGGACCTTGCATTTAGAGTCGGAATGTTCAAGTGGTGGATACGACTTGTACATTTCCGAGGGGCTGGGGAAGACAATTAATAGGCGTATGGGACAGCCAACATTCAGTAAGGGCCCTTGTAGGCTCCGTGTTGCCCGGATGAGTGGGACCTCGGCTCGTGATCCGACGTCGGCCCGTGCTTCGACGCCAAAGCCTTATTACCTACCCATACGTACTAGGGTTGTCTTCAAAGTGCATTCACTTAGCTGGTTAGTTCACCCTTTACAGTTATTCAGTATTACTTTATGGCATGTTTAGTCTGTATCTTGCTATGTCCCCTGAGGACCTGGTTGCTTTCCAGATTTAGACGAGCACTTGTAGTTGACTGGGTGCGAACCGGGACTTGAGACAGGACTTGCTGCAGAAGACGACGAGGTGCTTCCTGAGGAGTTTTCTTAACTCAGGGTATGGTGTTGTTTAGGTTATGAGCATCATTATCTTGTTAGTCAATGCTCATGACTAGTTATCTTTCTACTTTCAGTATTTTCATTCAGTGTTGTACTCCGTGGGCTTGTACCCACCAGACTATTCAGTTGTATTTATTTCAGACTCCATGTTATTTCCAGTTTTATATTTCAGCATTACTTTCTTTGTTCCTGTGGATGAGATCTAGATGTTACCACTTGCCTGTGTAGTATAATTATTTTTACAGCGTAGTACGCCTAAGTGAGTCCATTAAATTGGACAGCTCACTCTAGGTCGTATCAGCTGGCCAGGTTATGTCCTAATCCCATACGTTTTGGGAGCGGGGCGTGACAACCGCTCCCAAGATGAAAGTCATCCCTCTTATTAGTGAAGGACATAGCAATCAGTTGATCTGACAGATGAATTACCTGTCCAGACCAGGTTTTCCTGTCCTAGCTTACCCAGATACGCGCCACCCCTCCTACCTCCAAGTTATGCACCTGACACCACTGATATTGGATCCTACATTGTAGCAGTCTAGGAGACTTAATTTTAGTCTTTAGAAGTGCTACAATGGAACATGCTTCCCGCCTCAGTACCTCCTTGATCTCCTTCCATCTCTCAATCGCATACGCACCTCAAATATTCCAAGCTAAGATAGACATTAATATCCAGTAGGTGTCCCTTCAACATCTCCAGAGCCGCCATTTGGGGAAATAGCATGCTCCATCTGTCCTTCAGCAGTTGTGTCCTCCGGGGACGTCGCAAGAGTTGGGCTAAACCCGCTGAGGTCTCCACCACTCTCACAATGGCCCTTTCAACTGGGATTAGCTACACAAAGATCTGAAGTGCCCATTGTCAGAATCCCAACTGCATCCAGCCCTCCATCCTCTCTAGGTATCACCGCCCGATACTTTCTGCTTGTGCTCTTCTTCGGCTGATTGTTAAGGTCTTCTATCACCTTCTTTCCGCCGTATCCCACTGATGACCCTGAGACTTCTGTCGTCTGGACTGGAAAACAATAGTTTGTCCGGGAGTAAATTCGCTCGCGACATCAGTCAGACCCTTTTCCAAAGTCTGACCGTCCCTCTCCAACTCTATTCTACTTTCGGTTCCTACTTCAATGCTATGAGCCGCCCGTTTTTGTTATTTCTCCATGTGTCTACATCACCCGATCCGCCCATTGATAGAAAGGATGAACATGATCTACAAGGGCCCCTTCTACACTTGATTGTACCCCCTCCATCATAGATGTATCCGCCTCCTGAGGACAAGATATCCTACTACCTTCGCATAGATCTCTATCTCCATGAGTAGTCTTCCCCTGCCCTCCCAGATCGCTAATGGGTCCCCTGGCCTCCCCTACCGGACATCCATTTGAAGGGTGCCCAAAACATTTACAGTGGCAACAGATTGGTGGGATAAACTCATACTGCACAGTCTGCCTAAAGACCCCGCCGGAATGCATCTCATGTCACGCCCCGATCCGAGAAATTGCTCGTCCTCACTAGATTTCATCCGAATCATCGTCCTCGCTGGGGCGTGATGTCGCACGAGCCTGGAGTTGCGCTCGTGCAAGGTAAGATAACAGGTTCACATAAGATTATCTCACATTGATAACATAAGCAGCGGAAGAAAAATATAGTATACAACAAGAATCTCTTTTATTAATGATAAAGTGAAGGTTACAAAGGCTTGAATAGTCCAACTACATATGCCAACTGGCTACAACGCTCATGATCTCTCTAGCTCACAAAGGATTACATTGTTCCATACATTATGCCTCTTTATAGCCAACAAGTAGTCTTCGGTCGAACATCCCCATGTTGCAAGTCCGAACGCTTAATGCGGTAGCTCCTCTTGAAACGCTAAGGACTCCATGCCTCGGCGTGTCCAAGCCAAGCCCCGCCCCGAGCTGAACATAACCTGAACATGCACACAAACTAGCGGGAGATTAGTGCTTTCGTCCTCGTTGCACTGATCAAGACCCACCCGCACCAAACCAAACACTAAGTATATTTAGTGAAATATGCATCTTAATTTGGTGATCTTTCTAATTAGCCTTAGGATCAGTTTCATGGTAATATATACGTATGGCAACTTATCATAACTGTGTCCAATACCGTGTTCCTGCAGCAAATATAGTTAGACATAATCTGAACATAAACATAGTGATCGTGCTCATCTCTGTCCCATTTTGCCTAGCCTGCAATAGTTAGAACTTTACATAACCAAACATACAATTCACGCAACCAACCGACCATACATAGACATATGCATAAGGGTGGCAGGCCCTGCACCTGTACCCAACTCTAATCTCAGTCCACCGGCCCTATCTATATGAAGGTTACGGTATTTCGCACCGTAATGGACTTGGCATCCTTATGTGTAAGCCTATGATCGCTTCGATATTGGTTGCTAGCCTAGTATCCGAAGGATCCCAAACTTACTGATATCATAGCTTATCACAACACTGGATGGTCGTAATCCGTCCTAATGATGTGCATCATAAATACCATACATAATTCCCTCCTAGACCGAACGGTCCCGGTGCCCCGGTCGTAATCGTTCGAGGGAACCCACACCCGTACACGGGCCATCCGAGTCCATTGACCATGTAATACGTGCCATAGCAAACAAGTCATATCATTTCAACCAATCTCACGTTCCATAAACATAATCATGTTCCATAAACATATTCCGTTATCCCATTCTCAAGTTCCATCGGCATTATACCCCAACACATCCGTATTGATGCACGATGCCCAATGGCTTACTCTTCTCGTACTTACACTCAACGTGTTCCATTCATAAGTTATTCACATAACAGAGTTCCGTAGTTACTCTGTCATTTAATAGCTTTCATGCACGAGGGCACGCTTAACGCCATAATCAATGTTCTAGGTCTAGTGTTCAATGTTCTCGGAGTCGTACATGTGATGCACATCTCCATATTGTCTTTCAATGTTCTACCATCACCGCCCTACCGCGACCCGTACATTTGATGTACGTCGCTTCAATTGTTCAGTGTTCTATCTTAATGTTCGACACACACTAAGACCTTTAACCGTTCGAGCCACGCTCGCTAACTTGATAGCTAAATCGCATGCAATGAATACATTTTATTAGACGTAAAAGAATAGGGAGAGAGAGTCAAGAACCCGCCCACCTTAAGCCGATACGCCTTGTCGTTTCGTCGAGCTGAAGCGGCTTGATTCCATAACTTGGTTGCAATGCTAACTCTCCTGACTTAGCCATTCCGTTGAGCTAATCGATTGATTTGGCCTATCGTGCCCATGCTACCCTCCGTTACAAGGCGACAATTTGGTTTCGCGAATACGTCACTGAATAAGGCAAAATACCGACCTCTTATCGTCCAGCGTAAAAGCATAGCCTGCACACCAGATCAACCAAAATCAGCACTTGCTCAAATGGGACTTATCTTTTGCATCGATTCGATTCATAGATTCTAATTGACTGATCAAGGCTTTCCTTCGGCCAACGTAACTCTTGCATCGATTCGCATCGATACCTCATCGGGTCAATGCAACTATTCGAGTCAACGACTCATCATAATGTACCGTGCGGAGCGGGGCATTACATAAAATACCACTCAAAACAAGGTTCGTCCTCGAATCGAAACCAATACTTAATCCAAGTGTCTCATTAGATCGTTTTATGATCTCGTGTTACTATCGTTGGAATCATACAACTTAGTTTGGATCATACACATATTTTAGGCGTCCCACCAATATATGCATTTCAGGCTTTCAGCCAAGCTCAGTTGCAGGATAACGGGACAAACTAACAAGCTCAACTTAAATTCCTCAAGCACCAATCATTCCGTACTCGACTTAGTCAAATCTTAGTGCCTATTCTCAAAATACTTCTCGTATGTATTATCCCATAACATGTGATCTCTTCCAAACATTTCTGCATATAACTTAACTCAAAACTGTTACTTCGATCCCATAAGTTTCTCGCTGGCTATTTAACGCTCGTACTGCATTAAGTCATTGCGCATCCGATCGCAACAATTCTCCGCAACGCCTACTCGCCCAACCGTATTCTATCTCTCACACAACTCAAGTCTTTCATCTAATCGTTAATACCATTTGGCCTCAATGACATGGACTAAGTCCAATATGTCCAACTTTTCTTGCCTACAATCCATACTATACATTGCATGCAACTATTCCAACACGATCCACGTTCTCGAACTATCTACGTATCGCGTCTGGGGCTACCCCCGCTAGGTAACTTATCCAGACATCGTGCTTAATCTCTTCCGATACAAGAGGTCAACTTGAGTCTACGATGCTCAAAGGCAATAATTTTTTCGACCCAAGGTCTCTTACGATACTCTTATCTTTGATTCTCGACCGAGTACGAGTCCTTTACTCAATTTTTGAATCAATCCCAACTAGTTCATTCCGTAACATAGAATGTGCGCTCAACACATATAACCTAATCGTTATTCTACCCGATCTACGACACAATTCTTAAGGTCATTCTACTATTCGTTACTCTCGCGCATTGCAAAATTCTTGCAATCGCCTTACCGCATCACAACGCTAAGTACGTTCCTCAACATCTATTTAATCATCGACCAACCAAGTCTATTTACGTACTTATCCGATCGATCATAAATTTTCTTTTTTTCTGACCATACCATTATAGTCGAAGGCTACTCGTTAACTTACGAAACACGACACGCACTCGCTTAGACTTATCCTCAACATACACTACATCATCCTCATCCTCGACAAAATTTCTTATGCAACTTCTTTAGGGTCATCCTATAGGACTTCAATATTCACTTGATTTGGCGGTCAAGTCTTCTAGGGTCATCTGTCCCGAAACTATGCTCGATAATTGAAGATCATCAACGAGGGACAGTTGCTACGAACCATGCTATATCCTATCGCGGAGCCAAATTAATTCTCGACAATTCCTATGAAACTTTATCCAATCTGACATAATTCACCAATCCACAATTTATCCACTCCCGCACAACTGATGCACCGTTACTACTCGAATGACTCATGCACTCCCGTTAACAATATCGCTAACCGAACAATATTTGTTTATCTCGCGTACAAGTCTATCTACCTACGGTCAATATCCGACACACTCTAGGCTTATCGCCACAATCCTCAAATTCACCTTCGCATCAAACCACAAGTCTAAATCTAATTTGCCACGCCTTGTAAGTTCGACCATCCCCGCTAGATGAATCACCATACCAGCGCTCATGCGGAATGATCATCCTAATTTGACGTAACGTATGTGCGATGCTGGCGTTGCACTCGTGCAAGACAAGAACGTCAACATAGTGGTTATCCACGAAGCAATCCAGACACTTTCGTTTTCATCCAAGTAATATCCACCCACTCTCAAATTCTCTGAAGCATTCCTATCTTTGAAGCATTCCTATCATTGTCATCCAAACTAACGCCAACTTAACTTGCATCTTATTCATCCAACAATAATGCTCAACATAATTTTCGTTCATTCGATCAGAGTATCCTCGAGTTATTATATATCGTCTTTGATACGTCTCAATACCATCGTCGATATGTATAACTTGAACATCTTCCTCTCTCATAAGCTTCAATTCGTTGCAATCACTGTTATCATCCGAACTCAAATACGAATCAAGTCTCGCACGTATCAAGATACATTCAGTTGTAACTAACTATCATCATTGAGACACAATTTCTAATTTATATATCCATTCTCATATTCTTAACTCACATTGCCAAATCGTGCTACCGACTCATCGTGCTAACTCAAATTTGTTTTGCACGATTACTTCATACCTACTCAACTCGTTCCGAATAAGTCTTCGTACTAATTCAACGTAAATTCGACCGAGTCAACTATTTACTCAACGCAACATTCCTTCGCTATACTCAGCCTATCGTTTGACTTATACTTAACGAATCCTCGTCCGACGTATCATCCACAAGTACGACTTCGTGCATAATTATTCAACTTAATTCATCGAAGCATACTTGCATCGACTTCTATCAAGTCATTCCCATTCGAGTCTCGGCACTATTTCATCCATTGAGTACAAACCTATCATAATGACATAATCGTCTCAACGTAATCTATTGCAAATCACCAAACGGCTTAACATAACTTTCGCTAAGTGGTATTGCATATACCACTCAGAAATCGAGCCTATCGTTATCAATACAATGCTTTGCTACACTGATCGCACAAGTGGTATTGCATATACCACTCAAAATTGAGTCGATACTCAACTTTACACTTCGCATAGGTCCGATGTCTATTTCCAGTTAACTATCTCGTGGCGATCTTTTCCGATCCCAGCTCTAGTGTTCTCTTACTCGAGTTGGCACAACAACTCGACCAACATGATAGTCGTTCGTCCAAGTTTGACATACATCCAAGTCTAACCATACCTTGGCAATCATATCGATCACACACGCGATATTCGCTTATTCAAAGCTCAACGCGACATTCGGCCAACATACACGTTCGCTTACTTAAACTCGACTTAGCGACCAACTCGACTCGTTCAAATCGCATCCGCGATCTTACAATCTCACTCATTGCAACTCGTGCAACGATTTATTCTCGATACTTAAGGTCATTACTCAATCTCATTTAACATATCGTTATCCATCCGCATAGCCATACAACATGTGTCATACCATGTCGACTCGTTGCACCGATGCAACGAACGATTCATGACTTGCTGTACTCCGTGCAACCAACAATACATGACCATTCGTATAGCCATATAACACGTATCGCCTCATATATCGACTCGTTGCACTTCGTACAACTAACAACACGTATTTCTTCATACTTCGTATGACCAACAATACGTATCTTATTGCACTTCATGCAACCAACATCACCATATTCGTTGCCCTTCGTACGAACAACGACTCACAACTTTGTTGCACTCTAAAAAATCAATATTTTATAACTCGATGCACCTCGTGCAACCAATATTCTCCGATGGCACTCGGAGATAGCGTGATAGTCACGACATACTTGTGGCAGACGTACGCACTTAATATATACTTATTGTATGGAACATCCAATGTAGCGTCGAGCAGATTCATGAGCCATGCGGTTGCAGAAATAACTTAGAGTCAACTAATTTTCGATATCGAAGCAACTGAGGGTCAAAGAGATTCACTCACGGTCCAAAGGATGGAACCGCTCTGATACCAACTTGTCACGCCCCGATCCGGGAAATTGCTCGTCCTTGCTAGATTTCACCCGAATCATCATCCTCACTGGGGCGTGATGCCGCACGAGCCTGGAGTTGCGCTCGTGCAAGGCAAGATAACAGGTTCACATAAGATTATCTCAAATTGATAACATAAGCAGCGGAAGAAAAACAGAGTATACAACAAGAATCTCTTTTATTAATGATAAACTGAAGGTTACAAAGGCTTGAATAGTCCAACTAAATATGCCAACTGGCTACAACGCTCATGATCTCTCTAGCTCACAAAGTATTACATTTTTCCATACATTATGCCTTTTTATAGCCAACAAGTAGTCTTCGGCCGAACATTCCCATGTTACAAGTCCGAACGCCTAATGCGGTAGCTCCTCTTGAAATGCTAAGGACTTCATGCCTCGGCGCGTCCAAGCCAAGCCCCGCCCCGAGCTGAACATAACCTGAACTTGCACACAAACTAGTGGGAGATTAGTGCTTTCATCCTCGCTGCACTGATCAAGACCCACCCGCACCCAAACCAAACACTAAGTATATTTAGTGAAACATGTATCTTAATTTGGTGATCTTTCCAATTAGCCTTAGGATCAATTTCATGGCAATATATACGCATGGTAACTTATTATAACTGTGTCCAATACCGTGTTCCTGCAGCAAATACAGTTAGACATAATCTGAACATAAACATAGTGATCGTGCTCATCTCCGTCCCATTTTGCCTAGCCTGCAATGGTTAGAACTTTACATAAACAATCATACAATTCACGCAACCAACCGACCATACATAGACATATGCATAAGGGTGGCAGGCCCTGGGCCTGTACCCAACTCTAATCTCAGTCCACCGGCCCTATCTATATGAAGGTCACGGTGTTTCGCATTGTAATGGACTTGGCATCCTTATGTGTAAGCCTATGATCGCTTCGATATGGGTTGCTAGCCCAGTATTCGAAGGATCCCAAACTTACTGATATCATAGCTTATCACAACACTGGACGGTCGTAATCCGTCCTAATGATGTGCACCATAAATACCATACATAATTCTCTCTTAGACCGAACGGTCCCGGTGCTCCGGTCGTAATCGTTTGAGGGAACCCGCACCCGTGCACGGGCCATCCGAGTCCATTGACCATGCAATACGTGCCATAGCAAACAAGTTATATCATTCCAACCAATCTCACGTTCCATAAACATAATCATGTTCCATAAACATATTCCGTTATCCCATTCTCGAGTTCCATCGGCATTATATTCCAACACATCCGTATTGATGCACGATGCCCAATGGCTTAGACTTCTCGTACTTACACTCAATGCGTTCCATTCATAAGTTATTCACATAAAAGAGTTCCGTAGTTACTTAGTCATTTAATAGCTTTCATGTACGAGGGCACGCTTAATGCCATAATCAATGTTCTAGGCCTAGTATTCAATGTTCTCGGAGTCGTGCATGTGATGCACATCTCCATATTGTCTTTTAATGTTCTACCATCACCGCCCTACCGCGACCTGTACATTTGATGTACGTCGCTTCAATTGTTCAGTATTCTATCTTAATGTTCGACACACACTAAGACCTTTAACCGTTCGAGCCACGCTCGCTAACTTGATAGCTAAATCGCATGCAATGAATACATTTTATTAGACGTAAAGGAATAGGGAGAGAGAGTCAAGAACCCGCCCACCTTAAGCCGATACGCCTTGTCGTTTCGTCGAGCTGAAGCGGCTCGATTCCATAACTTGGTTGCAATGCTAACTCTCCTGACTTAGCCATCCGTTGAGCTAATCGATTGATTTAGCTTATCGTGCACATGCCACCCTCCGTTGCAAGGCGACGATTTAGTTTTACGGACACTTCACTGAATAAGGCAAAATGTCGACCTCTTATCGTCCAGCGTAAAAGCATACCCTGCACACCAGATCAACTAAAATCAGCACTTGCTTAAACGGGACTTATCCTTTGTATCGATTCGATTCATAGATTCTAATTGACTGATCAAGGCTTTCCTTCGGCCAACGTAACTCTTACATTGATTCGCATCGATACCTCATCGGGTCAACGCAACTATTCGAGTCAACGACTCATCATAATATACCGTGTGGAACGGGGCATTACATAATATACCACTCAAAATAAGGTTCGTCCTCGAATCGAAACCAACACTTAATCCAAGTGTCTCGTTAGATCGTTTCACGATCTCGTGTTACTATCGTTGGAATCATACAACTTAGTTTGGATCATACACATATTTTAGGCGTCCCACCAATATATGCATTTCAGGCTTTCAGCCAAGCTCAGTTGCAGGATATCGGGACAAAATAACAAGCTCAACTTAAATTTCTCAAGCACCAATCATTCCGTACTCGACTCAGTCAAATCTTAGCACCTATTCTCAATACTTCTCGTATGTATTATCCCATAACATGTGATCTCTTCCAAACATTTCTGCATATAACTTAACTCAAAAACTGTTACTTCGATCCTATAAGTTTCTCGCTAGCTATTTAACGCTCGTATTGCATTAAGTCATTGCGCATCCGATCGTAACAATTCTTAGGCCGAACGGTCCCGGTGTACCGGTCGTATCCGTTCGAGGGAAGCCGCACCCGTGCACGGGCCATCCGAGTCCATTGACCATACAATACGTGCCATAGCAAACAAGTCATATCATTCCAACCAATCTTACGTTCCATAAACATAATCCTGTTCTATAAACATATTCCGTTATCCCATTCTCAAGTTCCATCGGCATTATACCCCAACACATCCGTATTGATACACGACGCCCAATGGCTTAGACTTCTCGTACTTACACTCAACGCGTTCCATTCATAAGTTATTCGCATAATAGAGTTTCGTAGTTACTTAGTCATTTTATAGCTTTCATGCACGAGGGCACGCTTAGTGCCATAATCAATGTTCTAGGCCTAGTGTTCAATGTTCTCGGAGTCGTACACGTGATGCACATCTCCATATTGTCTTTCAATGTTCTACCATCACCGCCCTACCGCGACCCGTACATTTGATGCACGTCGCTTCAATTATTCAGTATTCTATCTTAATGTTCGACACACACTAAGACCTTTAACCGTTCGAGCCACGCTCGCTAACTTGATAGCTAAATCGCATACAATGAATACATTTTATTAGACGTGAAGGAATAAGGAGAGAGAGTCAAGAGCCCGCCCACCTTAAGCCGATACGCCTTGTCGTTTCGCCGAGCTGAAGCGGCTCGATTCCATAACTTGGTTGTATGGCTAACTCTCCTGACTTAGCTATTCCGTTGAGCTAATCGATTGATTTGGCCTATCGTGCCCATGCCACCCTCCGTTGTAAGGTGACGATTTGGTTTCGCAGACACTTCACTGAATAAGGAAAAATGTCGACCTCTTATCGTCCAGCGTAAAAGCATAGCCTGCATACCAGATCAACTAAAATCAGTACTTGCTCAAACGGGACTTATCTTTTACATCGATTCGATTCATAGATTCCAATCGACTCAAGGCTTTCCTTCGTCCAACGTAACTCTTGCATCGATCCACATCGATACCTCATCGGATCAACGTAACTATTCGAGTCAACGACTCATCATAATGCACCGTACGGAGCGGGGCATTACACCTCATACTCAACGAACGGTAGTAGATCAGCACTCGCATCTACTTCAACAAAGATCTGAGCATATCTCATACATGTTCTGTATGTCGTTGCTTCATCGACTTTGATTGGTTTGCCAATGCACTAGCGGTCTTCATCATCATAGAGATGCTTCAATGGTTAGCTGGTAGGCCTGGTAATCTGATCCAGATCGAAACTATAAGGAGTACTTCACATTCATAAGTTGATTTAGTCGTCCATGTTTTTATGATGATAAGTCTGCCATCAAAGGTCAACGGACCTCCCTGAAGAACCCGCTCCATGTTCTCCGGCAGGCAGAAATACACGAGGTAGAAGCCATTTTCTCGTGAGAAGAACTCCATACCGTCTCTTGGCCTCCAAACATGCGTCGCATATGCACGAATCTGTCCGTAGAACGGTCTTGAACCAAGCACATATAGAATAATTAAGTTTCGCCAGTAGTTCGCGATCTCTGCAAGATCTTCCTCCGTCAGCGTCTCCTGAAGTGTTGTGCCCACCATTTTGGGCTGAACATAAGACATCTGCATTGGCAAGCTAGCCACCCCTCCATTCAACATATCCGCATATGATTTTGGAACCCCGGTGTGTCGATGTTTGCCAGCAACCTGTTTGTCCGTCTCTACAGCCAACTATCGTTGTTGAGGCATTGGTGGTACAGACATGTTATTCGGTGTTCAGCTAGAGTTCCCATACTGCTTCTTTGCTACCCCTGAGCCTGCACCGCCAACGTGTCTCAGTAACATGTGTCGATGGTCGCTACTCCAACGGATGTCTCCTCACAATACCCCTCCTATCCGACAGACTTCGCCATCCCCTTTAGAGCACCTCCTGGTTACCGTAGTACACCCCTCATCCTCCACCGGGTCTCGTTCGTCATCACCAACGTTCCCATCGCCCTTGGCTAGAGTCCGACCCACGCCACCGCCTCTCGATCCTCCGCCGGACGATGTGCCACCATCTGTGGCCCCGTCCCCAACTAGGGCACCGGTGCCTCTGGGTGCGCCACCCCTGGCCGACCCTGTGCCGCCCCTAGTTGGGTCGATCATGGTCGGGCCGCCCCTGGCCGACCCTCCACTTGCCGTGCCGCCCCTCGTCGGCCCTCATCCGGGCACGCCGACCCTCGCAGACCCGCCGCCGTCGCCTGTGCCTCTGTCTGCACCCCCGTCAGACCCTCCATGCATGAGCCCTAATGCTTCCGGTCTGCCCGATGCCGCCATAGCCCTCGCCGGAACCTCCCCGGATCCGTCGCCAATGGCCGCAGCCCCGGCCGACCCCTTCGTCGAGCCTGGGTCCCAGGTAAACGCCGGGGACCCAAACCCTAGCGCGTGAGAGTCACCCGCATGGGAATGGCCCGCAGCAATCATTTATATATATATATATATATATATATATATATATATATATATATATATATATATATATATATATATATATATATATATATATATATATATTCGATTTTCGGTTTTGGATTGAAACACCGAAACAAAATTAAAAAAATCAGTATTTTCAAAATCGAAATCGAACCGAATCTCTTATTCGGTTCAGTCTTTGGTCTAAAACCAAATAATGCTCACCCCTACTCAAAAGATATACAACCCAACATTCACAAAATCTCGGACGTCATATTGGACATCTAAAAAACGTGTATATTTAATTACATGCTTGATGAAAGTAAAGTTGTAGTTTCGAGAAGGGCTATTCAGTATTTAGATCCTGAATTTTATATTAATTTACAGTTTAAGTCATAGTCATGACTAGACCTGTCAAGTGGGCCGGGCCAGCCCAGTCCGGCCCAAAAATTAGGCACGTGTGCCGGCCCGACCCGGTTAAGCACGAATCCGGGCTGGCCCGGCCCAATATATAAAAATGTGCCGGGCTTACAAAAGAGGCCCACAAAGGAGGCCCGGCCCAAGGTTCAGACCCGGCCCGGCCCATTATTTGTCCTGATTAAATGTTGCTGAGACATACATAGCCTATTGTATAAGTGTTCTGTGGTTGTACAGAACAAACAATAACATTAATTGTTCACAAAAAAAAATTTAAAAGCCACACACACTTACAATAAATGATAGACACAGGTAGAGGTGGGGAACCCGAGAGCAAATTCATTGTTTGCTAGTTGCTACAAATTCTCCCTCCCATTGTTCCCGCCACATTCCACCGCCTAATCCACTAGAATTTATTGGGTTGGGTGTCCCAAGGCCAAGGGCCAAGTCCCAACTCCTCAAGGCTCTGAAGAGTCAAGGAACAATTTTCAGCTGCCCACAATTTTTTTATTAATTTTTTCAACTTTATTTGCTTCTCACGACTCGAAGAGTCAAGCAACTGAGCAGTGAGGAAGCTGCTCAAGACTCAAAGAGTCAAGCAACTGAGCAACTTTATTGTGTCTAACGCAGCGTTAGTGACGCTTTAATTCCCGTACTTTATCAAGTTTCGAGAACGCACAGCATTTCTCCAAAGAGAAAACCAAATTCATTTCTCTCAAAATCTCATTCCCCCTTCCCTTCCCATTCCATTCAGTTCTGTTCCTCCTCTGGCGCCGTCGTCCCCGCCTCGCTCCCCTCGCCGCCCGATCTACTACGTCATGAGCCCCTCCCATCCGGATGCGGAGAAAATGTCGCTCGGCGGCTCGACACCTGGCGGCGGAGGCTCTCCCGTCCCCCATCACCAGCACCACCACCACAACCACCGCTACACGATCGACTCCCCCATCCACCACTCCCGTGAGTCCTCCACCACCCGCTTCTCTGCCTCCCTCGAGCAACACTCCTCCTGGCGCAAGCTCCACGACTTCCGCCTCCGCGTCCCCCCCCCAACCAGGTCGACGACGACGAAGACGACGGCGAGTACGACGACACCGGAAGAAGCGTCAGATGCTATGTTGTCCTCTTCCTTCTCGGCTTCATCCCCCGTCTAACAAGTGCTCCAAGAAGAACATCGTGCAGTCAATTCCGACACCGGAGACGCAGTAAGAACAAGGTTTTGTTAATATTTTATTGTTGTAATTTTTTTCATGTCGGTTCTTTGAAGTATTTAAGTACAAGTTTATTTTTGACCGTTAGCCAGCAAACGGTAACTGCCTGGTCAGTAGACAGTAGTCACCCCCTGAATACTGATGTGAGCAGTGACAGCGGCTAGCCCAAATGGTAACTGCCTATTAGTGCCTAACTAGTACTAACTAGCCCAAACGGTAACCAGGTCCAGTAGTCAGAAGTATAGCAGTAGTAGAAGTTCTTTCTTCTCTCTATAAATATTAATATATGTTGTCTATTTTCATTATTTTCATATCACATTTCAATTATGACAATTAGTGATAGAGTGATCAATATTCCTTTCGAGATGAATTTCAAATAGGTATTTCTTCTCTAACATGTAGTTTTTAATCGACTACACAATGAATCCAACACAAAACGACTCCAGCATCTCCACTCTTCCTTTATCGCCGTATATTCCTTTGGAGGGGAATGCATCCACCACTTCTTTCCTATCTCTAGAAGTTCAACAACCCCAACATTACTGCCACTACTACTACACCTATAACGAAACCAAAAAAGAAGAAGTCCAAGGCCTGGGAGCATTTCAATGAAATATTTAATGAGCAGGGTATTAAAAGAGCAATATGCAAATATTGTGGTGATAGTTTTAGCACTAGTGGTGGTGGTACTGGCCATCTTACTCGGCATAGTTCAAAATGTTATGAGAAACATAATAATGGCAATGATCCTCGCCAAAGCCATCTTAGTCTAGTAGGGGACTCTGGCCAATTAACCAATTTTACATATAGCCAAACTAGAATGAGAGAGGGTTTGGAAGTGATGATAGCCGCTGACAATCTAGCTTATAATTTTGTTGAAAGTCCTAATTTTAACAGGTGGATACAAGAATGTTCAACCTGCCTTTGTTAAAGTTTCTAGAAACACCTGTAGAAATGATGGTTTAAAAGTTTTTTGCAAAAGAAAACTTGAATTGATTTCTGAGTTTGCTCAATGTATAAGTACTATTTGTTGTACTTCTGATCTTTGGACTGCACGTACTCAATATGGATATCTTTGTGTGACTGCTCGTTATATTGATCAACAATGGATTTTACAAAAAAAGATTATTGCTTTTAAACAAGTAGAATATCCTCACACAGGTTCTGATATCTTCAAATGCATTATGAATGTGCTTAGAGAGTATAATATTCAACATAAAATTTTGAGTATTAGTTTTGATAATGCATCTTCAAATAATTATGCTATTGACTTGTTTAACGCCAGCTGCCCCTTCATATGGGTGGTCATTTTCACCATGTTAGATGTGCATGTCATATAATCAACCTAGTTGTTCAAGAGGGCTTAAAATTGATCAAAGCACACATAGAAAATATTAGAGATGCTATACACTTGATCACCTCTTCTCCTAGTAGGCTTCAAGCATTTCAAGAGCTTTGTAAGACACATGGAGTGAAACCCAAAAAATTTAGATTGGATATGCCTACACGTTGGAATTCGACATATCTAATATTAAAATCTTGTAAAGGTTTTGAATTTGTTATTTCTGAGTTTCGAAGTAAATATGGTCAGTCAAGCTTGTGTGTTGAGGATTGGGTAATTGGATTTGGTATGATGGATTTTTTGAAAGTCTTTTATGATGCCACTGAAACTTGTTCTGGAGTTTATTACTCTACTTCATGTCTTGTGTTACAAGAGTTATATAACATAACTGCTGCTTTTGTTCATTATAGAAATATGGTTGGTTTTGAAAACATTATTGCTACAATGGAAGTAAAATTTAAGAAGTATTGGGAGCCGATACCTCCTATTTTTGCTTTAGCTAGTGTGATGGATCCTAGAATGAAACTGGAAAATACTGAAATTTTTATAAATGAAATTGCCAAGAATTTACAGGTTACTCCATCTTTGGCTATATCTGATGTTAAGAAAATGTTAATTGTCATGTATAATAAGTATGAAACTATATATGGTAAATTCACATCTTCTCCCTCATTGGAGGTTCCTACTCCTAGAGATTCAAATCCAGCAAGCCAATTGTTGTCTAGACTTGGAAAGCAAAAATATGTAAGTTCATCTTCCAATTCACAACTTAATCAATATTTAAATACTGATTATGAGCTTGAATATGAAGGTAAATTTGATATCTTGGATTGGTGGAAGTTACATGCAACCGAACTTCCTGTGCTTTCTATTATGGCACGAGACTTGCTAACACCTCATGTCTCCACTGTTGCATCTGAATCTGCTTTTAGTTCAAGTGGAAAAATAGTAGATGAGCTAAGGAGTTGTTCATCTGAAGAAAGCTTGGAATGTCTCATGTGCTTGAAGGATTGGGAGGCTGCTAGAAACAGAACTCAAAATGGATCGCTGGAATTAGATGAGTTTCTGAAGTATTATAGCAATTTGGAGAGTGAAGATGGTGACTGCTCTCAAATTGTGGACTTATCTCATGATTGAACACAAGTCCATTAACTTTTTGTGATGTAAGCTATAAAGAGTAAAGTTTTTGAACATTTTGTACAACTTTTTTGAGCATTTTGGATAACTGAGTTTTTGAGCATTTTGAATGGCTAAAGAAGTAATGTATGTTATTTTCTTGTACAAGTCAAGCTGTGAAGACCAAACTTCTTTGAGCATTCTGGATAACTGAGTTTTTGAGCATTGTGAACGAATGAAGAAAGAATGTATGATATTTTCTTGTACAAGTCTTGTAGTCTTGTTATCTATTCTTCAACATAATTCATGTATCATTTCACTTTTTATTTTTGTTGTATGTGATTGTGTACAGCCCAGTCCAGACTATAACATTGATTTTGAATAAGTCTAGTAAGCCCGTCAGGCCCGAGGCCCAGCCCGGCCCAGGCCCAGACTGGCCCGTTCCGAAGCCCGTTGTGCCTTGGGCCACATACAGGGCTGGGCTGAGGTTTTTCACCATAAGCCCGGCCCGGCCCGGCCTGCAACAACACATGGGCTTTAAGTTACTGGCCCGGACCCGGCCCGGCCCGTCAAAATTTGTGCCGGGCCGGCCCGGCCCGGCCCATTTGACAGCTCTAGTCATGACATATTTAATGGGAAAATTTGAAGCCGGTTTTTTTTTTTCTTTTTTTCATTAAATCTTTTTCTCGGTCCTGTCTTGATTGTTGCCATCGTATTACAATGTTCAAAATATAATAAAAACTAATAAATCAGAATCTAAATCTTTTTTAATTGGACGTGCCATGAGTTAAACTCTAAGATCATATAAAATCTAGAGTCTAAATGCTAATTAGTCCTTCCAAGAAAATACCAAAAAAATTGTTTGTCATATGGTTTAAGAGTATTGTATATGGTTCAAATGTATTGAAAGTCCACGAACTCTTAAATATTTTGACCTCGATCTAGTTGGGGAAAAAAATTATAACACCAAAAGTGTACGTTTTTTTTTTTTTTTAACTTTCATATACTCTTCCAATAAATGACAACTGTTTGCGAATGTTTTATTGTTTGGCTAATTTGTGTTTAGATCTTAGATTTTATATCAACTTAGAGTTTAAGTCCTAACACGTTCAATTAAAAATTTTGAACTATTAATTTTTGGTTTTTGTTTTTTTTTTATTATATCCTGAACAACGACAACAAACCAACACATGTTGGAAAGAAGGATATAACAGAGAAAAAAGCCCCAAAATAAAAATTTATGATCCAAAATTTCAATTGGACATATCATAACTTAAACTCTAAGATATAAAATTCAGAATCGAAACGCTAATTTTTTTATTTGTAAATAAAATCAAATTCGTGGTTCACAAATGTAATTCAAATGTTTGGATTTCATGTTTTATTGTAGTAAAAAAAAAGTGTTTGTTTTGACATCCACAGGTTGTCTGGCTACCGTTAACTAGTATTTTTTTTCCCAACAAATGAAGAAATCAATACTTATTAACGTTAATTAGTAGTTAAATAACTAATTACTATTTTAAACCGATATTGTTAGAAGAAACATCATTAATATTAAGCAAGTAAGATAAATAATTATTACATAATCATATTGCTTAGATAATCAATTTATTTCAAACAAATAAGTATTAAGCAACCAATAATGATTAATTATTAGGATATAATAATTATGTTACAATTTTATATTTGTGTTCTCACGAAGTCTAGCTTGCTTCTCTGAGGGGCTGTTTGGATAGATGTAACTCTTTGAAAGTGTAAAAGTGGTACTTGCAGCAAGTTGAGTTTCCGTGGACTTGCAGCAAGTGGCACTTTCCAAAATGTGTTTTGATGGAGTACTTTTTGTCTTGTGAAAGTGGAAGAAAAATGAGTTCGTTGTTTGGATGATTTTTGAAAGTGGAGAAAAATGAGTTCGATTGTTTGGATGGTTGTGGAAAGTGAATGTTATAATTGAAAATATGATAACCCATAATTATATTAACTAGCATAAACAAAAAACTAAATATTTTTATTAGATAAAATAAATTAATTAATTAACAAACAAACAACAACATTTGATTTTATTACATAATAATAATTAAACATCACCAGCATTGATTAACTACTCCAAAATTTAATTAAACAGATTGTAATTATATTAATTATGATGATTAATTGTCAAGCTATTTGAAGAAAAACCCAACAGACAATGTCACAATGGGAGACGGAAGTTTGAATTTCAAAAAAAAAAAAAAAAAAAAATTCCTATAGGGTACTTAAGAGTTCTTAATTTTTAAAATTTGGCCATAAAAAGTCATTGGATTAGATGAGTTGGACTACATAAACTCAAATATGTAGATGTGACATGTGAATTTTACTAACATAAAAAATATACTAATTGCTTTCTCTTTAGTCTCTTGAAAAAAAATTCAAGAAATTAGATATGCAAGTAATCCAACAACTTCTATGGCCGAGTTTTAAAAATTATGGACTCACGAGTTCCTCTAGGACGTTTAGGAATGGATGCATCTAATCCCATAATTATTTTCAAGGGACTAAAAAAGAAAAAAAAAGAAAAAACTTTCATATCACATCTATATTGTAAGTTTTTATTTCGAATTTTTATTTGAGTTTTTGTACTCAAATTATTTGAGTTTATTGAATTATCAAACAAGATATAAAAGAGTACTAATTAGGAAATAGACTAATTAGAGTTTAAATTCTGAATTTTATATAAGTTTAAAGTTTAAGTCCTGACATGTTTAAATAAAAAATTTGGACTATAAATTTTTATTTTTATTTTCATTTTTTTTCTATTATATTCTTCAGTCCATCATGTTTGTTGATGTCCTTTACTCATGTTCAGAAGGTATAAACGGAAGGAAAAAAGAAAAAAGAAAAGAAGAAGATCCAATTGGTCTCGTCTTCTTCCTCTCCTCCACAAACTCTCTTTTCCACAACTGCCCTCCATAGAAATCCACAATAATCGTCACATCCGGTGGCATTTCCGTCATTGAACATGCTTCCTATTATTTATTTTCTAGAGAGCTTCCTCTTATTTTCTTCCTTTTGATCTGTTCACTGTAATTCTCCCTTCTCCAGGTGAGGAATTTCTTTCTTTCTTTCTTGTAATTTTGATTTTTTTTTTTTTTCAATAGTAGAAGAATCCCAAATTCCTCCTGTTGTTGTATTTTTTTTTTTATTCATGTGAAGGAAAACCCACATGCCCATGTTTTTTGTTTTGAAGTTTGATAATGTGAAGAGAGAATAAAGATCAGGTCTTTATGTTGAAATTTAATGTGATTAGTAGAAACCCAGATGCCCAAATTGTTGTTCAGGTCCCTCCATTTGAATTTAGCTGAAAATTTTTGATGTTAATTCTGTTTTGAAGAAAAACCCAGATGCCATTTGGGATATTTCTCCTTCTCTTGTGAAATTTATAAGGAATTTTAGTATTATGAGGAAATGCACAGATGCCCATATTGCTTTTCCCCTTCCATTTGATGTGGACTTCACTGAAAATTTCAATATTGGTAAAAAAAGAAGAAGAAAGGGTTAATTACACTGACCCCCCCTATGTCCACCCCTCTCCTTTATAAATTTTATTAACCATAGGGGTGATCTGTGTTATTAGTTTCGTAGAAAATAAAACTATAGGGGAGAGAGAGGGGGGGGGGGGGGGGGGGGGGGGGTGTTGTCCTTGCAATTAGTTTCAAGGTAGTGGTGGTCTGTGTAATAAGTGTAAAACATAGGGGTAGTTAATACAATTAACCCTAAAAAAATGAGCTTCTTTTTTATCTATTCTACTATATAATAAGAAAACTTTGTGGTGAAACTTTTGAATTCCTAAAATACCCTCGAGTATTTTGTAAACATGATGTTAGTATGTCAACTTGCGTGTCATTTATGTTTAAGAGTCAAAGCAATAAAATATGCATTCAAGTTTCCATTTTCCATACAATTTTTCATGTTTCAATGGTAATAAATTTTTCTATCCTTACCATTTTTCAAAGATTATTATTCTC
Organism: Iris pallida; assembly: GCA_029216955.1. Lineage (NCBI taxonomy): Eukaryota > Viridiplantae > Streptophyta > Magnoliopsida > Asparagales > Iridaceae > Iris > Iris pallida. The sequence continues at coordinate 7,782,793 of JANAVB010010199.1, forward strand.
AATAGAATTTTTTTTTTTTTAAAAACATAATTTGTACTTCGAATCTCTTGGCATTGTAAGAAGAAAACACACACATGAATAATCACCTAGAAAATACGACAACTGACCTTATGATATTCTAATTAAAATACATGCAAAGCACATACATGTAGACTAGTATTTATAATGTGGCTATGAATTACAAGAATGATAATAAAGGAATAATTTTTATGCAGATCTATTTGCAGTGCTTTGAAGATTCGCCTCTGGCCGATACTCCGGGAAGCATACGATGGCCTCGGTCGTCGTGAACGCGGCCATCGATTGGATATTGGTGGCGTTGGATGCTCCCTTTGCGAGGGCGGTTGTTTTTGGGGTCCCTATTGGTGGTAGGCATGCATCCTGGTTTTCCGGATCCTAGTGGTAGGGAGTATAGAGAGGCATGTGAATTAAGATTGATTCGCGCTCTTTCTTTTTGGTTGTAGGACATCTGGTTCTTGAAGTAATTCTGGTCATCGTCATACTTTTCCTGCTCTCCAGGAAGAGTTACAGGCCGCCCAAGAAGCCGTTGACAGAAAAGGTCCGCATTGTCACCTTTGGTTTGTACTAAGAAGCCATTGTCGTGTTAAAGCATCTCCAACAAAACATCAAAACACCCATTTGATTACTGCTACAGTACTTTGATATCTCAGTAAAGTCGCATACTCCAACCCAAGTAATCAAATTTGATGCCTCATTTAATGTCTCCATTGGAATGGTGAATTTGGGGTTTGAGACATCGAAATAACAGTTGGAGAGAGGTTGGAGAACCAAATTCTCTCTCCTCTGGAACCAAAAATGCATCCAGGAGGTTGGAGAACCAAATTTGATGCCCCATTTGATGTCTCCATTGGAGCTGCTCTTATGGATCGTCTTAGTTTGTAACTTTATATGGTTTTGGAAAAGGGAACTTCTATAAATGGAATTGAACTTGGCATTACTCACTAGACAAGTATATACTATCGCAATGTAGACGGACAAAAGATTGAGAATCAATTACCAATTCAGATAATCTGGCCTTGGATGACGAAACAAGCTGGCAGTGGTTGATGTTTGATTCATCTTTGTATTAGAAATTTGTTACTTATTTATATCTTCGTAAGAGCTCGTTTTGTAAATTTTATTCTCCGTCCGAAGATTTAGGATATCTTATCCGTACTTTAAATCCATAGTTGTTATACATTTTCTTTACAGAATTTACTGGAGTGTCTTTTATTACTTGTTTTTACTTTTTAAGAGCTATAAAGTGATCTTTGGAGGATAGTTAGATTTTTCTGTTGTTAAATGCTGGAGTTTGAACCCCATCATTTTACATTTTTATGGATCAGACAATGTTTGCACATTTGCAATATAATATTGCCTGACCATTTACTCTCATCTTAGTGCTATATATTTATATTCATTAATTCTGCTTGGTGTAAGGAATTCATTTTTTTCTATACCAACTATGCATCGTGTTATAAAATTCTTATTGAAACCTATCAGATAAGAACTATCTCCTCAATTAGAGTCTTGTTTGGTTTGCAGGAAATCGATGATCTTTGTGATGAATGGGTCCCAGAATCTCTTCATCCCCCTATCACGGAAGAGATGCTGGTTCAACCTCCTATTCTAGAAAGGTGAAAAATACACTATTTCTCCATTGCAATCCTCCATTCGAAGACCTAATTATTGGTTGCTTGATTTTGTAGTGTGCAGATCCTCTTGATAGATTGTGTAGAGTTTCTATTTCATGTTTGTTTGCTCACTTTGACATGACTTTCCTACTGGTCTATTCAATAGTGGATTCACCTAAGACATGACCTTTTGCTGCTCAAGTGATATAAAAAATCATATCATTACTTATTAGTTAAATGTGTTTCTACTGATAAGATGTCCACACCTGTCTTTCAGAGGTTCAGTGGTAAGGAAAGACCCCTCTGTCACTCCCTCCTTGGGAGAAATTCACGGAATATAAGTCCACATAGGCATGCATAACAAAAACAAACTGTTTCTTGCAGTTACCGGATTATCTATAAAAAATATATAAGAGTTCCCAGCACACAATCTATTTAGAGATGAAAACTAATAAAACATCCTAACTGTCCATTGTTTTAGTTTCCCTACCTCCCTAGCCAGCGTATGGGTCAAGTCACAGTCATGATGGAGCTAACGATGTCCGTATTTACTGTTTCAACTTACTTCCTTTGTGGTGAACATACTCTTGGCCATTACTTGTGGCTGCTGATACCTACCCTACGATTGATTTGTAGGCAACGGGTTCAGTGAGTTACTCTTTAGATGACTTTTATCTACACTCAACTGCGTTGTAGCCATGGTGCCCTACCCAACACTGCAGGTGTTATGTCCCATGTATATTTTTTTTTTTCTAGTGACCCTCCTGTCTCTCCAACCTAGCCAAATAGTTCAGGTAACCATTATTCTTCATCTTGCACATAAAGGAAATTCATTATTGTGCTAAAATACATAGATAACCGGACTCTTTCTTTGTTGGGAAAAGAAGGCTATTATTTGACCATACATATCAGGTTGTCATCAGTAAAGGACTAAAGGCAGCCTTCTTGTAGGTCAGCTGTGAAAGTTCTTAGTTTCAACTACCACATAGTGATACCAACGTCCTTAATTGTTGTCTTCCTACAGATTGGTGGTGCTTCTTTGCAATAGGAAATAACTACATCGGCTTGCCTATGTTAACATTTTATTGTCTCAAGCATCAGGTTTTTTCGAATGTGAAGTTGCTTAGATTAATACAATTTAGGGTATTCCTCTTCCATTTGATTGCATGGTGGTGGCCTTACACTGATAGCTGTATGTGTTATTTGTATTGCTTTAAACAAATGGCTGAACTCTCACGTGTAATAATCCAATGTGGAAATTTCTATTGGCCCTCCTGTTTCCAATAGTCGAAGATAAAGAACAAAATTCATTGTGTTCTTAGATTCTTGTGCAAATCACAATGCACAAGTGCTATCCTACTTATGAGTCACTTTTTAATCATGCAGCGCTGCAGGGCCGCATACTATAGTAGATGGACGAGATGTTGTGAACTTTGCATCAGCAAACTACCTTGGACTGATAGGGAATGAAACAATAACTGTGAGGACACATTTTCTCCATCTTTATGTTGTAGGTTTGTTTGTTTCTTCTTATAAGTTTATTTTAATGTGTGTTCATCCCAGGAGTCATGCATTGGTTCGTTAGAGAAATATGGTGTGGGATCTTGTGGTCCTCGTGGCTTCTATGGAACAATAGGTACCTTTTGCAATTTATTTTTTAAGTCATCATTCTATAAATGTAGCAAACCTTTGATGAACATCTTGTATGTTACAGATGTCCACCTTGATTGTGAAACTAAAATTGCGAAGTTTTTGGGGACCCCAGATTCGATCCTCTACTCTTATGGGATCTCTACAATTTTCAGCGTGATTCCATGCTTCGCTAAGAAAGGAGATATCATCGTGGCGTGAGTATGAAGTTTCATACTTTTTTCAGGAATGATTTAAGGTGTCTGACGGAGAACTATGGTAGAACTAATGTATTATTGTATCTATTGTTTAATTTTCCATACTTGACTGTTATGCTTATAAATTTTGGGGGAAATAGTGGTAGCTGACTAGTGTGCAGTTACATTAGTTCTACCATAGTGGTAGCTAACTAGTGTGCTGTTTCTCGAGCTGACTAGTGCTCAGTTTTTTTATGGAAGTATTGATAATGATTGCTTCTTCTTTTCACTTCTGAGTAGCTGGTGTTATCCACAGACCAATTTATCAACTGTTATAACATCTCACTGTTTTGAAGCCGAACACTTGAATTGCTCACCAATGGTTCAATTGTCATGAATACTTATTTGTGTTTCTTTCTCCTTCTACGACCATTCTTCTGCCCACCTGGTATTCTGAAGGAGCTGTAATATAAGAAAATTAAATGATGGTGATTCATCCATTTATACCATTGGAATGCTCACATTTTACATAATACTTCATCATGAAGCCTCAGATGCATCACATGTGCTTACCAATCATAATGATTTAAATATGTATGTTTTTGAATGCAAGTGAAAAGTTGTCATGCATTTTAAATGATAACTGCCATGTTTATTTACTTTACAGTGACGAAGGTGTTCACTGGGCTGTGCAAAATGGGCTATACCTTTCAAGAAGTACTGTTGTTTACTTCAAGCACAATGATATGGCATCGCTGGCAAGCACTTTAGAGAGGATCACTAAAGGGAACCGTCGAGCAGAAAAGTTGCGCCGCTACATTGTTGTGGAATCAGTTTATCAGGTATGGATGATAACTAGATATATTAATTCAAATCAGATGTTCTAACAAGGTGATTCGTGTTTACGTGTCATTAAAAGTATTATGCTTTTGCAAGTGTATACTTATTAATAAACTTCAGATGGAAAGGTTATTTGGTAAAGATGCTATATGCACGTTGGATGCTTTCAAAGCATGTACCATGTACGTGCATTATGCACACTTGCATCAATTGTACTGTCCAACTTAAAAATCACCTGGTTGGTACATTGTCATATTGTCAAAAAGCCTTGTGCTTACAGTTACCGACACTCTTCATCTTGGTGGTCAAGACAAACCAAATCATGTTTGCTGCCTTCAAATATTAACAACACTATATTATTGTATGTTGTTTTTGGTGTGTTTCAATTTAATCGCTGATTGCTTGTGTGCTGTTGTAACAATGCGCAAGACTTGTGGAGAAGAGAGGGAGATAAAGGGGATTATTGCAATATAAACTGCACATTTATCAATGTGTTAACATGTGGTATGTATTAATAAATGTGTTGGTGGGAGTACCAATATAAACTACACATTTATCGATGTGTTAACATGTGCCCTAAGGGCACATGTTAACAAAACCCTTGAATATTAGTTATCCCCTAGATGCTTGGGCACATGGCACGTTTTTTAGTGAAGTATATTTCATAAAAGGCACTTGGTTGATGAGCTGACACAGGTAAAGTGGGAAGTATGTTGCATGGTGTTTCTGGAAAACTGGGAAAAAAATGTTACTGTTTGTTGCAATTTCCGGATTTAAAATGAATTTATCATATATTAACCGAATTAATAATCTATTATAACCTTCATAACGAAGGGTCTAAATTTGTATCAGTTTTCTAATTTCTTTTTGAATGTCAAGACTGTCGTAATGTGATATCCGCTGTGCATTCGAAGAGATAATGCTATTTACAAATGCGTGTAGAATTCAGGACAAATAGCACCATTGGATGAGATTGTCAGATTGAAAGAGAAATACCGTTTTCGTGTTGTATTGGAGGAGAGCAATTCATTTGGCGTACTTGGGAATTCAGGACGAGGTCTTGCTGAACATTATGGTATTCCGGTAGGTTTCATGCTTTTATTTGTGAAAATAGCTTACCTCAGTTTATTTTCTTACATCTCTAGTTCACTAGTGCAGATTGAAAAAATTGATATAATAACTGCTGGCATGGGGAATGCATTGGCAACTGATGGAGGATTTTGCACCGGGAGTGTCAGAGTTGTTGATCACCAAGTAGGAATAGATTTCTTTCTATAACATTAATGATGCTCGTCTCATTGCATGTACTATTATATTGGTTTAGTTACTCAAATAATTGATCCTTCTTTCTGTTCAGCGCCTCAGTAGCTCAGGCTATGTGTTTTCTGCATCTTTGCCACCCTATCTTGCAACTGCTGCAGTTGCTGCAGTCAATTACTTGGAAGAAAATCCATCTCTGCTTACATCACTGAGAAATAACATTGCTCTCCTACGGAATGGTATATATTACTGAAGCCAAAAGTTAAAAGTTTACTTCTTTGCATACACCATAATCATCTTTGACTTGACCGATTGCTAGAAGGTTTGTGAAAAAGTTATGATAATTGTCTGATGTCTACTTCATCTGGTCTTAGGAAATCTTTGTTGTTCCTAATAATCCTTGAGAGAAAGCTATAACCTATCTACACGGGGACAGTTTGTCTGGAATGAAACTACTGTTCACATGAAACTTTTTAAGCAGTAAAAATGTATGTTGAACTCTTCTAGGAAATGAATGCTTACTTTTGATATTTGATGTCTGAAATGAGGAGAGTTGTTCCCCTTTTCTGGATGCTGAGTATGATAGTAAAGTTTAGAGCTATGTTAGTTTACCAATGTAAAAGCTTATATAAATCTACAGTTTTTTCCAATTTAGATGGAAAATGTAGGAGGAAGCTCCATGTGTTCGTACTATATCCTCCTGAATACCAAGAAGCTGTAGCAAAATATACTGTCAACTTAAACTGCAAAGTATTGGTCATTTCTATTCACTCCTTGGCTTAATGTGTCATAGAGATTAATGCACTTCTCGATAGCAGATTGTGTTATCTTGCCTCTTCATTTCGACTATTTACGGTCTAGGGAAACTTGGATGATGCTAAGTGGTTGCACGAGTTTAAACTGTATGGCCAAAGTAGGTATACATACCCACCAACTAACCCGTCTAAGTTTTATGGCATGAACCTCTCATGCTCATAGCTACCTTGCCTAGGAACTTTGACAACAATATTAGAGGGTTGATGTCAGATTGGTCATTAAACTTTGTTAATTCTTTTATGGAGATTTCTCATTCTCCATAGTTGATCCCGTCGGATGGGGTAAGGTACTTTCAAGTTTCATGTATGAGTTTATATAGGTCAGTTCTTACCCTTAACCCTTTTTCTGGCATTTGATTTGTAACATTCAGGTCTGTCGGATGTACCGGGAATGACATTAGCAAGTGATCCTCAATCCCCAATTGTCTTCCTACAACTTAAGAAATCAACAGGCTCTCCTAAGAGTGATCTACAGCTTCTTGAGAAAATTGTTGACAGGGTAAGCTAATAGCATATGCGGATTCTCCATGAGGCGTTCTTCTATTGCAAACCCACATGACCTGTGCTCTCTCTTTTGATCCTTCTGTTCTCCAGGTCTTGAAGGAAGATTCAATTTTGACTGTAACATCAAAGAGGTCTTCTTTGGACAAGTGTCGTCTTCCAGTGGGCATCCGAATGTTCGTTTCTGCAGGCCATTCTGAGTCTGATCTGCTTAAAGCTTCAGAATCACTGAAGAGGGTTGCATCATCTCTTCTTTCTGATTTCACTTGATATTCAACTTGCCGGCAAGTGAACAGAAGTGGCTGTCAACTTTAGAATGCATGCCTCTCGTAGATGAATACCAATATGTTCTCATCAGGTCTTAGAGTATTTTTTTTTAACTTTGGTTTTTCTTGTCTAAAGCTACAGGGATGTATTATAAGTTATAGTCACGGGATCTGCTTCCTTGTTTTTACAGAGGGTGGATTATAATGTTCAATTGGAAAGCCTAGGTGCTTGATATGACTAGGCAATGTTGGCATATATGCTGTTCTTGCCTTCTGAGGATTCTTATAGCATTATCCAGCCGAGACTGGTCGGTGAATTACTTGAGATGGCCCAAAATTGACATATACCTACTCTTGATTTTCTGTATATCGAGTAGTTGGCACCATATATGAGAAGACCTATTGCTTTGAAATGTTCTCCCCGAATCTCTGATTTCATCTCTAATTTCGTAACCGGCCAAGAAATTTAACCTTTTCTTATAACTGAGATTGCCAGACTTTTCAGTGAACTGAAATTTATAATGCTTGCCATGTTCAGAGGTTACAATTACTCAATAATAAATGGAGACATCAATATGACGGGCATACATATAATCTTTGGTGTTTTTCTAGCAAATATGTCATTCAACATTCTAGAACCTCTTGCTTCCTGGGACATGGCCAAGGTTTGACAAAACTCGCTGCTAGACCTCTTTTTTGCTGGAAAAATAACCAAGAAAGGTGAGTCCATTTTCATCTGCTTCTATGTTCTACACTTTACAACAGAAAGATGGATTCGGGAAATTACACGATCCTCTAGTTATTAGGTTATGGGAGAATTGCCTTAGTCAAGTTTATTGAAACAAATACATAGGAATAGGATTGTACAGCTGTGATGCCGTTTTAGTAAAAGAACATAACTATGGAGAAATTTGGTTTTGTTGCACAAGAGAGTCTGCCACGACAATGCCATATTTATGGGCTTACACACAAATATAAATTTTACAAGCATTATCCGGAAGTAAGAGAGAGATTATTTATAAATATGGCAAATTCAAATTGCAATAGGTAAGCATCTGTTCACTGAGGGTAGTTTCCAGTCTTATGATTTGTATGGTCCACGCTTGATTTGGCGTGGTCCTGACTTCACTGGAAAGTTTGGATTTATTTTCAGGGGTGTACCATTTCTCTTCGACTCCTTAGAAGTACCCATCTGCCTCCAAAATCTGTAGATGCACACTAGTAAGTTAATAACTTGCCATTCAAGTATACAAACTACGGCGTTGAGATAAGATGTGTAGATTGCAATCTCCTTGGCTGATAGGTAAATTATCTACATGAACGAAAAAATGCCCAACAAGTTTGTTTGGTAAACAATAAACTTTTTCCTGAACATCAGAAGAGGAACAACAATCAAGTCCACCATGAATTGTCGGACATACTTACTGGACCTGGTCATGTGCTAGTATCAACTGTCTTAAATTCTCTTCATATGATATTTCATCAACATTCAACACAGTAGGATTGTTTATCACGTATAAATATGAAAGTGAAATTACAAAAGTAAGTTGAAATAACCTAAGCTTGACAAATAAATTTGAGGATTACTTGAATAACCTAAACTTGACAACCTAAACTAAAGACTTTCAGATTGTAAGTAAATTCATTTCTCAGCATATGAATATATCTAGAGATTATTTCTGCATGGATATTGAAAGTCTTTTGTACTTACAATCTGAAAATATAACATGCGGTAAAAGTATCTAGAGCAAGTTTGGCAATTTGTTACACAGGGTTTCTCTTAGAAAATAAAGTCTGTCATCACATACATGCATTAGTATTTAGTATTAGAGGATTATTTTGCAACATTTTTTATACATTAAAACCATTCTCGTCACAAAAACATTGCAGATGATTGACAACTTTTCATTAATCAGTCACCCAGTAGCAGAGGGCAGACTGAAATGAGACGATACTTCACTTGTTAGGTGATAGGAGTTAGAGGTGTAAAAAGTTCAACCATGAAAACTTTCCACCCCTACAGAGCAGCACATACTGTTACTTATGTCAGCAATTCCTTGGTACGAAATTTGAGGGGTAAGAGCAAGAAGATAGGTCAACAACAGTATCTAACTTTGGATGCCTTCATTTATTACACAATATAAAGAGAATGAGTTAGAGAAGTGAACGGGAAGAAACACAAGTGATGATTATAAATAGCTTTTGTTACATATGTTAGGAAACTGGTAGATCATGATGATAAAGATCAAGCTTTAGATTAATGAGGATAAGCATGAGATGATAGCATAGAAGTTAATGGAATGGAGAACCCATAACAAGAATCCACAAAATTTAAAAATAAAGTCGGATTAAGAAACTACCTTGCAAACTTAGGATGGCATAGCTTCGTATAAAAGAATGTGAGGGGACCAGTGTTGGTTAATATCAAGTCAGCGGCATTGGTTTAAAGTTAAAACAAGGTTTCAGTTACACAGAATCTCATCCAAGTGGTGAGAAAATCATAGTTCTCCATTTGGAACTATAAGAAGATTAGATAAGGGTGCAGTGCATACTATTTCATTGGTTAGTGTTACTCATTACTTGTTAGTGGTAGCCTTATTCGATATTGGTTTATTTTTTTGGTCAGTTCACACACACACACACACACACACACACACACACACACACACACATATATATATACACGTCCCCGAGGCCGTAGCCCGTTGGGAACGGCGAGGCACCCCGGCACAGTGGCACGGGTTCGAGCCTCCATGGAGGCACGCCTCCATACTCCATTAAGAAGTGGACACCAATATATATATATATATATATATATATATATATATATATATATATCATTGATTAGTGGTACTCATTACTTGTTAGTAGTAGCCTTCTTCGATATTGGTTTTTGGTCAGTTCATATATATATATATATATATATATATATATATATACACACACACGAGAGGGGGTCCCACACCTGGGACACCGGCGCGGCCACCGGCGCGCCAGGAGGAGGACCGGCCGGGGACGGCACGGGCGTCGGCAGAGTCGGCGACGCGGGTGACGGGGGCGCTAGGACAGCGCGGGCTGGTAGCGTAGACGTCGACGGGGGCGGCAAGGCCACGGGCGGCGTCGGCAAGGCTGCTGTCGGTGGTGGCGGTGGCATGGGTGCGTCCGACCGGTCGACAACAGTGTCTGGGGGAGACCGATGGGTCCCCGACCTGACGGGAACCCCGGATTTCCAACCTGGATCCGGTTCTGGATCTCCGGATGGACAGATGGAGGGAGGTGGCTGGACGACGGTTACGAGACGTCGGGGGGCAAGGCGGGGAGCAAGGTGGGGGGGCGCAGAGTCTCCAAAAGACGCGTCCTTTTGCTGGGAGGAAACCGGGAGAGGGATCGGGGTTGAGGACGTCGGCTCGTGATCCTGCGGTGACTACTGGGAGAACAGTGGGCTGGCGTCCCAAGGCGACTATGGCGAAAAAATGAAAGGGCAAAGTGGTGGACCAGGGAGGTCAGGGTTCAGGGTCTCCTACCCCTGGGATTGCCACCCGCTCACAGGGAACGGCTCCCCGCCCAGCAGGACGGTCCTGGGCTGAGATCTGCACACCGGTGGGGCCTAAAAGCTCCACTTCTATGGAGTATGTGCCATCGAAGAAGGTATGGAACGGCTTTCGGGCCTCGTTCCCTGCAGAGAAGATTGAGAAGGTGACTGCCTTCTGGGAAAACACGCTGGTGTTGTACGTCCTGGACAACAAGTCATTGTATGGACAGATCAGGGGATATGCGACACGCGTCTGGCAGCCTAAAGGTAGTATGGAGATATTTGCTAGGGAAAATGGCTTCTACTATGTGAAGTTTGGGCTGACGGAAGATGTTACCAGGATCCTACAAGGTGGTCCGTGGACATTTGATAGCAGGTTGATCATTCTGAAGGAGTGGACTCCAGATCTGCGCTGTGAGAAGGAAGTCTTGAATGCCATCCCGGTTTGGATACGCTTCCCTGAGTTTTTCGTTCGGTTCTGGAGTATCCCATTGCTGATGCGACTTGACAGCTTGGTGGGCACCCCGATCAAGGCTGATGATGCTACAGCCTTTCGGACAAGGCTGATGTATGCTCGGATATTCGTTGAGATCCGGACTGGAGGGGAGTTACCAAGTCTACTGGAGTATGAAGTACCTTCTGGAGAGGTTCTTACCCAGAAGGTGAAATATGAATGGGTTCCCCCAACCTGTTCACAGTGTGCGTGTTTCGGACATCTGGACATCTCATGTCCGTCAGGAGGATCACAGTCAGCGCCTTTTGCTTCACCTCTTGAGGTGCCTGGCCCACCATGGGCGATGGAGTCTCTATCCAGATATGACGGAGCGGAGGATATCATGCAGGAGGGAGACCGACCGATGGAGGAGACTGGGGGGCTGTGCCTCACTATCTCGCCCCAGCCGGCTCCTACTAGTGGGACTATGATCACCTTCTCAGCGCAGAGAAGTATGGTCACCAGAGGTATGGTGGCCTTGGGGAGAGAGGAGCGGGTTGATGGCGGTTCTTCTGAGAAGATAGTCTATAGCAGGAAGAGACGTGCTGGACCACTGCGAGATGGTCCCTCCAGTGAGGGGGGACATTCCACTGCTAGGGATGAGGCGATCTGTGTGGACAACCCGGTCTGGGCTCTGGTGCTCTCCCAGGCAGCGACCCGACAGCTCCCTACTGCTGGGATGGAGGAGGATATGACAGCGACGGATGTGGTACCACCCCCAGGTGCTAGTCCAGATGATATTCAGGTAAACCTATCTCTAAATAATTAATGGCGGTAATCGCCTGGAACGTGCGGAGCGCGTGTTCGTTAGGGAGATGGAGAAAGATTTGTGGGGTCTTACACAGAGAGAAGTGTGACATCACTATCCTACTGGAAACAAAGATTAAATGGGAGAAGACTTTAGCTCGCCGGACCCCATCTCATTGGGTCCAACTCCACAACCTGGCACTCTGCGACATGGCTAGGATATGGGTCAGATGGAATTCTACCTGTTGGGATGGGGACTTGATCTTGATGACGGATCAGCTGATTACCATCTCTTTTACGAACAAGGGTGGTTTTCGGTTCTTACTGGGAGTGGTGTACGGCCACAACGACAGGCGACGGCGGGAGACCCTGTGGAGCGACATATCCAGGGTTGCCTCCGCTGCTGCTTCTTCGCACCTTCCGCTTCTACTGATGGGGGACTTCAATGCACTACTACACAGAGGGGAGAAGGCGGGAGGCAGGCCGGTTCCTGATCCGATCCTATATGACTTCCAAAGATGCCTGCTTCAGGCAGGACTTCAGGGGCTGTCGCGCTCGAAATTTATCTGGACCTGGCATAACAAAGCAATCCGTAACAGGGTTGCTTGCCAGCTGGATAGAGCCCTGGGTAATGGGGAGTGGTTTCGGCGCTTCCCCAACTCTTCGGCTGAGGGTCTGGCCGTCGGGACGAGTGATCACTCCCCCATCAGGGTTGGCTTCACAGACCGGCCTACTGTGAGGTCGCGTCCCTTCCGGTACAACAACAGCTGGTATCTCTCAGAAGGCTACTTGGAAGTTGTTATGGAGGGCCTTTCTAGCAGACAGGATGGTACGGTTCAGTTTCGTATGGTGCACCGGCTCAAAGCCACGTAGAGATCCTTACGAAGCTAGGTGCAGGGTTTGCCCAAGACTTCGCTAGAAGACAAGGAGGCAGAGCTCCGGTCCATCCAGCAGGATATGTAATCTGACATGATAAACGAAGATCTGACGGCGAGAGAGAAGGAGCTGATAGGGAAATTCAACATCCTGCATCTTCAGAAGGAGGTTAGTGCGGCACAGCGCGCTAAATGCTCCTGGCTGAAGGATGGTGACCGTTGCACCAAGTTCTTCTATGATGTCATTCGGACCAGACAGCATCGGAACAACATTTTTCAGCTGCTTGATGCGGAGGGTAATCTGGTGGAAGAGCCGACAAAGATCCAAGAGGAGGCCGTCAGGTACTACTCTGAGTTATATTTTCAGACTGACTATATGTCTGTGTTTTCGGATGTAGTTACGAAGAAGTTGGTGACCCCTTATGGGAATAGCCTACTACTTGTCCCTGTTACTATGGAGGAGGTGGAGACTATTATCTCGATGGCGGATCCCAACAAAGCTCCAGGTCCGGATGGCTTTAGCAGTGGGTTCTACAAACGACACTGGGACATTCTGAAGTTCCAGGTCCTTGAGGCGGTTCAGGAGTTTTTCACCAAAGAAAAGTTGTTGAAGGAGCTGAACCACACTTTCCTGACACTTGTGCCTAAGAAGGAGGGAGCGACATCGTTGGCAGATTTCAGACCTATTGCGTGTTGTAATTATCTTTATAAGATAATTACGCACCTTATGTGCCGGCGGATGGAGGGGATCATGCAGGACTTATCTTTCCGAACCAGGCCGCTTTCATTAAGGGGAGGTCGATCGCGGAGCACAACCTGCTGGCGCATGAGATGGTGAGGGGCTTCGGTAAACCTGGCGGGAGAAGGCATGCGTGAAGGTGGATCTGAGGAAGGCCTATGACATGGTCAATAGGGATTTCCTTTGTCATCTGATGTCTGCCATGAATTTTGACGACGGTTGGGTTACGAGGATCCGGGAATGCATCACGACTCCCACTTTTTCTGTCCTCATCCAGGGCACCCCATTTGGGCATTTCCAGAGCAACCGTGGACTTAGGCAAGGCGATCCTCTGTCCCCTTACCTATTCACGCTTGTCATGGAATACTTCACATGCTTGATGGACATGACAGTGCATCGTGGGAGACTGGTTCCATTGTTCAGGAGGATTGATCCCCCGGTTACCCACTTTATTTATGCAGACGATCTCTTGGTGTTCATCCAGCCATCTACGGAGGGTATGCACATGATTGCGGAGATTATGGGAGAGCTGGAATCCCTTTCAGGCATGCAAATGAACAGAGAGAAGAATAGGGTGTATTTCAGCTACCTCTGTTCCCATAAGGAGGAGTTGGTCGGCATGCTGGGAGTCGTGAGGAGCGATTTACCGGTGAAGTACCTAGGGGTTCCTCTCACAGTTAACTATGCGCGGAATCAGGACTGTCATAGTCTGGTGGAGTACGTCCAGAGGAGGGTTGAAGGATGGCAAGCTGCTGGTTTATCCTTTGGAGGACGTATCGAGCTGGTTAGATCGGTGATATCAGCTGTGGCCCATTTCTGGCTGCAATCCATCTTACTCCCTATTGCCACTATCAGGAAAGTGGAGCGGATTTGTGCAGACTTCATATGGAGGGGTGGTATGCATGCGATCTTCTGGGAGTAGCTTTGTCGTCCCAGGAAGGAGGAAGGAGTGGGGCTACGGTCATTGTTGGAGATCAGGGAGACATCAGCGCTGAAGCTGGCATGGAGATTCATCAATAGGGGATCCCTCTGGGCTGACTGGATGCATAACAGATATGTGAAACATGGCAACCTCTGGGACTGTGCCATGGACAACAATCATTCAGTCACTTTCAAGACTATTTTGAGGCATAGGGGGGTACGCAAATCTACAATCCGAAAGATCATTTAGGATGGGGCTGGCACGGACCTCTGGCGAAATCGTTAGATTGATCGTCAATCTCTGTTAGAGATCAGGGGAGATCCGACGCATCAGGAGGACAGAAGGGGTCTGACTTGCCAACGGATTATCCGAGATGGAGAGTGGAGCCCTGAGTGTTACCGCTATACCGAGGAGCTTGGTGAGATTATCAGGACAGTCGCCTTGGACCCAGTATTGTCGACTGATCGATGGGTCTGGGACCCGCCTGGAGTTTCTACGGGGACTGGACAATTCCAGTTCTGGAGCTACTATAATCTCGTTAGACGCACTTTTCCTCTGAGTACTGACTATGAGTTCGTATGGTGTAAGGGACTTGCAAGGAAGATGCAATTGTGTGTTTACCGGCTTCTTCTTGGTCGTCTTCTGACGAGTGATCGACTTATTGCCTTTGGGGTTCAGGTCCCTGACCCTACGTGTGTGCTATGCAGTGTGGAGAATGAATATATAAGGCACATTTTCTTTGAGTGCGACATGTCATAGCAGATATGGTCTGAGCAAAGCAGGGTGTTGGGTGGATGTGATTCCGGAAAGGGGGTTGGGGACATCATCACTGTGCTCCGAGATAGCAGAGGAAGAGGGCAGGACTGATTCCGGACCGCCAGAGTCCGACTGGCTGTCGCTGTTTGGCATGTATGGAGGGAACGAAACCGTCGTATTTTCGAGGGGTTAATCACCCCTCTGTAGGCATTCTCCATAACATTGAATTCGATGTAAATGCTATGGGAAACTGAAGTGTGGGAGTCCCTCCATGATTGTATGTTGTAAGATTATTGCGTCGCATTTGGAATAAAATTTACCATTTTTTCAAATATATATATATATATATATATATATATATATATATATATATATAGGATGCAATGTATATGGTTCGTATTGCTGTAGTTCATGGTACAAACATACCAAGTATGCCTATGATGAGTGCTACTATATAGTGTGTAATACACTAAAGATATATGTTTCTTTCGTTTATTTGGGTCATTTTGATGGGCATTTAGAATAACGAACAGTGTCTATTTATCAAATTAAAAGCCATTTACCCAAAGGGTTATAAAGAAGCATTAATATAAGAAAATATTTTAACTCTCTCTCCAAGGCAAAGAACAAACGTTGAAACTTCAAAAGAGACTCTTAGTATGTGTTTGGTTGGTGGAAAGGACGAAGAAAAAGAAAATAGTTTTGACTTTTTTGGTTAGAAGGATAAAAGATAAGAAAGTGAGAAAATCTCACAGATTAGCCCTTTCCCTTTCTCTCCATTCACCCACAGAAACCATTACCCTCTCACTAAGGACTATGCAAAAGGGGGGGGGGGGGGGGGGGGGGGGGTGGGGGGGGGGGGGGATATTGGGCCTTCTCTCTCAACTCAATCGACCCTGAAACTCCAAATTCCCTCCATCGCTGTCTCTTTTTACAACTTCTTCAAGAAAAAACTTTCGTTTTCTTTGTTCTCTTTCATTTTTCTTTGCTTTCTCTCTTATTTTTCCTTTCCCCAGTTCCAGGACTGTAATTAGTTGGAATCTGGGTTGGGAAAAGATATAACCTTACAAATTCTTCTTGTTTATCTTCTCACATGGTGACCCCTACAGGTACCTCCCAAAATTTCAGAAGAAAACAAGACACAAGCGAATGTGATTCCTGGCATGATGGATCGAAAAAAGTTACGAGATTTGCATTGATTCGAGGACACAAGCACAACAATACAGGTCACCAAAATTTTGCAGTGCAATGCATTACACATAGTTCCAGGAAAAGAGGGTCTACAACTGGGGTTGTCATATGTTGATGACATTGCCAAATCCAACTTGTAAGCATGGCTTCTGGTTGGAACTGTTTGGAGCTTTAAGGGCAAGGTATTATTGTAGAATACTTCAATTTGATAATTAAACTAAAGCAAGTTATACTAGTGTAACTGTTTGCTTTAGGGTCAAAGGATCATAAATAGGACAGCAAATCTTTTATTCTTCTTGAGTACATCAAGATGTGTGCTAGGTATGCAGAGGATATTTCATCCCTCTCAACAAACTTTGGTTACATTTGGGAGGACATAATAAGTACATGAGCAGAAAGCTTCCAACTTGTGGAGGTGACTGGTGTAAGCCTAGAGGGTTTTCTCATCCAGATAAAATTCTTCTAGTTCTTACTTTGCCTGCAATGAAGATTTTTTTTTTAAGATTGAAAGTTAGCATAGTTAGCATGCAGCTCAATTCCCAAATTCTAACTTAACATATGGGTTATGTTAATTGATGACCGTAAGCACAAGTAGAGCTACAATGACAGCTATCGTGTTACAGGTGGAGTTGCAGGCAAATTGGTAATAGCTTGTATTCTAGTTGGAATAACTATCAAAAACCTTAAATGTGAACGGTAGAGCGTTTGAGCATTTTGTCACAGGCTTAGTGTTTTTGTCTACACTTCGATTTGTGCGGCGCACAAGCTTCCTACTCGAATACTCATGCCAACATTTCCCAAATGCTTAGCTAGATCGCTAAGACGAAAATGAGAACAATGTGGAGCAAAAGAGAGAAATTGGAAGATTGAAAAATTCAATACTATAGAGACTTTAACAAATGAGCATCCCCTTATTTATAGTGTCTCAAAGGGCTTACATGAAGCTTGTGGAAACAGAATATTCCAAAAATTATTCTAGGTCCTAGATATTTCCTAAGGAAGACTCTGGAAACAGAATATTCTAGGGATTATTATAGGTCATAGATATTTCCTAAGGAAAACTCTAGAACATCTAGAAGGCTATGGAGACTTCGTGAATCTTCAATAAGACTCCACCACATTCTGGAGGATTCCGGAAGCTTTCAGCAAAACCCGGATCCATGGAGAGTTATGCAGATCCATCTTGCTGGGGCGAAAAATCTTGTGTGTGACAACTTGCTCCACTTACTAACGAACATACCAAAACAATACAACTACGGCTATTGCAGCTCTGGATCTAGATAATTAGGCACTAGATATAACGCTACCAAAATTCTAGAGGAACTCATGAGTTCTTAATTTTTAAAACGCGGTCATGAGAAGCCGTTGGATTACATGCATCTCATCCCTTGATTTTTTTTTTTTAAGGGGCTAAAGAAGTGAAATTCACGTGTCACATCCATATTGTAAGTTCTTATTTGAGTTTCTGTAGTTGAACTCTGCTACGCTACATATACACGAAGCTAAATTGCAGCTTATCTCGACTGATGCTCTATTCATGTGCAGCTAATGCAGAAAATTTGATGAAAACAAACATTGCAACCACAAGTGAAGTTGCTAAAAGTCCTAATTTCGGTTCTTTTTTTTTTCCTTCTCAAAAACTGCTATTAAAACCAACGCATTGGCAAAAGCTTAGTTACCTGCTGTAAATAGTCAAGAATCCGAGCCACCGGCGGCCCCAGCGCTGCTATCATAATCCTCATCAACCCATTTCCAGAAATGCCTCTTGACCGACACCGTTCCGTCGTCGTCGTCGTGGCCCTCCCCTCCCTCCTCCGTGGAGAACTCCCCTTCCTCCGGGACCCCCTCCACCACCGCCTTCACCGAGTGCAGCGTGTACCTCGCCGGCAGGCCTGGGTACGACCCGCTGGACCCCTTCTCCTCCACCCTCACCTCGTAAGTCCCCATGTCCACCCTGACCCTCACGTCCGGCCCCAGCTCCTCCCTGACCGCCCGCTCCGCCGCGGCCTCGATGGACTCGCCGGGCGTCATCTTCTCCGAGAGCGGCCTCATCCGGCGCCTGACGGATCCGTCGGACATGAGCTGGTGGGACTCGAGGAGGACGGAGGAGGGGCGGCGGGGGCTGCAGATCGTGAGGGTCGCGACGTTGACGGCGCGGAGGAGGGAGGGGTCGAGGAGGAGGAGGGTTTCTTGGCGGGAGATCTCGAGGAAGAGGTTGTGGACGGTCTTGGAGCCGGGGAGGGAGCCCCAGGAGGAGGAGAGGGGGACGAGGGGCTTGAGGAAGGAGGAGAGGGCGTCGGCGGAGGAGAAGGAGAGGGGGGTGGAGGAGGAGTGGTTCATGGCGGTGATGTTGCAGAGGCGGCGGCGGCGGCGGCGGCGATGAGGAGGAGAGGGGGCTTTGAGGACGAAGAGGAGTGAGAGAGTGGCGGCAATGAGGAGGAGGAGGTCGTGGGGAGTAGGAAGGTCGTGGGAGGACTTGCATATGTACTGGTGGGTGTTGGTGATGGGTTGGGTAAAGTGCAATCAAACCCTCCTTATATTTACATTTTTCCATTTAAAGACCAAAAAACTCTCACATTTTTTATTTTTTGGATATTTTCACAGGGGGCCGGCCGGCGGAGGGAGGAGGGGGCTGCCCACCACTGGTAGGGAAGGGAGAACATTTTGGGTATTTTTTTATTTTTTAAAAGTCATTAACAGTCATTTTTAACGGCTAATAGACGGTAGGAATTTTTTTGCTCATGCGAAAAATCTAAGGAGGGATCAATTGTTTTAGTTTTCTAACGAGTCTTATTTTACAAACGAGCCAAATCTAAGGAGGATTTGTTTGCACTTTGAATCTTATTTTATTTTCTTTTCTTCTGTTCTTTTGGGTAGACATCCCAACTAAACCAGCAATTAAAATGAACAAAAATTTGTCCCGTGACCGTAGCCCATTGAGAACGGTGGAGCACCCCAGACGCAAGTGACGCGGATTCGAACCCTCTTGAAGACATGTCTCCAAGCACCACTAAGAAGTGGACACCCTAAAAAAATAAATTGTTCCATAACATATTTAACAAAATTGGCTAAAAAATAATAAATTTTAAAAAAATTGGAAATGTAGAAACTTTTTGCTAGATGGGGACAGAAGAAAATTGGATATGTCTAATTTTTGTCCGTCAGTGTCGCATAAATTGGATCTTCCAATTTTTTGTGGATTTTCTTGTTTGATTTTATTTTATTTAGTTTATTTTGATTCAGTTAATCTTTTAGTTTGATTTATTTTCTGTTTATTGGTTAATAGATCTATTTGTAAATGTTAATTTGTATATTAATTAATAAATTTATTATTATTCATACTAGTTAACATACAAATATCTCTCTCTCTCTCCTCTCTCTCTCTCTCTCTCTCTCTCTCTCTATATATATATATATATATATATATATATATATATATATATATATAATAGCAAAATAGTGACTTTCCCGTCTAAAATATGGCAGTATATTTTTTTTTTAAAGCAAAGAAACAATTTATTGAATGCAAAAGGGAGCTGAGAGGCTCCAAATGGCGCTAGGGACGAACCCAAGCAACCAACAAAATGGCGCTGGGGACTAACCCAGGCGGCCTACAACTTGTGGGGACACAACACCCACCCAAGCTAAGGGCCTGTTTGGTTAGCCGGGAGTGGAGTGGAAGTCTCACTTTCAATGAAAGTGCTCGTCGACCTCCGCACTCCCGGCGTTTGGTTCGACGCAACAACAACACGGAAAGTGTCCCATCGCTGCAACCGTGCGGTAAGTGCTTTTTGCATAATTTCAAAGTTGAGTTGCAGCAAAAAAGCACCGGAAGTGTGCTGCAAGTGACCTCCGGCCGGACTCGAGGACGTCCACGGACCCGTGTACCCTCCTCGAAGTCGACAGCAGGCGTCGTTGTAAGCCCCTGATTTTCAAATTTTATTAAACTAGTATTAATTAATTATTAAATGTAATTATTGGTTTTAAAATAATTTAATGTGATTTTAGGAATTTTCTAGAATTTTTAAATGATTTTTAAATGAGTTTTAAATACCAAAAATATCAATATATAATTTTCCAAATTATTTAAATATTATTTTGTAATTTTTAGAAATGTTTTAATGTAGTTTTGTAATAAGTAGAATTGTTTTAATATCGATTTGTAATATTTAATTTTGTTTTAATATCAATATGCAATTTGTGAATTATATTTTATAGCCATTTGCAATTTAGGAATTGTTTTAAATTCTGTTATGCAAATTATAATTTGCATTTACTGTTGTTTGGACCTATTTGTAATTATCCTAAAACTAGAGGACCCTATTGCAAAATTGCCAAACACCCCCCCCCCCCCCCCCACGAGCAGCTCTCTCTCTCCTCTGACTCGAACGCTGCCCCGACCGACCGACGCTGCCCCCTCCGCCATTTTCGGCTGCCCCTCGACCAACCCGACCGCCCTCTTTCCCTATTTAAACTCCCCCTCTCCCCCTCAGCCTAGCTACCACTTCCCCTGACCACCACCGACGCCCTAGCTCCGCCCATCTCCCAAGAACCCTAACCGGAACCCTAACTCCGGCTAACCCCCAGTCCAGCCCCACCGCCGAGCACCACCGCCCGCAACCACCACCGTTAGGTTCGCCGCGCTGAGCCAACCCCAGCGCCACCCAAGCGCCGTGACGCCGACGTCTCCTCCGCCCGTCAGCACCCTCAAACCCCCCTACGACGGCCGGACACGTAAGTTGCAAGTGTCGCGACGTGTCGTGCGTGTCTCGTGTTGGGTCGAAAGTGTTCGCCGTGTCCTGGCGAACACGAACGCAGCCGAGGACACACGAGACTGAGCTCGTACGTGTCGTGCTAGGCGAAGACACGTAGATACATGTGTCCTGAACTGTCTGGACACAGGACGAAATTTATATTTTTTTTTATGTATAACTAACCTAATCAGAAATATAATGAACCCAACCCTATTCCTAACAATCGGGCCAACTGGCCCACTGGCCAGCGCGCAATCAATAAACCCCCCCCCCCCCCCCCCCTTTCCTTTCTGTTTCTTTTCTGTTTTCTTTTTCTTTCTTTTTCTTTTTGTTTTATATATATATTTATATATATATGTATATGTATATTAGTATATATATATATATGTATATACTGTATTTTATAGTATTTTATATATATGTATATATATTTTATAGTTAGTAAATTTTATATATATATGTATATATGTATACATTTTCATGTGTATATATATATTATTATATATACACTTTATTTTTAAGTGTTTTCTTATATATATATATATATATGTTTGTGTATATATATATATATATATATATACTTTATAAGTTAAGTATTTCCCTTATATATATATATATATATATATATATATATATATATATATATATATATATATATATGTACTCTTAAACATATGTATGGATATTTTTACTATACAAAATTTTTCCTTATTAAAATATTAATATTGTTTTGTACTTTTTACCAAATTATATTTTAGTGTATTTAAATTACTGCAACCATTTGGTGTCCAAGCCTAGCATGGGTATTTGGGCTCAAATGTGTTTTCACACATTCAAGACCTGTACAAGTCATATTGGACTTGATTCATGGCCTTGGATCCTGTATTTGAACTTTGGTTCAAATTATATACATGGACAAAATACGCAGATAAATTAATTATTGTGTGCATTGCTGTTTTTGATTTTCTAAAAATACTTAAAGTGTTACTAAAATTATGGAAAAATAGTATTTAGATACTATGTTAAGTTGGCTATTTTAGTATAATTTTTGTAGTATTTAATTTACTGTTTTGCCACTAGTTTGGCATATGAAACCAAAACTCATTTTCTGTATACTTAGGAAAACTGATTTTTATAAAATATTTGTACTGGATAATAAATTCCAGAAAAATTATAATAAATTTCTATAGTTAGCAAGGATCGTTTTGGTACTTTGTTTTATGCAAAACTAGGCTTTTTGTCTACTTTAAAAATTGTTAGAACACAATGATCTTTTGATTTATTTATTGATTAATTACGACTTGTAGCTTTTTGTGTTATTTGGAGTTTTAGTCGTGTTGAACCCCATCCCTCACTAGTGTAAAGACCCTAGAAAGTTAGTTAACGTAGTGTGTCACCCCACATTGGTCTCCTATGCCAAGTCATCATTTTGGCTAGGTGCCCAGTCACAAGTCATGTCGCACCAATTAGTGTCCTAGTATTTTAGCTTAGTGTAAAAGCTAAGTTTATGTATGTATTTCTACAGTGACGAGTTACCGGACATCCATAGCACTTTTATCGCAGCTTGTTTTGCTAGAGACAAGTACATCTACAAACTCATTTACTGTCTTTTAATGCTAGAACATGTATTAACCATGTTAAATACTGATCCTTGGGGTAGCAAGTTAAAACGTCACATGTTGTACTTTCCATTACTACCATGCTTAGAACAGTCTTGATGTATCTCTCACATGATTAGAATATGGGTTATGGGAAAACTGATAGTATTGTACGTGATCATGACCCCCCCTATAGTAGCGAGCTTGGTCGCATTTTATATGCATACCTTGTCCGTAGGCCAATACTGCTCTATTTGTACGTTGTACATCTATCGCTTGAGTCTTGTACGGAACGTACATTATATACATATGCCCACTGCATTTTGTACACCACAGACCGATCACGTACCTGCTACAGTTTTAAACATTACATATACATCTGTCTCTATGACATATGTATCCTTGCCATGATAGATTATGATGACATGATTGTGATACGACATGAGATAGATGCCATGTTCCTTATGTTACTATGATACTATGATCCCAGTTGTACCATGACGACATGTTTCCAGTATTTCCTGTTTTATAGACTCATCACACCATGATCCTTGTTGTACATCTCTTTCATTATATGTTCAGTACTTTAGTTGTAGAGGTTGTACTTGCTTCCGTCCTGACAGGATAACGTTGTAGGTATACTTACTGAGGAGGAGTTGCTCTGTGATTCGTATTGTGGAGTTACTGCCGAGGACCCGACTCTGCTTTACGAGGATGTTCCTGCGGGAAGACTCGTTTAGTTTGCTTAGCTGCTTGGGATACTTAGTGTAGTCATGTATTAGACTACGTATTTTGTAACTGGACATGTATCCAGTTTTACATTTCAGTTTACTTGTACTTGGACGTTCACTATATGAGATGACTTTTGTGTTTGGAGCATTTATGATTCTTCTTCACTTATAGAACTGTTAGCACATTTAGTCTTATCTTGTTATCGCTAGAACAGCTTACTGTGCTTTATCTTAAGCGTAGGCTGGACATGGCTCGGCCCGGCCCAACAATTTGGGTAACGGGTCGTGACATATTTTTTTGGCGGCCCATGCAGGTCCTGACTAAATTGTTTGGTTACGTTATTGTACCAAACATGCCTGCAATTAGGAACTTAAGGTAATTAGACAACATTAGAAAAGACGCTTAGAACACCTAGAGGAATGCTAGGATTGCAACATAGGAAATACATCACATATTTGCTATTATAATTAGATTTTCTTGCATATGATTGCTTGCTTCAAACAAGTCCTTATAAGTCTTTTTATGTGTAATTTAGATGGTGCTTACTCATTCATCCCAGTATATCACCCCCGAGAATGGGGCCCTTCATATCCAGTCAGCTGACCAGTTGACTGATACACCTCCACCTACCACATTCCCCCACTCCACAGATCCACAGACCCAGATACCACCTTCCACATCCCAGTCCCAGCAGGACCCGATACTTCCACCACCCCCTATCACTATACCCACCCAGGCTTCCGTCACACTCGACGGGACCCAGCTGCTCACACTGATCCAGGGGTTCCTAACAACCCATCAGGAGCAGACTACCCTACTCTACCAGAGCCTAGAATTGGCCCGGAGCATTGAGGAGCGTCTTCTGTCTAGCAAGAGGCCGGCTTCTGTACACCATAAGGGACCGTCCAAGCGTCAGGCTTTCCAGCAGAGAGCACCAATGCCACCCCCGCAGACTTACCATCCCCCTACACCACATCGTCAGACCCCGCCGGTCAGAGCCCCGGGACCCCGACAGCAGCAGAAAGGAGCTTTTTGTGTATACTGCAAGAAGCAAGGCCATGACTTTCTCGTCTGCAGGAAGAGATTGGGTCAGTGTTTAGCTTGTGGGTCTGCCATCCATCAGATTCGGGACTGCCCGGTAGCCAAGGGACCCCAGGGGAAGACTTATAGCCTAGTCCTTGAGCCGGAACCGGAACAGGTTTCAGGAGGTTAGTTTTGACCGTAGTCTTAGTCATTTGTTGCATTGCTTGCTATATTAGAATATTGTCGGGTCTTCAATCCTTGTGAATTTCGAGGACGAAATTTTCAAGGAGGAAAGACTTGTAAGCCCCTGATTTTCAAAAATTTATTAAACTAGTATTAATTAATTATTAAATGTAATTATTGGTTTTAAAATAATTTAATATGATTTTAGGAATTTTCTAGAATTTTTAAATAATTTTTAAATGAGTTTTAAATACCAAAAATATCAATATATAATTTTCCAAATTATTTAAATATCATTTTGTAATTTTTAGAAATGTTTTAATGTAGTTTTGTAATAAGTAGAATTGTTTTAATATCGATTTGTAATATTTAATTTTGTTTTAATATCAATATGCAATTTGTGAATTATATTTTATAGCCATTTGCAATTTAGAAATTATTTTAAATTCTGTTATGCAAATTATAATTTGCATTTACTGTTGTTTGGACCTATTTGTAATTATCCTAAAACTAGAGGACCCTATTGCAAAATTGCCAAACACCCCCCCCCCCCCCCCACGAGCAGCTCTCTCTCTCCTCTGACTCGAACGCTGCCCCGACCGACCGACGCTGCCCCCTCCGCCATTTCCGGCTGCCCCTCGACCAACCCGACCGCCCTCTTTCCCTATTTAAACTCCCCCTCTCCCCCTCAGCCTAGCTACCACTTCCCCTGACCACCACCGACACCCTAGCTCCGCCCATCTCCCAAGAACCCTAACCGGAACCCTAACTCCGGCTAACCCCCAGTCCAGCCCCACCGCCGAGCACCACCGCCCGCAACCACCACCGTTAGGTTCGCCGCGCTGAGCCAACCCCAGCGCCACCCAAGCGCCGTGACGCCGACGTCTCCTCCGCCCGTCAGCACCCTCAAACCCCCCTACGACGGCCGGACACGTAAGTTGCAAGTGTCGCGACGTGTCGTGCGTGTCTCGTGTTGGGTCGAAAGTGTTCGCCGTGTCCTGGCGAACACGAACGCAGCCGAGGACACACGAGACTGAGCTCGTACGTGTCGTGCTAGGCGAAGACACGTAGATACATGTGTCCTGAACTGTCTGGACACAGGACGAAATTTATATTTTTTTTATGTATAACTAACCTAATCAGAAATATAATGAACCCAACCCTATTCCTAACAATCGGGCCAACTGGCCCACTGGCCAGCGCGCAATCAATAAACCCCCCCCCCTCCCGCTGGCTCAGGATCGAGCCCCCCCTTTCCTTTCTGTTTTCTTTTCTGTTTTCTTTTTCTTTTCTTTTTCTTTTTGTTTTATATATATATTTATATGTATATGTATATGTATATTAGTATATATATATATATATATATATATATATATATATATATGTATATACTGTATTTTACAGTATTTTATATATATGTATATATATTTTATAGTTAGTAAATTTTATATATATATATGTATATATGTATACATTTTCATGTGTATATATATATTATTATATATACACTTTATTTTTAAGTGTTTTCTTATATATATATATATATGTTTGTGTATATATATATATATACTTTATAAGTTAAGTATTTCCCTTATATATATATATATATATATATGTACTCTTAAACATATGTATGGATATTTTTACTATACAAAATTTTGCCTTATTAAAATATTAATATTTGTTTTGTACTTTTTACCAAATTATATTTTAGTGTATTTAAATTACTGCAACCATTTGGTGTCCAAGCCTAGCATGGGTATTTGGGCTCAAATGTGTTTTCACACATTCAAGACCTGTACAAGTCATATTGGACTTGATTCATGGCCTTGGGTCCTGTATTTGAACTTTGGTTCAAATTATATACATGGACAAAATACGCAGATAAATTAATTATTGTGTGCATTGCTGTTTTTGATTTTCTAAAAATACTTAAAGTGTTGCTAAAATTATGGAAAAATAGTATTTAGATACTATGTTAAGTTGGCTATTTTAGTATAATTTTTGTAGTATTTAATTTACTGTTTTGCCACTAGTTTGGCATATGAAACCAAAACTCATTTTCTGTATACTTAGGAAAACTGATTTTTATAAAATATTTGTACTGGATAATAAATTCCAGAAAAATTATAATAAATTTCTATAGTTAGCAAGGATCGTTCTGGTACTTTGTTTTATGCAAAACTAGGCTTTTTGTCTACTTTAAAAATTGTTAGAACACAATGATCTTTTGATTTATTTATTGATTAATTACGACTTGTAGCTTTTTGTGTTATTTGGAGTTTTAGTCGTGTTGAACCCCATCCCTCACTAGTGTAAAGACCCTAGAAAGTTAGTTAACGTAGTGTGTCACCCCACATTGGTCTCCTATGCCAAGTCATCATTTTGGCTAGGTGCCCAGTCACAAGTCATGTCGCACCAATTAGTGTCCTAGTGTTTTAGCTTAGTGTAAAAGCTAAGTTTATGTATGTATTTCTACAATGACGAGTTACCGGACATCCATAGCACTTTTATCGCAGCTTGTTTTGCTAGAGGCAAGTACATCTACAAACTCATTTACTATCTTTTAATGCTAGAACATGTATTAACCATGTTAAATGCTGATCCTTGGGGTAGCAAGTTAAAACGTCACATGTTGTACTTTCCATTACTACCATGCTTAGAACAGTCTTGATGTATCTCTCACATGATTAGAATATGGGTTATGGGGAAACTGATAGTATTGTACGTGATCATGACCCCCCCTATAGTAGCGAGCTTGGTCGCATTTTATATGCATACCTTGTCCGTAGGCCAATACTGCTCTATTTGTACGTTGTACATCTATCGCTTGAGTCTTGTACGGAACGTACATTATATACATATGCCTACTGCATTTTGTACACCACAGACCGATCACGTACCTGCTACAGTTTTAAACATTACATATACATCTGTCTCTATGACATATGTATCCTTGCCATGATAGATTATGATAACATGATTGTGATACGACATGAGATAGATGCCATGTTCCTTATGTTACTATGATACTATGATCCCAGTTGTACCATGACGACATGTTTCCAGTATTTCCTGTTTTATAGACTCATCACACCATGATCCTTGTTGTACATCTCTTTCATTATATGTTCAGTACTTTAGTTGTAGAGGTTGTACTTGCTCCCGTCCTGACAGGATAACGTTGTAGGTATACTTACTGAGGAGGAGTTGCTCTGTGATTCGTATTGTGGAGTTACTGCCGAGGACCCGACTCTGCTTTACGAGGATGTTCCTGCGGGGAGACTCGTTTAGTTTGCTTAGCTGCTTGGGATACTTAGTGTAGTCATGTATTAGACTACGTATTTTGTAACTGGACATGTATCCAGTTTTATATTTCAGTTTACTTGTACTTGGACGTTCACTATATGAGATGACTTTTGTGTTTGGAGCATTTATGATTCTTCTTCACTTATAGAACTGTTAGCACATTTAGTCTTATCTTGTTATCGCTAGAACAGCTTACTGCGTTTTATCTTAAGCGTAGGCTGGACATGGCTCGGCCCGGCCCAACAATTTGGGTAACGGGTCGTAACAGTCGTCGCCCACTGGAACCTCTCCTCCACAGCCTCCTCTCCTCGAGGTCGTCCACCGACGGGAGCACCCTGCTCGAAGTCGATGGCGGACGTCGTCGTCCACCGGCTCTTCGAGATCGTCCACTAGATCCGGAGCCGTCGCAGTGTGGGAGGAGACGGTGGAGGAGAGGAGGCGGTGGGGAGCCGTCGCGGTGTGGGAGGAGGCGGTGGAGGAGAGGAGGCGGTGGGGAGATGAGGCCGTGGAGGAGTGGATGCTGTGGAGGAGGCGGTGGGGACAGGAGGAAGGGAGGAAGGAGAGAAAAAGAGACTGGCGTGGAGAGAGGTGTGGAGAAAGAGGAATGGAGTACACAGGAGACTCTGGAAAGGAATGGAGAAAATATCTCCTTAATATTTGTTAATGATAATTAAGTTAATTTAATTATGACAGTTAATTGTTTGTTCATTCAGTAATTAATTTAATATGCATTACAATTATAATAATAAATTTAGTTTTTTTAAATTAATTATGATAATTAACTTTCAACAAATGTTACAATTTTATCTGTTTAATTATATTTGTTAATTTATTTAGTTTAATTAATTAATTAATTTTTGTTTAATTATGATAACTAATTTAATTATTGGGGGTAACTATACCTAGGTTTACCACATCTCCAAAAAACTTTCACTTTCTACTTACATAACTATCCAAACAACGAACTCATTTTTCTTCCACTTTCACGAGACAAAAAGTACTCCATCCAAACACATTTTGGAAAGTGCCACTTGCTGCAATTCCACAGAAACTCGACTTGCTGCAAGTACCACTTTTACACTTTCAAAGAGTTACATCAATCCAAACAGCCCCTACTTCCAACCCCGCAGCTCCAAGTGGAGCACAAAATGGGTTAGGTAGAGACCCAAGCGTCCAAACAAAAACAAATGTGGGGCCACAAGCACCCACGAAATCAAAAACAACAGCAGCAATAATTGTTGCTGGATACAATTCCAAGGGTCAACAAAAATGGGAGGGACCATCCCCACCCACATGCTAAAAATAACATCCAGCCCTAGTGCACCAATTATGACCAGCAATATCTAAGTTCTGATGTCGTGGTTGATAGCCTTCCGCACCGATTCAGGGAGCTCTATGGTGTGGGAGAAGCTCTTATTTTCTTTGGAAAAAATAGCCAAAGTCAGTAGAGCTTTTGCCGCGCCATTATCTCCACTCGGTGAATTAGTCCAAATGCAGCCCGTCGACAGTAAGGATTTGATCTTCCTGATTTTGTAAGTGCAGTTCCACGGAATTTTTGATTTACCAGAGCAGATATCCTTGACTGTAGAATTGTGGAGCTCAATATCTTTGATTTGGAAGTTTTGGTCTCTAGCCATCAGAAGAGCTGTAAGGAGGAAGTCGATGTCCGCGCGGTTTTGATCACCATTGTCGACATAAGCTGTGAATGCGAATCCCATGGTGCCTGTAGTATCACGTATAATAATACCCCCACCGGCCGAATGAGTGTTGCCGTTAGATGTAGCCATGTTGAGCTTCATCCCTGTCTTTGGCGGATCCCAGCCAAGTATGGAGCTGCTGCTACCACTCGTTTGGTGGGCAAGTGGAGACCCCTCCTTATCCGCCTTCATTCTGTGAGCTCTCAAAACCTGTTGCCAAAAGTAGTTAACACGCACAATAATATATTGGTGATTAATCTTACCTTTGCCGAAAATGATCGTGTTCCTCTGTTTCCAAATCTCCCAAAGGCAAGAACTATATACTATATTTCTATTGATGTCATCAGATTTTTGAGTGGAAGTATTTCGAAGCCAGTTCTCCCCAAGTTGATTGAGAGTTTCTGATTTGTTGGTAATTTGAAGCGCTTTAGCAAAATGCACCCAAACGGCCGTCGCCGTCTCGCTATTGGCAAATAAATGATCAATCGTTTCTTGTGATGATTCGATGCAGCATACACATTTTGAGGCGAGTTTGAAACCCAATTTCCAGAGGCGTGTATCCACCGGAATCGCATTGTGTTCCAACCGTCATAGGAAGGCTCCAATACGCGAAGGGATATATTGGTTCCAATAATACTTACTCCAACCTGAAACAGGGAAATGAATTCTATAAAAATCCCAAAATGACGAAGTGGAAAACTCACCATGTTGTGCCAGAGTCCAGCTGATCCGATCGGGATCATTGGAGATCACAATCTCCCTGAGAATGTTGTTGGCCGCCGGGGTTAGGTATCTACGAACATCCACCATGTGACCCTCCCTATTCTGAATATATGGAGCTGCAATAATCTGTCTATGCATGGGTTGTATTGAAAGCACTGCGGTTTGTCGATGGAAATCCCGCTCCAGTTCGTCTCCCAAATTGCAATGTTCCCACGGCCAATAACCCACTGTGAGTAAGCGTATACCTTGGGGAAAGTCTCCAACATAGCGTTCCAGAGTGAAGAAGGTTTGGCCGCCCGTTTGTAGTTCGGATCGGACGGATCGCCGTATTTACGGAGCATGTAATGCGCCCAAACCGATTCGCCTTTGATAAGCGCCCAACAACGCTTAGCATGCAAAGCATGCATCACCTGTTTAAGTGATCGAATCCCCAGTCCCCCTTCTTCCGTCGGACGACACACTTTATCCCAAGCAATCCATCTCATACGACGCTGGTCCTTGGTGTTCCAAAGAAAGTTAGCCATGATGCTTTCAAGAGTTTGGAACAACTTTGACGGAGCTTTCACAACCGATAGGGAGTGTATCGGGAGAGCCGTGAGCACACTCCTGAGAAGAGTGATTTTGCCTCCGAAGGATAGGAGTCGCCCTTTCCAACCCGGAATTTTCTTTTCAAATTTGTTGGTGAGCTCCTGGAAGTATATCGCCTTGGCTTTCCCCTTGAATAAGGGGACACCTAAATAGTGAATCGGAAGAGGGGTTCTGATAAAGCCCGTGTATGTAGCAATAGCCTCCGCCTGCATAGACATATGAATTTTTTGTGAAGTAATAAGAGAAGATTTGGAAAAGTTTATGAGCTGACCCGATATTGCGGTATAAGTCTTCAACGTGTCCACCAGGCAGCCGATACTATCCATCCCGCCATTGAGAAAAATTATGCTATCGTCCGCATAAAATAAATGAGATATTTTAAGGCAGTCTTTCCTCCCTGAGAAGAACTTTATCCGCCGGAGAAGAGTCAAATTAGATATCTTCCTACTCAAGGCATCATGTGCGATAATAAAAAGTGCCGGGGATAATGGGTCCCCCTGTCGAAGCCCCCTGGATGAGCGAAAGAATCCACCGGTGCATTTGTTAATCGATAATGAGTACCAGCAATTAGAAATTGCCCGGTAAATCATATCAACCCAAGTGTGGTTAAAGCCGAGTTTATAAAGAACTTTCAATAAGAACCTCCAATTAACCATGTCGTACGCCTTCGACATGTCAAGCTTTATCGCCACATTTCCTCCCGTAATTTTGTTGTCAATGGCGCTAATGATCTCATGCGCAAGACTGATATTCTCATGTATGCTCCTTCCTTTCATGAATCCCGATTGCTCCCTAGTTATTATCATAGGAATCACAATGGACAGTCTCTCCGCAAGCACCTTCGTAATGATTTTGTTGGCCAAATTACTCAAACTTATGGGTCTGAACTCTTGGCAAGATGTCGGTTTGTGGATTTTGGGGAATAGAACAATGTTAGCTGCGGTAATCCCCTGTGGAATAGTTAATAGGCTGCAAATAGTGGCCTAAAATGTGTTCACAATTAATGCATCAACAATTAATGTATCCCAAAGTGGAAAATAAATGTAACAGTTAATTGGGATACATTAATTATGGCATAAAATGTGGCAGTAGAATAGTTAATGCATATTTATTGGTAATTAGAATTGTTTACTTAGCAATAGTTGATACATCATGCCAATTAATGTTTTTCTGCCCAAAGTGAAAAATATAGCACTCTTTTGGGTTCCCAATTAAAATAGTGCCTCAAACTATTCTACTTCCATTCATTTGCAGATTCATTCCATTCATTAACTATTATTTTAGTACCAAAGAATGTGCATTTGTTGGGTTTCCCATTGGGTTCCCAATAACGCTGCGGTTGGGTTCCCAATTAAGGCTGTTATTAAGCTTCTCTTTTTTGTCTATAAATAGATGAAAGCATGTATTTGAATGTACAAATTTTTAACTTGTCCACAAAATTCTTATGGCTCAATTTTTTTCTGTCTTATTCGTGATGTGAGTCCTTCAAAAACCTTTTGGAATTTGAAGGTTCGGCTCGTGCGTCTCTATGAGGTAACTGGGTACGATATTTTCACATAACCAATATTTTATCATTAGTTCATTTAGAACAATACGTATTAGAATTATATTTTGTGAATTACATAGTTAATCCTGAAGATGATTACGTTGTTGAAGTTTAATCTAATCTTTTTTATGCTATTTTTTTTTCTTCTGTGTAAAAATTGAAAGATAGTTTTGCTATATATTTTCCAAAAAAATAGTTACCAACTTTTGTTTCAATTTCATATGCTATCATACATACATATTATAAACACTTTTAAAATAAAATAGTATTAGATATAGATTACATGCATCGCACGGGACAATGCTAGTTTTGTATTAAATGAATGAGTTTTTAACATCTCATAAATGAGCCCGCTCACAAAAGTACTAAGAAAAAAAATCCACAAGCAAGGAATATCTTCTATCAATCAATAGTGTGAACTACGATCGTATAGGATACATTCGTAACATATACGGATGAGATGTGTTATAATTATATTTGTATTTATTTTCTAAATAAAACTCAATAACTCGGTAACTATACTGAAAAAATAGATCTGAATTACATATAATAATAATCCAATACAAATAAAACAAACATAAATAACTAAATAAGCATCTGCTGTAAATGGAATTTTAGAGAAAATGATATTTGGATTCTTATGAAAAGTAAGCATTTTTATACAATATTTGAATATTTATATATTTTTTAAATGTAAATAGGTTTAGTCACGAGAATAAAATGGCTCCCCAGTGTTCAAAGTGTAGATATGTTAGTATTACTTATTTATTATTTATATATTTATATTGGCATAGAGATACAGTTCCTCGGATCAAAATATATAAAGTATTCAAATCATTATCTAGATAAACTAAATCGAGTTTTGGATGATCCAAAAATAATATATTTACATCCGGTTGTGATTGGACTCGGACTCGAATGCGCCCATGTTACCATCTATGCGTGTTGTCTTATATAGATATTTTCAACTGCTTCTATATTTCTGCAAAGTTTTCTTATCTGCGATTATAATTTTATAACAGAAATTTTCATCCTAAGAAAATATTTTAGTAATATTTACGGAAGAGGAAAAAAGTTTCAAAAAAATTCATTTAAAGGGACATCGCGCCAACTATAGTGGCGGTGGTGGCCACGACGTATAGCGGAGGGGGGGACCGCCATCTAGGATGGCGGGGTGGAGGGGAGGCCGCCATCCTAGATGGCATGGTCTACAGAGAGGGGGAGAGAGAGGAGAGAGGCTAGGGAGAGAGAGAGAGAGAGAGGAGAGGCTAGAGAGAGGGGGACCGAGGGGGAGAGAGAGGGGGGACCGCCATCAAGGATGGCGGTGTGGAAGGGGGGCGCCATCCTCGATGGCGCGATGGGGGGAAGGGAATTTCGGGAGAGAGAGAGAGGAGAGTTAATAGAGGGGGGGAGGAGAGAGGAGAGTTAATTAGAGGGGGGGTTTAACAGAGAGTGAGAGAGGGAGGATTGTTAATAAAGGGGGGTGGTTTAATATATATATATATATAGAGAGAGAGAGAGAGGGGGGGAGGAGAGTTAATAGAAGGGAGGGTTTAATAGAGAGAGAGAGAGAGGGGGGGGGGGGGAGGAGAGTTGATAGGTGGTGGTAGTTTAATAGAGAGATAAATGTGTGTGTAATAGAGTTAAGAGTTAACAAATGGAGGAATACCGAGGAAGAGAGTGAAATAGGGAGAGGTGGGAGACCGTGTTTTGCAGGAGACTAAGAAAATGTGTTCGGAGACCATGTTGCTCGCAGACTGTGCCCCTTTTTTTGGAGACTGTTCTATCTCCATGATAAAATGCAAGTTTCTTCTCCTCACTTCACTCCTACAGCAGCAAGCACACCCGAGAGTTTCTTCCCTCCCAAATATCTTCTCCTCCTCTGTGTAACCAACCTCCTCTTTGCAAGCAGCAACCTCTCCTCTGTGTAAGCAAACATCTTCTCCTCTTAGTTTTTGTTAATAATTTTGTAATAAATATGTTTGATATATTTGTAGATTTTTTATTATTTTTTAGATGGCTAATCAAAACGACGGACGCATCTCGGGTGGACCAACGACTGATAAAATCAGGCATGAACGGGTAAATCACATATCTACTCAGATATTTGATGGAAAGGTAAATATTAAATATTTAATTAAAAGATATATTTGAAAATGTTTGGCTTGCTAGTAAATAATGTTGTACATGAACGTAGTGGTAACATAATTTAAATATTTTATTTGTATAGTTATATGATCATACTCTTAAATTACGAACGCGGGGACATGAAAATGGCGGACTGAGAGAAACTATCGCACATGGGAGTTAAACAGCGCACAAAAGGCTTTGGTGCGCTCATTTGGGTTCCATTATTTAGATGATATTCAATTTTTAACACATGATGTACATCTAATCTTAAGTCTTGTTGAGCGATGGTGGCCTAAACGAAACACATTTCAACTTCCTGTTGGCGAGATGACTATCACGTTATGGGATGTGACAAATATACTAGGGTTACCTATTACATGGGACCCTATATATTTTGATCCGCAGTTAACTCCAGCTAGTCTAATCCGACGTTATTTAGGTATTATGCCTCCATCTGATATTGGAAATGCCAGTTATGTAAAGATAACATGGTTGCGCGGCAATTTTATTGATCTAAATCGCACAATTGACGGCGAGGTAGATGTAGATGAATTGCGGGTATGTATTTTAAAGTAAAATTAATTTATGATTTAATTTATTTTAATATTAATATTTATAAAAATATAATATTTACAGGTAATTAGTTGCACTAGAGCATATTTGCTCTGTTTATGTGGTGCAGTTTTATTTCCAGATGCATCGAAAAATCAAATAAATGTGCGACTTCTGCAATTTATGGATAATTTGAAGAAACCCACTCGACATGCCTGGGGTGCTACCACTTTAGCACATTTAAACGGATGTTTGACGGATTATGTGTTTTCGAAACCTAATACCAATATTTATGGATGTATGTCACTGGTTCAGGTAAACATTAAATTCTTGAACGTAGATTAATTAGAGCTTTGGTCATACTATACATTTGTGGATGTTTTCTAAATTACAGGTTTGGTCGTACGAGCATTTCTATATTGGTAGACCCCTCACTAGCATTATTAGTGATGTTGGAGTCTTCCAGTTGCTTTACGATGGACCATAGATGTAGTGGATCAACAACACTGTCAGTATAAGGCTGTATCACTATATCGTTCTCAATTTGATATACTGGAACATCATGAGGTAATTAATTATTTACCTGTTTAATTCATTTAACTTATGTCGTTACTAGACTTTTTGATAGATTGTCATTAAATAGGTTGCATGGATTCCCTATACATTTGTAGATGATGATCCAGACTTGAAGGGTTTGTCGTATGATCTTAGTTTGCATAGATCATATATTATATACGACCAGTACACCATATACCATCCGGCTGACCGTGTTCTTCGTCAATTTGGGAGGAGACAAACAATTCCCGATGATCCACCTTATATGAGTTACGGTACAGCCAATGCAATTCAGTTCTTCTCCCCTCTCCCGTAAATATTACTATAATATTTCCTTAGGATGAAAATTTCTGTTTTTATAATCCAAATAGTAATAAATACAATAAAAATGTTATTTGGCTTCCAAAATATTTGGATAATAACATCTTCCATTATGTGACACATGGCATAGTTGTTGACATGGCAGCTGACATGATAAAATTTAACATTAAATTAATATTAAAATTAAAATTAAAATTAATATGATAATTAACATTAAGATTAACCTTAACATTAAAATTAACCTTAACATTAAAATTAAAATTAATATTAACATTTAAATTAATATTAATATTAAAAAATAATTTGGGTAATTAATTTTTTGGATTAAAATTTGTCATATCAGCTGCTATGTCAGATGTCATGTAATAAAAAATTACATCATTCAAATATTTTGAGAGCCAAATAGCATAATTGTAAATACAAAAGATTAGGAAACAAAAAAAATAAAAAATCTAGTTCACCATGCAAAGGTCATTTCGGAGTTCCCACTTCTACCTTCTTGTAAAGCCGCGTCCGGTTAACGGAATCAATACCTTGGAAAAAAAGAAATTATTTTCTTTTTTATGTTTGGATGCATAAAAAAAAGGAAACAAAAATAATTTTCAAATGAGAGAAAAATAAAAAGAAAAATGGTTCCTCCACCTATCCAAGTGTTCACTTTCCCACAGTAAGGCTCGTTTGGTTCGTGGAAAGAAATGTAAAAGAACTAAATTCTTTGTCATTTTCTTTATTTGAAAAATTACAATTAAAATCAATTTTTCGAAAATTGGAAAGAAAAGTGAATATTTCTATGTGGGTAAGTGATTCGTTGTTTGGATGGACGAAATCATTTTCCTTCTTAATTTTTTATCCAGTGGAAAACACTTAAATATAGGAACAGGGCCGTCCTATGATTTATGGGATCTAGGACAAAATCAAGAATCTGCATCATTTTTCTCACATTTTTCTAGCATTTTACAAGCAAAATCATCAATTAAGCTATCAAAGTCATCAATCAGACTATCACATTTTTTTCGGATTGGAACGTTGGTTTTTTTTGTTGTTTTCGGATTGGATATTTGTTCTTTTTTAAATGATATACCTAGTCTATTTTAAAATTATGGGACCTTCAAAAATTGGGGGTTCAGGACAGTCGCTCGTCTCGTCCGTGCCCTGGGCCGGCCCTGCATAAGGATTCACTTTACCTCCTAATTTCTTTGGCATTTTCAAACATCGGAAAAAAAAAGTGGATAGGAACAATTATTTTCCAATGGAAATGAAATAACAAGAAATTGATTTCCTTTCTTTTTCGTGGTCCAAACTAGGCCTAAGAACAGAGAATCTGAATCTTATAAAATTAGGTTCCATGTATCGGTCCATACTGAGTTGGATCAAATCGGTCAAACTAGCAAGTTAATTCGAATTAAATCAATTATATAGTCAGGCTTATCTCACATTGAATATTATATATATATATATATATATATATATATATATATATATACTACTTAAAAGTTATGTGTATTTATTATAGTATAATTAGTCAAGAAATAAATATATTAAACTTTAAGTACAAAATAAAAGTTAAAAATTAGAACAAAATCAGTTTAAAATTTAACTAGGTCAATCGAATTAAAAAAAAAGTATACAATGTTAAACTAAAAAAAAATTACTAGTTTACAAATCGGCCTATACGTGCTTGTTGGATCCGATTTTTAAAACACTGCCACATACTGTTGTCACGCCCCACTCCTAAATGTATGGGATTATGGCCTAACCTGGCCAGCTGATACGAGCTAGAGTGAGCTACCCAATTTAATGGACTCACTTAGGCGTACTACGCTGTAAAAGTAACTAACCAAACACAGGCAATATCTAAATCTCATCCACAAATGACATAGAAAGAAAGTGCTGAATATAAACACAGAGTAGTCTGAATATCCAAATACAACTGAAAGGAAATACAGGTCTGGTGGAAACAATCCCACGGTACATAAAAATGAAAGTACATGAATGGAAGATAACTAGCTAAGAGTATCAGCTAACTACATATGAAACTCTCAGCCCAAGTAGCAGCATACCGAGGTCAAGGGAACTCCTCGGGGTAGACCTCGTAGTCCTCGCCAAAGTCTCCCGCCTCAGCTCCGGCACCGTATATCGTCGAGTATGTGTGCTCGTCGGGATCTGGAAAAGAACCAGGTCCTCAGGGAACATAGCAAGATACAAATAGGGACATGCCATAAAGTAAATACTGATCTAACATAAGGGGGTGTGCTAACCAATCTAAGTGAATGCATACAAAGACAACTTTGGAACGTATGGGTAGGTGAAAATAATGTCGTCGAAGCACAGGCCAACGTCGGATCACGAGCCGAAGGATTTGCGTCGGAACACGGGCCGAGCGTCGGATCACGAGCCGATTAGCTCAATACTAGCGTCCTCCCGACCGAACCTAGCGCGCAGCTAGTGGCCGCTGCCGCAGATGTACCTACTAGTAAGGGCCCATGCCAACAACGGCCATCCCTGAGGCTAACATAAATAATGTAACTGTCTGTCCTATACGCCTACTGGTTGTCTTTCCCGCCCCGTGATGTATAAGTCGCATCCACGATCCAACATCTACTCTCTATGAGGAGTCAGCTATCTAGGACAATCACTACCCTATATGTGCCGTCACACGAGCCACTCGCACTGATGGCCAGTCGAGAGCGACAGCGCGTGCCATGATCTAATCTCACTCAGTGCCGTATCGTAACACGTGTCATGGTCTAGGGAGTTGTAACAACAACTCCGCAGCTAAGGGTACGTCATCTAGAACTAAGCCAAGTAGGTAGTCCTAGTGTCGATGTACACATCGACCATACCCGGGGAAATCCCGGACTCTACTAATCAAGTCTATGCTAACAAGAATATAATAATGTATATGTAAAGACAGTAGATGCAAGGCAAGGTATACTTGCCTTCAATCCCGCTATGTGTCAACAGAGCTCCGGTCTCTCCTGTCGCAACCACGCCGTCCAAGAGACCTACAATTCCACAACCAAGGCTCAAGATACGCTACAAAGACAACATAACCACGCTAACAACCACACAAAGTAGATAGTACGTTGGTACAAGCGTAGAGATTATATGTACACAAATTCTCTTCTATACATAAAACACAAGTACACCTAGAGCATATGTATATACAGGTATAGAAATTATCCCAACTAGTCCTAGGTATACATAGAGCATAATTATATAAAAAGTAGTATTTACCAATTATTTTACAAGAACGTAATGAGAACAAAGGATATAAAATATGTGGAAAAAAGGGTATATCCATTTGAAAGTATTGGTGTATAACCTTATATATCTATATGGTCATAATGTAACAAGGAGTATATATATATGAAAAGTATATACATGTATATATACATTTGTTATACGAAAAAATGTGCGTATATATATATATATTCATATATACATAACGAGGCTAAGAGTACATATATATATTTTCATATATATATATGTGTGTGTAACAAAAGGCAAGGTATATATTTATATATATATATACTCGTAATGAGGCAAAGTATTTATATATTTTGCGCATATACAAGTATATACATATATATATACATATTTGTACCTAGAGACAAAAATATATCTTTTTTATTTATATAAAAGTG
This sequence comes from Iris pallida, assembly GCA_029216955.1. Taxonomy (NCBI): domain Eukaryota; kingdom Viridiplantae; phylum Streptophyta; class Magnoliopsida; order Asparagales; family Iridaceae; genus Iris; species Iris pallida. Next base: position 7,822,548 of record JANAVB010010199.1, read on the forward strand.
CATAGACATATATATTTGGAGGAGTATATATATATTATGTATACATATATATAAAGAAGCATTTATTCATGTGAAAGTGCATAAGTATATATACCTATACATATATTTGTACATAATGAACCAAGAGTGTACGTATATATGTGTCATGTGTATATGGTAGGAGGGTACATATATACATACCAACATGTATATCCACAAATATATATTTGAATTTGTACATACATTGGTTCTCATAATAAAGTTTGGGAGACCAAACTCTCCATAACTAGTTTATATGAAAAATTCCTACAACATAATGTAACACATTCAACCTTCACAACCCTAATATAATTAATGTATATTCTAACATACATCTAGCATTAATATATATACTCACTTATATACATTTATACATATATAAGAAGATTTTATATATATATATATATATATATATATATACATATATATAAAAGAATGAAGAAGGAGGAGATGAGGGTACCTAAGAGGAGATGGAGGTGGGGGTGGTGCTCGGCCTAAGGAGGCTGTTGTGGTAGTGGTGGAGTGGTGGTTAAGGTGGTGGTGGAGTGGAGGTGAAAAAGAATGGAGAAGGAGATGAAGAAGGAGGGATGCTCTTGGTTTTGAAGAGGGAGGGTGTGAGAGTGAGAGGGAGAGATTATGAAAATGAAGAAGAAGAAGGAGGACCGAATGGAGAGGGGGGCTGCTCCTTTCGGGTAGGGGGAGGTGAGGGAGAGGAGAGTATGGTGGTGGAGTATGTGTGTTTAAAATAAGGAGAGAGAGAGAGAAAAGAGTGATGGTGATGGTTGTGTGTGTTTTATTAAGAGATAAGAGTTAAAGAGAGGAGAGAGAACGTAGGAATGGGGGAGAGAGTGTGTTGGCTGCTACTTTTTGTGGAGGGTGAGGGAAGAGAGAGAGAGAGAGTGATAGTGATAGGTGATGGTGATGGGAGTGTTGTATTTATTTAAGGAAATGAGAGGGTGTGATGGTGATGTGTGTGTTTTTGGTGTTTGATGTTTTGTAGGATTTATAGGGTGTTGTGTGTGTGTATGTATGTTGTAGGAGAGATGCCATGTGGCTTGGGTTGGGTCCCGATGGGTCGGGTTGGGTCACAATTGGGTTTAATTGGGTCCCGGAAATAAAATGATCTAAATTAGCCATTTAATATCATTGATAAATAAATAGTACACGGGAACTAAATTGGATGGGACACAAGTGGCACGCGTGTAGTAGACTCAAAATGGTCCACGTTCATAACTTGGGTCGACCAGTTTGGGTTAAATTGGTGTCTCCAATACAAGTTGGAATTAAATGTGACTCGGTGGGGTAAATCAGGATTGGGTCAATTATCCAGAAAGTTGTACGATAAAAATGAAGCACAAAAGAGTGTGTCTGAATGGGACACAAAGGTCATGGGTGTAGAGCGTCTCGAGTAGATCGCGCATGACAAGTTGGTCTGGAGAAAATGATCAGCCTTGTGCTCCTAATTTAAAAGTCACGGTAACGTGTCGATAATAATCAAAAATAAAAGTGGGAAATTATTAATAACTTAGAAAATCATAATTAATCATATTAAATTCCTAATTAAATATGATTACTCTAATTAATTCTAATTAAATCTAATTAAATTTCAGAGAGCTTACAACCTACCCACCTTAGAGAATTTCGTCCTCGAAATTTAAACATATACTATAGCAGCAAATTAGAAATAACTGAACATAAATGCACGCATACCTAGCCCCATGAAGAGATGGGGAAAACGCTCGTGTATCGCATCCTCGTACTCCCAAGTCGATTTGCCTGGTGCATGATGCCTCCAAGCGACACGAACTAGCGGGATGGTTTGACCCCGCAGAACCTTCTCTCTCCGGTCCAAGATCTCCACTTGCTGCTCCTCATAAGATAATCTCGGCCCGACAGTGATCTCTGAATAGTCCAGAACGTGGCTAGGATCTGGCACATACCTCCTCAGCTGAGATACGTGGAACACATCATGAACACCCTCCAACGACTGCGGCAATGCTAACCGGTAGGCAACCTCTCCAATCCGCTCCAGCTCATCAAAGGGTCCAATGTACCTTTGTAATGCCTGTTGTTCGTATTACGTATTTGGAATACGTATACGTATTTTATCTTATATTTGCTTATTCCTTGTTTAGCTCTCGGCTTGGTTTAACTCTCGGTTTGGGTTGGCTTGGTTCGGCCGGTCCAATGCTTGGTTCATCATGGGCCAAGGGTGGAACACCTTAGCCTATGCTTTTCCTTCATTTCCGCCACAACCCCCCTACCTACCACCACCTTTGATATTTATTGCCATTTTTTCTTTCTCTCTCTCCATAATTCTCATTTACTTCTCCTTCCCCCACCATTACTCTTCTCCACCAACCAAGAACACCATAGGCAAGTGCAACTTGCTTCCACAAGAGAACTCCTTTTGATAGTTTCATTAGCTTCTCCTCATGATTCTAAATCATATTAGAACTTGTCATTTTCCATTTTGAGGCTTTATTTTTTGTAGATCTAGAGTTTTGTTACTTTCAGATTTTGGTGGTTTTGATCTATTAAACTCCTTTGTTTTCAAGTTTTGATGGTTCCATGTTGTAGAGCATTTCATTCTACCCAATTTTGACCTTTGGAAAGTTGGATTCGGACTTGTTTTGACCAAGATATGGACAATTGAAGCTTAGATTCAACTTTAGAGCTCCTGCTGTTCTTGCCATTTGGAGAAGACAGTGAACAGTGAGCTAGCTTTTAGCTTATGCCGCTGAGCTATACGCTGATCTTTAGTGAGCATACGCTAGCCTTCGTACGCTGCTCTTTAGGGAGCGTACGCTAGCCTTCGTACGCTGCTCTTTAGCGAGCGTACGCTAGCCTTCGTACGCTGCTCTTTAGCGAGCGTACGCTAGCCTTCGTACGCTGCTCTTTAGCGAGCGTACGCTAGCCTTCGTACGCTGCTCTTTAGTGAGCGTACGCTCACCTTGATACGTTGCCTGTTGGCAGCATGTCTTGAGCGTACGCTAGCTTGAGCGTACGCGTGCTTGGTACGCTAGCTTAAGCGAGCAAGGCGTACGCTGGCCCCTTTCGTACGCTAGCTCGAGCGAACGCAGTCTTGAGCGTACGCTAGCTTGAGCATACGCTGACCTGGAGCTTGAGCGTGCCCTTGCGTACGCTGACCCTTGCGTACGCTTTCCATTGGAAGTATATGGATCCTTTGGTACGCAGACCTGAGCGTACGCTAGCCTGAGCATAGCCTGGCTTGAGCGTAGCCTGATTACGCTTGATCTTCTATAGCCATGTATATTGATATTTTATTAGATATTTAACGTCCATTTTATATCCTTATGCCTTTTGTCCTGAACTTGATAATCACGAATTTACTTAATATATTGGAAATTGATAATTGAGCATGACATGATAGTGACCCGTAGTGGTGCACTCCTGACATAATAACCTGACATGACTTGATAGTGGCCCGTCGTGGTGCGCTCCTAACAAGAACACTTGACATGATAAACCTGACATGATATATCTGATAGCTGTTGCGATGGCTACCTGACATGACATGACCTGTATAATGGCCGGACACCGTGGGCGATTGTGTTTGTATAAATAAACCAGTCCTGTCTTGCATCATGTCTAGGATGGGACTCCTGAGTACCACGTTCAGGAGTACCTACTAAAATGGACTAAGGTTAACAACTAGATTAATACATTAGTCATGAAGAGATCTCCCAGCTACAGGCAATCCCGTTACCTGGGCGCGCTTGGGACCTGTAGCCTGCCGTCGAGTAGGGCACATTTCCAGCACACTGTCATGTGTTGCACCTTTCAAGCTACTTAAGGGTACATGCATTTCCTGGACGGTGTACCCACCTGAATTCAATCCCTAATTTCGACCTGGGTAACCTGGATGGTCTGCAGGGCTTGTGGCTGTGGAATAATCTCACTGCATCTTGTTAGTAACTAGGATTGTGATAACCCTAGTTAGTTAAAGTATCAAGCTGTAGTTCTTGCTTGGCCGTGAAATGATTGGATGGAGTCTAACCAGTCTAGTCTTGCCCTGACCTTGTTCCAGATCACTACCTCACTTGAATGCTGTATTTATTTTACCGATAAATGGTGAGAAACCAAGCTCCGTTCAGACGAAGGGTTACAACCCCGGTCCTTGTTTGCTTTACGGGTTATAACCTGGCAATCTGAATAGTTCCATGGTTATCTCGTCGTATATCATCCTGGTATGTTTCCTTTTATTCCAGTCCTTATTTTATTTATATTTATATTCCTGTGCTGATTGCTGGTTTTAGTTCTTAAGTGAAGTCTCCTTTGTGGCACTTGCTCTTTCTGGGGTCTGACCCAGCTGGTTTTGTGTGGCCAGATTTCGGAGCAGCTCCAGAGGATCTACCGACTTTCCAGCCAGATGGTGGCCACTAGACGGAACCCTAGCAACGAGTGGGTTATTTTTGGCTCTCCCGCTCTATTGTAAAAATATTCTTTTGAGGCGTTTAGCCGACGAGCACCTGTTTAGCTCGATTGCACTTACTTACTGTCTGCCTACGGGTTGTAACATGATTGACAAATCCTAGGGTTGATCATGTATGACTAAACTCTTGCTAGTCCTAACATTTTGTAACGACTAGCTTCATGATCAGCTGAATATATAATATTTGGGACGCCTTATTATTGTATATTTAATGATCATACATCTTGTGACTCTTACTTACTTGCTTATGATTGAGACACTAGGCTTGTTCATGACCTTAAGGGACTGTTGGCTTGTAGATAAACCCTCATGCATCCTAGGCAGCCGTGACCGTATAGCGAGATGGAATCCATTTCAATATACGTAGCTGGCTATGTCTGCCCCCGCTCTCCAGTATTCTGGTTCTGGGGCATGACATGGTTTAAGTGGTAGCCCATACAGGTCTTGTAAATTAAGATATGTGAGGGTTTACCGAATAGATGTCTCAATCAGTATTCGTCCTTGATCTCTGCTCGTATCTTCTGAATCCCTGGATTCTTGTCCTGATCATATGCTTGTATCGTTGCTCTGTCCTGGTCCTTCCTTATTGTTTCCTATGTCGTCTTCTTCAGCGGCATAGTACCTGACCCGGCCGATCAGCAAGGCGGAGCACCTCCAGCGGACCAGCAGAAACCTGGAGATCAAGCCCAGCATTCCGGAGTAGCCTCCAGAGTCGTGCCTTCTGGCGGAGAGCCACCAGTCCAGCCCGTTCAACCTGTAGAACATGATGACGGCACTTTGGTAGGACTCGTCAGGACCTTGATAGCTTCCCAAGACCGGCGTGGAGATGCCTTGCACCAGGCAGTGACGGATGCTTTGACCCGGGGTGGTCATCAGGGTAATAGCGCTGCCAACAGCTTCAAGCGCTTGAACCCTCCATTCTTCGACGGTAGTGAAGATGCTATCGCGGCAGATGCATGGCTTCAGGACACAGAGGTGATTCTAGAAGCAGCCAGGACCCCAGAGAACGAGAAGGTGGCCGTTGTGCGCCTGCAGTTGTTAGATCTTGCCCGCAGCTGGTGGGCAGCGCAGGCCGTTGGATTAGCAGCCCCCATTGCTTGGGCAGTATTCAGAGAGAGATTCCAGACCAAGTATTTCGATGCCGTAGCTCGGTATGATCTGCAGACGAGATTTACCAATCTGAAGCAAGGAGGCAGGACGGCCGACGGATATGCGGCCGAGTTTTCCCGACTCAGTCGGTTTGCCCCCACTTTGGTGGCAACCGAGTATGATAGAGCCCAGCGGTTCCAGCAGGGACTTCACCTGGAGATCTTATTGGCAGTTGAGCAGTTTGAGCATCAGACTTTTGATGCAGTCTTGAGAGCAGCCCGGAGGCATGAGTATACCTCCTAGAGGATCATGGACAGGACCGGAGGTCGGAAGAGATCTCACGGCCAGATGAATCAGTCTTCAGCACCAGCCCCGGCAGCCAGGGCTTTGACTATTGGGGCTCCGAGGCGAGCAGCCTCAGTGACGTCGGTTCAGCATTCCACCCCGACGTACCCTCAGCAGCAGCAGAAGCAGAAGCAGTCTTCTGCAGTGGGATGTTCTCATTGTGGGAAGCCAGGCCATGTGGTGGCAGAATGTCGCAGGGCACAGGGATTGTGTCTGGCTTGTGGAGCACCAGACCATAGGGTTGGATCCTGCCCGAATAGGGGTGGTTCATTATCGTCCAACCTTTTTAGCTCTTCGGTGAGAGGACCAGCTCCGGTCCAGCAGCAGCAATATCCATTGCCGAGGCCCTTGCCGCCTCAGACCCAAGTATTCCAGCAGCAGAACCCCCAGCAGTATGCGCAAGCCCAGGCCTTGAGTCAGAGTAGGCAGCGAGGGTTTCAGCAGAGGGGACCAGCACCCCGAGGGCACGGTCAGGCTATGGTGATGACCGTGGAGGAAGAGTTGGCACCAGGTGAGGTAGTGGCAGGTACTATTCTCGTCAACTCCTTTCCAGCTTCAGCTTTATTTGATTCTGGTGCATCGCATTCATTTATGTCTGCACGATTCGCGACACGGGTAGGATTGGAGCCCGAGTCATTATCAGTAAGGCTTAATATACTTACTGGTAACGGACTTGTGGGAGTAGATAGAGTGTTTTCCTCGTGTCGGATCATAGTTAGCGGTAGAGAATTCCCCGCTAGATTGATAGAGTTCCCGATGGCCGATTATGATGTGGTCTTAGGGATGGATTGGTTGAGGAACCAGTATGCTAGGATAGACTGCCATATTGGTAGGGTTGTTTTTAGCATTCCAGGAGAGCCAGAGTTTTCTTTCTCCCGAGGCGAAGTTGAGTCATCTCCTCCAGTATTGCGGATGGCAGTAGCAGCAGTTCAGTTGCCCAGGATAGTCGAGGAGTTTTCAGATATTTTCCCAGAAGAACTTCCAGGTATGCCTCCGGAGCGAAAGATCGTGTTCACTATAGACTTGATTCCCGGGACAGCCCCAGTGTCAGAGAGAGTCTACAGGATGGCGCCATCAGAGTTGGAGATATTGTACAAGATGATTGAAGAACTCAGAACCAAGGGATTCATTCGTGCTAGTGGATCGCCTTGGGGAGCCCCGATGCTTCTAGTGAAGAAGAAGGATGGTACGTCCAGGTTATGTGTTGATTATCGTACCTTGAACTCAGTGACAATCAAGAACAGATACCCTCTTCCGAGGATAGATGACTTGTTTGATCAACTCAAGGGGGCATTATTATTCTCGAAGATTGACTTGCGCTCAGGATATCATCAGATCAGAGTCAGAGAGCAGGGCATCCCGAAGATAGCTTTTAGATCGAAATATGGGCATTGGGAATTCTTTGTTATGCCTTTTGGAGCAACCAATACGTCGACAGTATTCATGGACCTCATGAATCGCATCTTCATGTCTTACTTGGATCAGTTTGTGATTGTGTTCTTGGATGACATCCTGGTCTACAGCAAGAGTGAGGCGGAGCATGAGCAGCATCTCCATGTAGTTCTTCAGATCCTCAGAGAGCACCAGTTATATGCCAAGTTCAGTAAATGCGAGTTCTGGCTCGATCGCATTTCGTACTTGGGTCATATCATCACTCGAGGAGGAGGAGAAGTGGATCCCCAGAAGATTATAGCTATTGAGTCATGGCCAGTACCCAGCACAGTTGCAGAGGTTCGTAGTTTTCTTGGATTGGTCGGCTACTACCGGCGGTTTGTTTCGAATTTTGCTCGAATTTTAGCGCCATTGACGCAATTGACCCGCAAGGATGCGTAGTTTACTTGGACAGCAGAGTGTCAGAGTTCTTTTAAGCAGTTGAAGTGAGGCCTGATAACAGCTCCTATTCTCACACTTCCAGATGGGACCGGAGGATTCTCAGTGTATTATGATGCTTCAGGCAGAGGTTTAGGATGTGTTCTGATGCAGCATGGAAAGGTAATAGCTTATGCGTCACGAAAACTTCGTGATCATGAGAGGAATTACCCAACCCATGACTTGGAGCTGGCAGCAGTGGTGTTTGCACTTAAGTTGTGGAGGCACTACTTGTATGGAGATAGGGTGGAGATTTTCACCGACCACAAGAGCCTGAAGTATGTTTTCACCCAGAAGGATCTTAACATGCGTCAGAGAAGGTGGCTGGAGCTTCTTGTGGATTATGATGTCAACCTGCAGTATCATTCTGGGAAGGCCAATGTCGTAGCAGATGCATTGAGCAGGAGAGCCGGAGCTTATTTCCTAACAGCGCAGCCAGAGTTGTTAGCCGATCTTCAGAAGATGGATATAGAAGTTGTTCTCCCTTCCAGTGTGGCCTTGATGGCCAGCATGCAAGTTCAGTCCACTATAGTCGAGAGGATCCGGATGGTGCAGTCGGCAGATTCCAAGCTTCAGCGACTCAGAGCAGAGTATGAGGCGGGACGAAGACCGGAGTTATGTATTCATGGGGATGGTACACTTAGGCATGGTAAGCGTCTTTGTATACCCAGTGGAGATATCAGACAGGAGATCATGTCAGAAGCGCACAGTTCGCAGTATTCCATCCATCCCGGCAGTACGAAGATGTACCGTAATATCCGGCAGCATTTCTGGTGGAATGGCATGAAGCGGAAGATAGCTCAGTTTGTCTCTCGGTGTTTGGTTTGTCAACAAATTAAAGCTGAATATCAGAGACCGGCTGGACTTCTTCAGCCCTTACCGATTCTAGAATGGAAGTGGGAGCATGTGACCATAGATTTCGTGACTGGATTACCTAGATCTCCAGCTGGCAGAGATGCTATCTGGGTTATAGTTGATCGGCTCACGAAGGTAGCTCACTTCCTCCCGTTCAGAGTTGGTCAGTCGACTGCTCAGTTAGCAGAGATATATCTCCTACAGATTGTCAGATTGAACGGAGTGCCAGTCAGTATTACCTCGGACCGAGATTCAAGATTTACGTCGCACTTTTGGCGTAGCTTGCAAGAGAGTTTGGGGACTCGCCTCCAGTTCAGTTCAGCATATCACCCGCAGACAGATGGACAGTCCGAGCGCACGATCCAGACTCTTGAAGATATGCTGAGATCATGCACACTCGACTTCGGTGGTTCATGGGAAGATCAATTACACCTGGTGGAATTCTCGTACAACAACAGTTTTCAGGCCAGTATCCAGATAGCACCGTTCGAGGCACTATATGGTAGGAAGTGCAGATCCCCGTTAGCCTGGGATGATGTTGGAGAAAGGCAGATGCTCGGTCCAGAAATGATTGCTCAGACAGTTGAAGTGATCAGGCGAGTCAGAAATCACCTTCGAGTTGCCCAAGATCGTCAGCGCCATTGGGCCGATTCTCATCGGCGTCCTCTCGAGTTCTCGGTCGACGATCATGTATTCCTGAGGATTTCGCCTAACCGTGGCGTCATTCATTTCGGCGTACGGGGAAAGCTTAGTCCTAGGTATATAGGACCGTTTGACATTCTGGAGCGAGTAGGAGATGTATCCTATCGTCTCGCTCTTCCGCCGTCGTTAAGCGAGGTGCATGACGTGTTCCATGTATCCCAATTACGACGGTACATCCCGGACCCGAGCCACAACCTGGATCATTCAGAATTGGTTGTTGGTACCAACCTTTCGTATGAGGAGAGGCCCGTGTCTATATTGGATCGAAGAGAGAAGATCCTCAAGAACAAGACTATCAAGTTAGTCCGAGTTGCTTGGGGTCATCACTCTTTGGGTGAGTCAACGTGGGAGCGTGAGGATGATATCCGATCGCGATATCCCGACTTGTTTGACTCGTGAGGTATAATGTCTTTCTTATGCCTCATGCCATCAATTCCTTGCTTGCATGATTGATTGATTGCCTAGTATAATTGCCTGTGAATAGTGTAGCTTGTTCTTGTCCCTCTAGCCTCTTGATTAAATTCCGAGGACGGAATTCTTTTAAGGTGGGTAGAGTTGTAATGCCTGTTGTTCGTATTACGTATTTGGAATACGTATACGTATTTTATCTTGTATTTGCTTATTCCTTGTTTAGCTCTCGGCTTGGTTTAACTCTCGGTTTGGGTTGGCTTGGTTCGGCCGGCCCAATGCTTGGTTCATCATGGGCCAAGGGGGAACACCTTAGCCTATGCTTTTCCTTCATTTCCACCATAACCCCCCTACCTACCACCACCTTTGATATTTATTGTCATTTCTTCTTTCTCTCTCTCCATAATTCTCATTTACTTCTCCTTCCCCCACCATTACTCTTCTCCACCAACCAAGAACACCATAGGCAAGTGCAACTTGCTTCCACAAGAGAACTCCTTTTGATGGTTTCATTAGCTTCTCCTCATGATTCTAAATCACATTAGAACTTGTCATTTTCCATTTTGAGGCTTTATTTCTTGTAGATCTAGAGTTTTGTTACTTTCGGATTTTGGTGGTTTTGATCTATTAAACTCCTTTGTTTTCAAGTTTTGATGGTTCCATGTTGTAGAGCATTTCATTCTACCCAATTTTGACATTTGAAAAGTTGGATTCGGACTTGTTTTGACCAAGATATGGACAATTGAAGCTTAGATTCAACTTTAGAGCTCTTGTTGTTCTTGCCATTTGGAGAAGACAGTGAACAGTGAGCTAGCTTTTTGCTTATGCCGCTGAGCTGTACGCTGCTCTTTAGTGAGCGTACGCTAGCCTTCGTACGCTGCTCTTTAGCGAGCGTACGCTAGCCTTCGTACGCTGCTCTTTAGCGAGCGTACGCTAGCCTTCGTACGCTGCTCTTTAGCGAGCGTACGCTAGCCTTCGTACGCTGCTCTTTAGTGAGCGTACGCTCACCTTGATACGCTGCCTGTTGGCAGCGTGTCTTGAGCGTACGCTAGCTTGAGCGTACGTGTGCCTTGGTACGCTAGCTTAAGCGAGCAAGGCGTACGCTGGCCCCTTTCGTACGCTAGCTCGAGCAAACGCAGTCTTGAGCGTACGCTAGCTTGAGCGTACGCTGACCTGTAGCTTGAGCGTGCCCTTGCGTACGCTGACCCTTGCGTACGCTTCCCATTGGAAGTATATGGATCCTTTGGTACGCAGACCTGAGCGTACGCTAGCCTGAGCATAGCCTGGCTTGAGCGTAGCCTGATTACCCTTGATCTTCTATAGCCCTGTATATTGATATTTTATTAGATATTTAACGTCCATTTTATATCCTTACGCCTTTTGTCCTGAACTTGATAATCACGAATTTATTTAATATGTTGGGAATTGATAATTGAGCATGACATGATAGTGACCCGTAGTGGTGCACTCCTGACATAATAACCTGATATGACTTGATAGTGGCTCGTCGTGGCGCGCTCCTAACAAGAACACTTGACATGATAAACCTGACATGATATATCTGATAGCTGTTGCGACGGCTACCTGACATGACATGACCTGTATAATGGCCGGACACCGTGGGCGATTGTGTTTGTATAAATAAACCAGTCCTGTCTTGCATCATGTCTAGGATGTGACTCCTGAGTACCACGGTCAGGAGTACCTACTAAAATAGACTAAGGTTAACAACTAGATTAATACATTAGTCATGAAGAGATCTCCCAGCTACAGACAATCCCGTTACCTGGGCGCGCTTGGGACCTGTAGCCTGCCGTCGAGTAGGGCACATTTCCAGCACACTGTCATGTGTTGCACCTTTCAAGCTACTTAAGGGTACATGCGTTTCCTGGACGGTGTACCCACCTGAATTCAATCCCTAATTTCGACCTGGGTAACCTGGATGGTCTGCAGGGCTTGTGGCTGTGGAATAATCTCACTGTATCTTGTTAGTAACTAGGATTGTGATAACCCTAGTTAGTTAAAGTATCAAGCTGTAGTTCTTGCTTGGCCGTGAAATGATTGGATGGAGTCTAACCAGTCTAGTCATGCTCTGACCTTGTTCCAGATCACTACCTCACTTGAATGCCTGTATTTATTTTACCGATAAATGGTGAGAAACCAAGCTCCGTTCAGACGAAGGGTTACAATCCCGGTCCTTGTTTGGTTTACGGGTTGTAACCTGGCTATCTGAATAGTTCCATGGTTATCTCGTCGTATATCATCCTGGTATGTTTTCTTTTATTCCAGTCCTTATTTTATTTATATTTATATTCCTGTGCTGATTGCTGGTTTTAGTTCTTAAGTGAAGCCTCCTTTGTGGCACTTGCTCTTTCTGGGGTCTGACCCAGCTGGTTTTGTGTGGCCAGATTTTGGAGCAGCTCCAGAGGATCTACCGACTTTCCAGCCAGATGATGGCCACTAGACGGAACCCTGGCAACGAGTGGATTATTTTTGGCTCTCCCGCTCTATTGTAAAAATATTCTTTTGAGGCGTTTAGCCGACGAGCACCTGTTTAGCTCGATTGCACTTACTTACTGTCTGCCTACGGGCTGTAACATTATTGAAAAATTCTAGGGTTGATCATGTATGACTAAACTCTTGCTAGTCCTAACATTTTGTAACGACTAGCTTCATGATCAGCTGAATATGTAATATTTGGGACGCCTTATTATTGTATATTTAATGATCATACATTTTGTGACTCTTACTTACTTGCTTATGATTGAGACACTAGGCTTGTTCATGACCTTAAGGGACTGTTGGCTTGTAGATAAACCCTCATGTATCCTAGACAGCCGTGACCGTATAGCGAGATGGAATCCATTTCAATATACGTAGCTGGCTATGTCTGCCCCCGCTCTCCAGTATTCTGGTTCTGGGGCGTGACAACCTTGGACTCAGCTTCCCTCTTCCTCCAAACCTGATGGTACCTCTGGTGGGTGAGATCCTCAGGAAGACATGGTCTCCCTCCCTGAACTCCAGGGGTCGCCGGTGTGTGTCAGCCCAGTGCTTCTGCCTGTCTTGAGCTGCTCTTAAGTGCCCCTGGATCTGCTTCACCTTCTCTACCGTACGAACCACCAACTCTGGTCCGAGTATCTGTCTCTCGCCCACCTCACTCCAACAAACTGGGGAACGACACTTCCTGCCATACAATGCTTCGAAAGGGGCCATCTGGATACTGGCATGATAGCTGTTGTTATATGAGAACTCCACCAGGTGCAAGTGGTCCTCCCATGATCCCCTAAAATCTAGCATGCACGCCCTCAATATGTCCTCCAGCGTCTGAATAGTGCGCTCGGACTGGCCATCTGTCTGCGGATGGTACGACGTACTAAACTTCAGTCGAGTACCAAGGCTCTCATGTAGGCTCTGCCAGAAGTGCGATGTGAATCTCAAATCTCGGTCAGATACTATACTAACCGGTACTCCATGAAGTCGCACAATCTGCCTCATATACATATCTTCTAGGGCTTCTGTAGATTGTCCCACTCTGAAGGGTAGGAAGTGAGCTGACTTGGTGAGTCGGTCCACTATCACCCAAACTGCATCACGTCCACTCGGGCTCCTCGGCAACCATGTGACGAAGTCCATCGTGATATGCTCCTATTTCCACTCCGGTATGGAAAGTGGTTGGAGCAGTCCTGCGGACCTCTGGTGCTCAGCCTTGACTTGCTGACACACCAAGCACCTGGCTACAAAGCGGGCTATCTCTCGCTTCATTCCATGCCACCAATAATGCTGCCTCAGGTCTCTGTACATCTTCGTACCTCCTGGGTGAATGGAATATGCTGAACTGTGCACCTCCGTCATCAGCTCCTGACGAAGCTCTCCATTAGGAACATAAAGGCGATCTCCACACCTCAGAGTCCCATCCTTATGAATGCGCAATCCGGTCTGCATACCGGCTTTTGTCCTCTGTCGAAGTCGCTGGAATCTGGCATCTGTCGGCAGTGCGGCTCTGATCCTCTCTACCAATGAAGACTGCACCTGAAGGCTAGCTAACTGGCCATCTGCTCCTGGTAGTACCACCTCGATCCCCAACTCTCGTAGCTCCTCTAAAAGATGGGGCTGAGTCGTCAACATGTACGCCATAGGCCTCCTGCTCAAAGCATCTGCTACGACGTTCGCCTTCCCTGGATGGTATTGTAGCTCGATCTCAAAGTCTTTCATTAGCTCCAACCACCGTCTCTGTCTCAGATTCAGCTCCTTCTGAGTGTAGACGTACTTTAAGCTCTTATGGTCCGTGAATATCTCTACCCTCTCATCATACAAGTAGTGTCTTCAAAGCTTCATGGCAAAGATAACCGCGGCAAGCTCCAAGTCGTGGGTTGGATAATTCTTCTCATGAACCTTCAGCTGCCTCGAAGCATATGCTACAACCTTTTCGTGCTGCATCAAAACGCATCACAATCCCTTTTCGGATGCGTCGCTGTAGATCACAAACCCTCCTGGTCCGGATGGTATAGTCAGAATAGGTGTTGTGGTAAGGCGCTTCTTCAGCTCATCAAACGCCACCTGGCACTCCTCTGTCCAGATGAACTCCTGCTCCTTCCAGGTCAAACGGGTCATCGGCTCAGCGATCCTCGCGAAGTTCTCTACGAACCTCCGGTAATATCTGGCAAGCCCAAGAAAACTTCTCACCTCCGAGACATTGGTAGGGGTTGGCCATGTCTCTACGGACGAGATCTTCGCTGGGTCCACAGATATACCCTCTCCTGAGATGACGTGTCCGAGAAAAGAGATACTGTCTAGAAAGAACTCGTACTTGCTCAGCTTGGCATAGAGTCTCTCGCTCCTCAACGTCTCCAACACAATTCGCAAATGCCTCTCGTGCTCCTCGTGGTTCTTTGAGTACACCAATATATCATCGATGAAGACGACCATGAACTGATCCAAATACTTGTGAAACACTCTGTTCATCAGATTCATGAACACAGCAGGCACATTGGTCAAACCAAAAGGCATCACCAGGAACTTGTAGTGACTATAACGAGTCCTGAAGGCTGTCTTCGAAATGTCCTCCTTCCGCACCTTCACTTGATGGTACCCCGATCTCAAGTCGATCTTCGAAAACACTCTGGCTCCAGTCAACTGGTCAAACAGGTCGTCGATCCGAGGCAAGGGGTACTTGTTCTTGATGGTCAGTACATTCAGGGCTCTGTAATCAATGCACATTCGGACAGTCCCATCCTTCTTCGGCACAAATAAAACTGGGGCTCCCCAAGTTGAAGCACTCGGTCGGATGAATCCTATAGTCTGCAACTCCTCCAGCTGAAGCTTCAACTCATCTAGCTCCTTCTTCGCCAACCGGTACACATTAGAAGAGACCGGTGTTGCTCCTGGTACTAGCTCGATAGAAAACTCCACTTGTCTGTCAGGTGGAAGACCTGGCAGCTCCTCTGGAAAAACGTCTATAAACTCTGCAACAATCGCCGGTGGTGCTGCCTCCATCGCCATGTAGACACCGATGGACCGGCCTACTCCTCGCTCTACGGTCCCTCTCATGAACTCAAACTCGGGACGATCTGGCGGTCTGAAGATGACGCTTCCCCTCCGGCACTCTAAGACGGCATGATACTGGCTTAACCAGTCCATCCCCAAAACAACATCGAAGTTTGGCATTGGAAATACCAAAAATCGAGCTCTCATCTCCCTCCCACATACAACCACAGAGCACGTCCTACACGTGCTAGTGACTGGAACGATCCCTCCACCCGTAAGAATCCTCCAACTTTTGGGTAAGGGCGAGGTGGCTACTTTGTGCATAGCAACGAAACTACTAGATATGAAAGACATAGTGGCTCCAGAATCGAACAGTACAACAGCAGGCAAGGATACAACTAAGATAGTACCTGTGATCGCCACTCCCTCTGGCTCCTCCTGCTCCGGTGCCATAGCAAAGATCTGCCCTTTCCTCTGAGCCTCTGTCTGCTGACGGTACTGCGTCTCCTGTGGGGACAGTGGTCCCCGCTGATATCCTGGCGCTCGCTGGGCTGCAGTCGCCTGTGCTGGTGGCATGGGTCCTGGAGGAGCTGGCCTGGGGGCCAACTACTGAGTTCTGTCATTGCGCTGTGGGCAATCCATGGCCTGATGCTGTCCCGATGTCACTCCCCGTTCCCAGAATGCGTATTTTTATACAAGAATGCATATTTTTTTATATATATGTGCAACTCATGTATATTTATTTATTATTTATCATGTATTATCCTGTATTTAAATTCCTTTAATTTTATATTAATTATCTGCATTTTATTTCCTGCAATTTTTATTTCTGTATTTAATTTCTGTATTTTATTTTTCTGCTTTTAACCTCTCTGCTTTGCTTTCGGGTTGGCCTTGTGGCCCCGGTTAAACCCGACCCTATAACCCCACCTACCACCACCCTTCCTATTTAAGCTCCCATCTCCTTCTCTCTCCTCATAACTCTCATTCTTCACCATTACTTCTTCTTCTTCCTCATCACTCTCTCCACCAACCCATCAGCAGGCAAGTGCAATCTTGCTTCATACTTGGAGAACCATTTTTATGGTTCATTTCTCTTCCTCTCATGATTCTGAGAGAGTTTACTACTTAGCATTTTTGATTTCTTTGGCTGGTTTCTCCTAGATCTAAGTTGTTATATTCTCGGTTGTTCATGGGTTTTGATCTCCCAACCTGGCATGTTTTTTGGCTGGAAACTTCATTTTCTGGCTTGGGACGAAGGCTCAGTCACGCACACGTTCTTACGTGTCTGCGTGAGTTTTAGTCACGCACACGTTCTTACATGTCTGCGTGAGTTTTCAGTCACGCACACGTCTTTACGTTTCAGCGTGGATTTTTAGTCACGCTCACGTTCTCATGTGCGTGCGTGAATTTTCAGTCACGCTCACGTTCTCATGTGCGTGCGTGAATTTTTAGTCACGCACACGTCTGTACGTTTCAGCGTGAATTTTCAATCACGCTCACGTCTCTACGTGTCAGCGTGAATTTTTAGTCACGCTCACGTCTTTTACGTGCCAGCGTGACATTTGAGTTACGCACACATCTTTGCGTGCATGCGTGAATTTCTTATCACGCTCACACTATACGTGCGTGCGGGAGTTACTTTTCATGCTCACGTTAAGAATCACTCTTCACGCTCACTTTTCATGCTCACTTTTTACGATTACGCTGTGCGTGCATGAATTTCCCTTCACGCTCACACTGTACGTGCCAACGTGAACCACTTTTCACGCTCACTCCAACCTGCTAGACTTGGCGTGACTTGTTGGCCTTATCATAGACTTGTTGGCGTGACTTCCTGACCTGGGTGTTTTTATTTGTGCTATAACTTATTCATTTAATGATGCATGATAATTCTTCTATTAAATCCTTACGTCTTTTGGCATGAACTTGATAAAATTATGACATGTTAATATTGTTAAAATGGATTGTTATGTGGAATGCGCCTTGTGTCCTGATTGATTCATGGATACCCAGTAAGGCTGGAACTTAACCTTGAGAATTATAGACTCGATCCCATGTAATACTAATTGACTTTTATGCCTTGTCACCATTGATGATAATGGTTATCTTGACTAAAATTGATCATGCATTCCTAGTTGGAACTAAGAGACTGGCTAGTCGTCTTATTGAATGAAATGAATGAGACACGTTCATGTAATGAACTATTGTACTCGATTAGCCGATCCCGAATATTGGCATACAGGCACATGCAGGCTTCAAATTATTTATTTATTTATTTAGTTATTTATTTATCTTACAAAAATAGCATGTGTACTTTATGGTCAAGGCATGATTATTCCGTGGTTAGATTTGATTGTTGTATTACGCTATGTGAGACCTGCAACCTAACCGCACTGGTATCGTTGCAGAATTGTACATATTGTGCCCCGTACGAAAGTACTCATTTGAATGACCATGATCCACGGCATGGAACTTCACTTAACGTAGAGACCATTAAGTCAAATAAAATAATGATGGCATGGAGAGAATGGATTCCCGAGTTCTTACATGACAGCCCTCTTGGGACTAGTAGTACCCGACAGGCCGGCTGGTTCCCACATATACTGTAAATCTGTCACACGGGCAGGGAACGGTATCTACTTATATTATTGTACATGCTATATTAACGGCGGGCGTCCCGCTGTGACTCGTCTAATTACATGATTGGCGCAATTGATTGACTGGATAGACTAGCCTTGCTCGCACATAGTAAGAACTGAGGAATCCCTATTTGCATAATTCCAGGATAACTTGGGACTCACAATAGCAAGCCGTAGTAGTTGATTGGTCGTTCAAGATGATTTGTTTGTGTACTGTACCTACTCTGTTGCCTAACTGAGATGATCAGAATGTCAGGACATGACGGCTAACTTCTGTCCTTGTTTGGTTGGGAGGTTGGTTCGAAGTGTCGTGATGTTATGTGAATCCTAGTGGAGAGCAGAGATCTATTATTATATCCTTTTACTTACTGGTTTAATCCTTCATATCGTGCTCCCTTGTGGTACTTGCTATTAGAGGTCTAACCTCTCTGGTTTTGCATGGCCAGATTTAGAGCCAGTCCTCGAGGATCCAGCTTACTTCTACCTCCAAGATGGTCAATACTAGAGGAATGATCGCAGGAGGACTCGAGTGGGTTCCTTATTTCACCACTCGTTTTGTTATTTACTTCATACTTAGCCGTTTGGCACCGACATATTAGTCGGATCGTCTCGCACTTACTTTTACATAATTGTAACTAAAGTCAGACTGCAGCTGATAACAATTGTGTATATGTTACTATACCATCTGGCAATGTTTTGTAGAGCCAGATCTCAAGAACATTTTGACTAAGCGTTTGGGATGCCTTACTGCTTTATCTTACATGTTCTCTATTTTTGCTTCTTGCTTTGAATGATTGAGACAATAGATGTGAAATGACCATAGTAAGACTTTCATGTAGTATGCACCCCCTCGTCTGGTTAGACAGCATTGATCGTATTATACGGTATTCATCTACCCGTAATACGTAGCTGGCTGAGTCATTCCCCCGCTCTCCAGTATTCTGGTTCTGGGGCGTGACAAGGTTTTAGTGGTGGCCCATGCAGGTCTGATTTCAGACTTGTGGGGTGTTTTGATTTATAGGATGTCTCAATCACACGTGTTCTCCTTGATCTCATGATTCGTTATTCTCAACCCTTGCTTGACATTCCGGTATCCTTTGACTTCATTGATCCTTCATGTCCGGTTGTTTGATTGTTCTCTTGTCCCTTTTCTTAGGGGCACTTCGTCCGCATCGGTCAGAGCTGGACAACAACAAGAGCAACATGGGCAACCTGACCATGCTGGTCAGCAACAAGGGCCAGTCTCACCTCAGGAGGCTACCCAGGAAGAAGTGATAGTAGAACCAGCAGCTGGATCGCAGTATCCGGATGTTCCACCACCACCAACAGTTCCACCTATCCAAGTGGACACACCAGCCCTTCTGGAGATCATGAGAGGAATGATGGCTACTCAGCAACATCAGATGTTAGCCCAACAGCGCATGCACACTCAGCTACAAGAGCAGAATGTGTTGTTCAACCAAGGATTGCAGACGGCATTGGAAAGAGGGGCGAGGCCATATTCAGGGGCATCAGCCAGGTTTTGCAAGTACAACCCCCACCGTTTTGAGGGCACGGAGGATGCCATCTCAGCAGATGCATGGCTTAAGGACATGGAGGCTATTCTGACAGCAGCTAAGGTACCGGCGGAAGAACGTGTGGATCTAGTGAAGTTGTTACTTCAGGATCTCGCACGTGATTGGTGGGAATCAGAGGAAGTGGGCATCAGACGTCCTGTGGCTTGGGACGATTTCACTACAAGATTCAAGACCAAGTACTATGGGATTGTGGCACAGTTTGAGCTACAACAGAAGTTTATCAGCCTCAGGCAGGCCGGCAAGACTGTAGATGCTTATGCAGCGGAGTTCTGCAGATTGAGTAGATTCGCCCCAGAGATGGTAGCAATAGAGAGCCAGAGGGCCATGAGGTTTCAGCAAGGGTTTCATCTTGAACTCTTGCAATTGATAGAGGGGCACAATTACCAGACTTTTGACGAAGTATTGACGGCAACTCGAAGGCATGAGATCACCATTCAGAGGCTTGTGGTAAGGACTGGGGGTCAAAAGAGATCCCACGGTCAGATTGAAGGAGGAGGGGGAGCAGCGCCCCGAACAACAGCACCATCCACTGGCATTCGTATCTACGATATGGCGATACGAGGACCAGCACCACCACCCAGGCAGCAGCAACAGCAACAGAGGAAGAACCAGCAAACCCCGACGGGCTGCACTTATTGTGGAAAGATGGGGCACACTAGAGATGTGTGTCGGACATTGAATGGACTGTGTCTGATATGTGGAAATCCAGACCATCGGGTTACCACATGTCCCATGAATTCGAGGTCAGGAGGACCAGTACAGCAGTTTCCTGCTCTGCCAGCACCAGGGGCAAGACAGTATCGAGGACCAGCGGTGGCAGTAAGGCCGTTGGCACAGCGTCCGTTAGTACCGCAGGCTCAGATGTTTCGGCAGCAGGGACCGTCGATGCAGCAACACCAGCATAGACCACCCCAATATCATCAAGACAGGGGCCAGCAACAACATCAGGTTAGGCCGCAGCATGGAAACCAGCAAGGAGGTCGAGGGCAAGCATTCACTCTGTCCTTGGAGGAGGCATTGGCATCGGAAGATGTTGTGGCAGGTAACATTCTCGTCGCCTCATATCCCGCAGTAGCATTGTTTGATTCGGGAGCATCCCATTCATTTATATCTGCATAATTTACGACACGACTAGGAATGGAGTTCGAGGCATTGCCAGGGAGGTTGAATATTCTTACTGGTAATGGGCTCGTAGGGGTTAGTAGAGTTATTTTAGCATGTAGTGTTGTAGTTTGCGGGCATTCCTTACCCGCCCGGTTGATAGAATTTTCTGTTGGAAATTTTGACGTTATCTTAGGTATGGACTGGCTGAAAGACAGTCATGCGACAATAGATTGTCGTAGAGGGAGTGTATCTTTTGATATTCCAGGCATGAAGAGATTCACCTTAGTCAGATCAGAGGCAACTCAACAAGAGCAGGGAGTAATAACGGCAATGGAAGAAGTTCAGATTCCGAAGGTAGTTGAAGAGTTTCTAGACGTATTTCCAGAAGAACTTCCAGGTCTACCACCGGTTAGAGATATTGAGTTCAGTATATAATTGGCTCCAGGAACTAAACCAATATCAGATCGGGTATACAGAATGGCGGATTCAGAGCAGGCCAAGGTATATCAGCATATAGAGGAACTGAAGGAGAAGAAGTTTATCCAAGCTAGCGTGTCACCATGGGCAGCACCAGTGGTACTTGTGGGAAAGAAGGATGGGTCATCCAGATTATGCATTGACTACAGGAAGCTTCACGCGACAACAGTGAACAACAAGTACCCATTACCCAGGATCGACGACTTGTTTGATCAGTTGAGCAAAGCTAGAGTTTTTCTCCAAGATAGATCTTCGTTTAGGGTACCATCAGGTGAGGATTCGAAAGGAAGATATTCCCAAGACAGCATTCAGGTCGAAGTATGGGTATTATGAATTCTTAGTAATGCCGTTTGGTTTGACCAATGCTCCAGCAATATTCATGGATTTGATGAATCGCATCTTTATGCCATACTTAGACCAGTTTGTCGTTGTATTTTTTGACGACATTCTCGTATACTCTGCTAGTGAAGAGGAGCACGAAGACCACCTCAGAAAAGTGTTGCAGGTTCTGAGAGAGAACCAGTTGTATGCCAAGCTCAGTAAGTGTGAGTTTTGGTCGAGCTGGAGTAGCAGTAGATCCCAAGAAGATAGAAGCAGTAGAAAGTTGGCCAGTACCCAAGACCGTAGCAGATGTACGGAGTTTCTTGGGATTGGCAGGATATTACAGAAGGTTTGTGTCAGACTTTGCAAGGCTTTCAGCACCCATGACCCGCTTGACCCGGAAGGATGTACCATTCGTTTGGACGGCAGAATGTCAGGCATCATTCGAGACTTTGAAGCAGAAGTTGATATCAGCACCTATTCTTACATTGCCAGTTGGATTCGGAGGTTTTACAGTATATTGTGATACGTCAGGTAAAGGACTTGGATGTGTCCTTATGCAACATGGGAAGGTGATAGCATATGCATCTAGGCAGCTTCGGGACCACGAGAAGAATTACCCAACTCATGATTTGGAATTAGCGGCAGTAGTGTTTGCTCTGAAGCTATGGAGGCATTACTTATATGGTGACCGAGTGGAGATGTACACAGATCATAAAAGTCTGAAGTACATCTTTACTCAGAAGGAACTAAACATGAGGCAGAGAAGATGGTTGGAGTTGATTAAGGATTATGACGTAGAGCTTCAGTATCATCCAGGCAAGGCTAATGTAGTAGCAGACGCTCTTAGCAGGAGAGGCGGCGCATTTATGTTGACAACACAGAGGCATATCTTAGAAGACCTTCAGGAGATGGGTATCAAAGTTATACTTCCTAGTGATATAGGAGTTCTAACAAGTCTGCAAGTTCAATCCGACTTGGTAGACAGGATCAAGGCAGCTCAGGCACAAGACCCAAGGATTCAGAAGCTTGGGACAGAATGTGAGTCAGGACTCAGGAAGGAGATAAGAATTCATGAAGATGGTACACTTAGGTTTGGATCACGTCTATGTGTGCCTAGTGGAGATATCAGACAGGAGGTTATGGCAGAAGCTCACAGTTCTCAGTATTCTATTCATCCTGGAGGGACCAAGATGTACCAAGATATCAAGTAGCATTTCTGGTAGAACGGGATGAAGAGGGAGATAGCTAGATTTATTTCCCGTTGCTTGGTATGTCAGCAAGTGAAGGCAGAACAGCAGAGGCCAGCTGGGTTATTACAACCGCTTCCTATTCCGAAATAAAAATGGAAGCATATTACAATGGACTTTGTGACCGGTTTACCGAGATCACCAAGTGGTAAGGACGCTATTTGGGTAATAGTGGACCGACTTACGAAGGTAGCACACTTTCTTTCTTTCATAGTAGGGCAATCTACAGAAAAGTTGGCAGAGTTGTATATGCAACAGATAGTCAGGCAGCATGGAGTCCCTGTCAGTATTGTGTCGGATCGAGATACCCGCTTTACATCATATTTTTGAAAGAGTTTACATCATAGTCTGGGTACCAAGTTAAAATTTAGCACGGCCTACCATCCGCAGACGAATGGGCAATCAGAAAGAACGATTCAGACTTTAGAAGACATATTGCGAGCTTGCACTCTAGATTTTGGAGGGTCTTGGGAGAGTCACCTGCACTAAGTCGAGTTCTCATACAACAATAGTTATCAAGCCAGTATCCAGATGGCGCCATTTGAAGCACTATATGGTAAGAAGTGTAGGTCACCGCTTGCATGGGATGATATCGGGGAGAGGAAGATGTTAGGCCCAGAAATGATTGTTCAGACGGTTGAAGTGGTTAAGGGAATTAGAGAGCGACTTCGAGTTGCGCAGGACCGACATCGTCATTGGACGGACCAGCATCATAGGCCGTTAGAGTTCTCTGTTGGGGACCACGTATTCTTGTGGATCTCACCTACTCGTGGGGTCATTAGATTTGGCGTTCGCAGGAAATTGAGCCCGCGGTACGTGGGCCCATTTGTTATCCTTGATCGGATAGGCGATGTTGCTTATCGTTTATCCCTTCCGCCTTCGTTACGAGAGGTGCATGACGTGTTTTATGTATCTCAATTACGTAGGTATGTACCGGACCCAAGCCATGTCCTCGATCATTCGGAGCTGGTCGTTGGTACCAACCTGTCTTACGAGGAACAGCCTGTGTCCATTTTGGACCGAAGAGAGAAGATACTCAAGAACCGAACAATCAGTCTTGTCCGTGTTGCTTGGGGTCATCACTCCTTGGGAGAGTCAACGTGGGAATGTGAGGATGATATCCGATCACGGTATCCACACCTGTTTGACTCACAAGGTATATCTCTTTCTGTATACCTTGATTGTCCTGATTCTTCATGCTTGTCACCTTATGGGTAGAGCTACTCGATATCATGGATTGTCACGACCCGCACCTGCTAAAAGGGCACGTGACGCGACAACGCCCAGCCCTCACCGGAAAAACGGCATGGAACGCTGTGGATTTTCTAGTCTGACAACAGTTTATATATATAACAAAACCTGTCGAGAATATAGTCAACTCCGAACGGAGGACAAGCAATGAATATATATAAGTACTCAATCACAACTCTAAGACGATAAGTAAAGACTGAAAGATAAAGACAACAAGACGATAAAATATAACCTGTCAAGTCCAGATACAAATAATATACAAGTCCAGTCTCTAATACAGTCCAAATATAATACAGTCTCAAAAGTAACTGAAAACTAAGTCCAATACAAAGACCTACTCTAACTAAACAAGTGGTATAGTCTCGTCAGGCGGAGCTACGCCCTGCGGGACCAAATCTAGGCCCACTACGTCGTCCGGACCGTAGTAGGTACTGCAATCTCCCTCGTCGGCATCTGTAATATTTTATCAACAGTCCAGTCAGGATGGAACGAGTACATATATCTCATAACAGATCTCAAGATAGAATAAAAGCTATAAGACTGTAAATAGAGCATATACAATGAATCATGGAGTGTACATGTATGTATCATGGCATGGTAAGCTGTAGAGCTAGAGCTAGAACAAGAAAATAGAACGGGATCATGGCATGTACACAATCAAGGTAAGCTATATATCCAATGTGTGTGAGTAGTAGTTTCAGCTTGTGATCGGCTTAGGTACCTGTCAAGAATCGGCCTGGCAAATCATATGTGCGGTATATGACTCACACTGTTCGGGAATACGGGATGGATCTGATCACAGGCATACGCTACTACTCCCCCTACCCCAACTGGTAGAATGGATCCAAACAGGACACGTCACTGCACAGGATTCTAATGAGAAGGTAGCTAGCCTTCTCTAGAATCAGTGACCATATATTGAGCAAGAGCTACAAGGGTGCTTGCACAATACATCCCAACCTAAGAAGGAGAAAACATCTCTCGTCGGGATCCAAGAATACCAATCCGTGAGAACCATGTGTCGGGAATAAGCATATCAACACTAAGTACATGAATCATAACAGTTATCATAAATTAGGAATAAGTATCAGAGAATGTACTCGCCTGTAAGATGATAATATACGTCGACTGGATCAACTGCAGTGTCACGAGGACCTATAGAGAACAAGACGTATCAATACTATGTTTAGGAAGTAAAGTTAAATCAAAATAAACCCTATTTAGTCATTCTAGGTCAAGACATGTCTAGTCGGGTCAATCTTGGTCATGGGAGAACATTAGAAGTTAAACCGGATCAATCTAGGTCAAAAACTGACTTGCCGCTGACTTTTGGTCAACGGGACAACTCTGGTCAACTTTAGGTCAACTCTAGGTCAATCCTAGGTCACTGGTGACTAATAGTTGACTTTTAGTCAACTGTCCAAGTTAAAAGGAATTTGGAACTAATTGGGTAAAGTATTGACCCATAGTTGACTTTTAGTCCAAAAAGTCAACCGTGGTCAACCGGGTCCAAGACTAGGTTTAGACGGCTAATTCTACTCATTACCAACCTATACAACCCATATCCAAGTCCATCTTGGACTTGGAAATTCAAATCTTGGCCATGGGCCAATTCCCTATTTTACCCTTTTTAAGGGTAAAATTCTACCCTCGGCGATTATCTATATAGCCTACCTACGCTTGATATTTTGACCCGTGCTCCCTAGGGTGGTAGGGTACTAGCCTATAGGTTCGTTATCTACCAAAATACTAGATAAAGTGGACGTCTAGTCCACCTTACGGCCCGTTGCAGATATCTTGAATATTTCAAGATACGTACTGATACGGCGCGATACTGGCGCCCTACGACTCCAATTTTCACTCGGGAGCTTACCCGCAAAATCTAATTCACATAACCTAGGCCTACGTCAAGTTTCATCGCGATCCGATGCTCCGGGCTCAATTTTGCCCTCTAACTCGACTTCTACTAAAAATCCTCCTTTTTGTTCTCATCCCAACCCTCTTCTTTCACTCTAAACTCTAATTCTTCTTCTTCTTAACTTCTTCTCCTTATCCTTCTAGCTCTAATTCTTCTTCTTACTCCTCCTTCCTATTCTTCTTCAAATTCCTAACTTCTCTTAGTTTTCTTCTTCTCCAACTTCCTTCCCATTCTAATTTCCTTCCTTCTTCTTAACTTCTTCTTAATTCTTTTCCTTCTTTCTTCTATCTAACTTCTCATCTATTTCTCTATATATAAACATATATATATCTATATATATATACCTACATATATACGTATATATAGGATACTAGGGGGGTCAATGGGGGCAAATAGGGGTGTAAAGGGGGGGAAAGGAGCTGCTCACAGCAGCTCCTGCTGCTGCCTGCTGCTGCTGCAGCTCCTGCAGCTGCTGCTGCTAATGCCACTGCTTGCTGCTGCTGCATCTGCTACTGCAGCTGCTGCTACTTATTCTTCTTCTCCTCCCTCTATATATATATCTCCCTATATATATATCTATCTATATATATATCTATATATATATATATTCATCTATATATACCTATAGCTAATTAGATATCCCTATATCTATATATCTATCCATCCCTCTATATATATATATATAAACACACACAAATACATATATACATATATACACACAACCATATATATATATAAACACATACACACACATATATATATAAACACATACACACATATATATATATATATATATATATATATAACACACACATATATATATATATATATATATATATATATATATATATATATATATATATATATATATATATATATATATATATATATATATATATATATATAAACACATACACACACACTCATGACAACTCCACCACTACCACTCTCTACACCACCACCACCACCATCTCTCATTCTCATTCCCACCACTCTCTACACACACACACACAAATACATATATACATATATATTCATATATATATTCATATATATATTCCTATACATATATATATATATATATATATATATATATATATATATATATATATATATATATATATATATATATATATATATATATATATATATATATATATACCATTCAATATAAAACCCCTAATTATTCCTAACCTAGATTTTCTAGGGAATACCTATAAATTTGTGGGCAAAGTAAAGAGGAAGGTTCCCTCTACATTTATTGTGAAGAACATAAATGAAATGGAGCAATAAATGGGGATTAAATGAGCTTACCTAAGCTTGTTCTTGAGGAAGAAGAAGAGTTGGGGGAGAAAATTGAATTTGAGAGAGAGAGAGATGTTGCTTTGTGGGGAAGTAAAGGGGGGGTGCTCCTAGTCATGGCCGGCCTAAGGGGGGGGAAATGGGTTTTGGGTTTGGGTAGGATCCAATAACCCTCCACCCATTTGACTTTGGTTTGGTCCAATTGAATTCGGGTTGGTTCGGTTCAATTCTAAATACAATTTAAGCCTCTAAAAAGACTAATTAAGTCATGGAAATAGGGTTAATAATTTTTAGCCTAATTATGATAGTGTGTGGGCCAAACACAGCTAGTTTGTGGGTCCCACTAGGGTCCAGGCTACCCGGGTCTCCAAATTGAGTCCGAATTGGATAAAATTCAAACCGACTCAAATAAATTCCTAAAAATCATATAAAATCAAATAAAATTCCTAAAATATTATAAAACTTGAAAATGACAAAAATACCCCTAATTTGAAAACTGGGGGTGATAAATCTACCCTCCTTAAAAAATTTCGTCCTCGAAATTGAATGAGAACTAACACAGCAATCATGAACAGAACAAGGAAGAAAAAGAAAGAGTTTTACCTCAAGGCTCAAAGAGATATGGGAATCGCTCCCGCATGTCGTCCTCCCTCTCCCAGGTGGACTCACCTGGAGAGTGGTGTCTCCATGCCACGCGAACCAAGGGAATGACCTGGTTCCGGAGCACCTTCTCTCTTCGATCCAAGATCTCGACCGGCTTCTCTGGATAGCTGAGTGTCGGTCCCACCTCGATCTCGGAGTGGTCTAAGACGTGACTGGGATCTGCCACGTACTGTCTCAGCTGCGACACGTGGAACACACTGTGCACTCCCTCTAGTGCAGGCGGTAACTCCAGTCGGTAAGCCAATGCACCGACCCTGCCCTGGATACGGAATGGTTCGATGTATCGTGGACTAAGCTTCCCGCCGCCACCAAAACGAATCGTGCCACGCATCGAAGAAATCCGCAGAAAGACAAGATCATCAACCTAGAACAAAACACAAGACTTAGAGCTTGATCTAAAACAATCACAATCAGACTCAAATACTAGAAAAATCTAAATTATACCTCAAACTCCAATGGCCTCCGGTGGCTATCGGCCCAATGCCGCTGCCTATCCTGTGCCACCCGAAGTCTATCTCTGATAACCCTGACCTTCTCTGCAGCATCCACCACCATCTCAGGGCCAAGCAAAACCCTCTCATCGACATCATCCCAAGACAAGGGAGTACGGCACCTCCGTCCGTATAGAGCCTCGAAAGGTGACATCTCCATACTGGCTTGGTAGCTGTTGTTGTAAGCAAACTCTACCAAGTGAAGGTGGTACTCCCAAGATCCCCCGAAGTCCAAGACACAGGTACGCAGCATATCCTCGAGGGTCTGAATCATCCTCTCCGACTGCCCGTCTGTCTGGGGGTGATATGATGTACTGAACTTGAGCGATGTGCCCAAGCTAAGCTGCAAACTCCGCCAGAAGTGGGAAGTGAATCGGCTGTCCCGATCCGAGACTATACTCACTGGCACCCCGTATAATCGGACTATCTGTCGCACGTACATCTCGGCCAACCTCTCTGTCGACAAACCCACTTTGAAAGGCAAAAAGTGGGCCGATTTGGTCAATCGATCAACAATGACCCAAATCGCATCCTTCCCTCCTGGAGAGCGCGGAAGTCCAGATATAAAGTCCATAGTGATATGCTTCCACTTCCACTCAGGAATGGGGAGTGGCTGGAGCAATCCACCGGGTCTCTGCCTTCCGGCCTTCACCTGCTGGCACACTAAACATCTCGACACGAACTGAGCCACCTCACGTTTCATGCCATACCACCAAACATGCTGTCTCAAGTCTCTATACATCTTGTTGGCTCCGGGATGCATAGAGTACTGAGAACGGTGCGCCTCCTGAAGAACCTCCTCCCAAAGTCCTCCGCTCGGCACGCACAATCTGGTACCATGCCTCAACGACCCATCCCCTGCTAAAGAAAACTCATCCAACAGCCCTATCTGGACCTGCTCCCTGATGACCCTCAGAGCCTCATCCTCAAACTGAGCTGCCCTGACTCTGTCCATCAGCTCCGACTGCACCTGCAGACCCCATATCTGCGCCTCGAACCCAGGAACTATCACCTCTATGCCCAAGCTCTCCAGATCTGCCAGAAGGTCACGATCCATCGTCAAATACATAGCCATGGGATACCTGCTCAAAGCATCCGCGACCACGTTGGCCTTCCCCGGATGGTACTGCAAGGATATATAAAAATCCTTCATCAGCTCTAACCATCGCCTCTGCCTCATATTCAGCTCCTTATGGGTAAACACGTACTTCAAGCTCTTGTGGTCAGTATAGATCTCCACACGCTCTCCGTACAGATAGTGTTTCTACAGTTTCAAAGCAAAGATGACCGCTGCCAGCTCCAGATCGTGGGTAGGGTAATTCCTCTCATGAGGACGTAACTGCCTAGATGCATAGGCAATTACCTTCCCGTGCTGCTGAAGCACACAACCCAAACCCCATCCCGAAGCATCACTGTAGATCGTATAACCACCAGATCCAGATGGCAGCGTCAAGATAGGAGTTGTAGTCAACCTTGCCTTCAGCTCCTCGAAGGCAGCCTGGCACTCATCGGACCAAACAAACTCCTCGTCCTTCCTGGTAAGGTGGGTCATCGGCTGGGCAATCCTGGAAAAGTCCTGCACGAACCTCCGGTAGTAACCTGCCAGACCCAAAAAACTCCGAACCTCTGCTACTGAGCTCGGCGTAGACCAGGACTCCACTGCAGAAATCTTCTTCGGATCCACTGAAATCCCCTCGCCAGAGACAACATGGCCTAGGAACTCCACGCGATCCAAGAAGAACTTACACTTGGACAGCTTCCCATACAGCTGCTTCCTCCTGAGAGTGTCCAACACAATCCTCAGGTGCTCCTCGTACTGCTCTGGTGTCTTCGAGTAGATGAGAATGTCATCAATGAAGACCACCATGAACTTGTCAAGGTACTAGTGAAATACCTTGTTCATCAAGTTCATGAATACCGCCGGGGCATTGGTCAACCCAAACGGCATGACGGTATACTCATACTGGCCATAGCGGGTCCGAAAGGCAGTCTTCGGAATGTCATCCCGCTTCATCTTCAGCTGATGGTACCCGGTACGCAATTCGATCTTCGAGAACACCCTCGTGCCGCTCAACTGGTCGAACAAGTCATCAATCCTCGGCAGAGGATACTTGTTCTTGATGGTAAGGTTGTTGAGCGCCCTGTAATCAATACACAGACGTACCGTACCATCCTTCTTGGGGACGAAAAGAACTGGCGCCCCAAGGTGAAGAACTAGATCGAATAAAGCCCTTGTCCTCCAGCTCGTCGACCTGCCTCTTCAGCTCCGCTAACTCACTGTTGTTGATTCTATAGACGTGCTGGGAGATAGGCTCAGCACCCGGCACTAGATCTATAGAAAACTCAACATCACGATCTGGCGGCATCCCGGGCAGCTCATCGGGAAAGACATCCAAGAACTCAGCAATGAGTGGATGTGGCAACACCGGCCCCGCCAACAACGCTCCGCAGAATCCATCTCTCTGCTCCACTGCACCCCTGGTGAACTCATACTCCGGCTCTCCCGGCGGCCTAAATAGAATCCTGCCCCCTCTGCAATCGATGCTAGCGTGGTGCGTGCTCAACCAATCCATACCGAGTACCACATCGTAACTCGGAAGTGGCATTATGAGCAGACACGCACTCAGCTCCCGGCCTCTCAAAGAAATTCTCCGCCCCTTGCAAACATTATTAACTAGGATGATGCCATTCCCAGTCATAATCTTGCAAGTCCTACCCAGATATTCAGCAATAATATTGTGCCTAAGAGCAAAAGAAACAGACACAAAACTGTGCGTAGCACCAGAATCAAATAAGGCCAAAGCTGGAAAAGAATCGCGCAGAATAGAACCTGCGACAACATCCGCAATAGGCTCCATCTCCTCGGCTGCAAGAGCAAAGGCTCTACCCTGACCACCCCTCTGCTGGCGGTGCTGAACAAACTGCTGCTGCTGAGTCAGAAGCGGACCTCGCTGCTGAACTACCGGCACACCAGCTGGTGCCCTCCGAACGGGTGCCCTCTGAGCAGCTCCAGTAACACGGGGGTTCTTGGGACACTCTCGCATCTGATGCCCAGCTGCACCGCAAAAGAGACACAACCCCAGTCTCCTCCTACAGAACTCGAAGAGATGACCGGGCTTCTTGCAGAAGTGGCATGGTGGATCATACTGCCCCGGACGCTGCTGACTCCTCTGGACAGACGCTCTGGCCTGCCCCTGCTGCTGGTGATACTGGAACGACTGATGCTGAAGCTGAGGGCGCTTAGCAGGCCCTGCGCTGCTACTGGCCCCCGAAAACAAATCTCGATCTTTCTTCGGCTTCAAGCCCAACTCTCTCTCCACCTTCCGAGCCTCCGCGTAAACCTCTGCATATGTCGCATAGAAGGAAGGGATCAGGATCTTGATATCCCATGTCAATCCCTCCCGGAAATGCTCCGCTCGGATCACCGGGTCACTCACCATGTACTCGGCGTATCGGCTCAGCCGGCCGAACTCCGCCGCATACTCCTCTACGGTCATACTGCCCTGCTGCAGGTTCTGGAACTGCCGTACCAGGCCATTCTTGTCCGTGGGGGAAAAGAACTTCTCTCTGAACGGGGCCCGAAACTCAGCCCATGTATGGCCCTCTCCTGCAAGAGCCGGCTCGTTCCGGAACCATGTCCGGGCAATATCTAACAACTGCAACCCAACCGCCTCGACCCTCAGGTCAGCTGCCAGGCGGCAGGCCCCCATCTGGCGCTCGATATCCTCGAGCCAGACATCAGCATAGATAATGCCCTCCGTCCCCTTGAAATCCCTCGGACCAAGCTTCTTGAAAGCCTGGATATCCCCGATCTTTGGCTGCTGCTGCTGCTGAACCTCCCTCTGTGGAGCCCCATGCTCCACTGCCGCCATAGCCAATCTGTGTGCATCCTCCATGCCCTGGGGCATGGCCTCTGTCTGCCTCAACTGAGCCTCGTGCTGAGCCCGCTGGGACTCAAGCACCTGGTGAAAGAACGCTAGCATATGCCCCATGTCTGTGGGCAGAGAAGGCAATGGAGGAATAGCTTCCATCATCACCGGAGGAGTCCCCTGCTGAGGAGGAAGAACGCCCCCGACAGCTCCCAATGTAGCCCCTGGCACTACGGGAAGAGCACCCACAATGGCCCCAGGGACGGTCATTGAGGTAGCTGGAGGAGTACCTCCGGGAGCCCCAATAGAAGTCCCATCAGCCGGGGAAGTGATCGGAGCCTGTCCGCCAAAGGTGGCAGACCTCTCCGTCTCCCCGTGCTCCTCGCCAGGAGAATGAGTCATCACTATCCTGGAGACAAATTGAAAAGAAGATATCAATATGGCACATGAAGGCAATATCAAAGGAGGACAGCTAGAATGCAGTAAATCAATATCAAAGACGGTAAGCAAGATAAGCAAGGAAAGATCCTACTGTGATTGAGCACTCTTAGCCTACTACTTCCTATGGGTAACACAGGCTCGTAGTCAACACTCTAAGACGAGTGCCGCTACGACATCGCACTAATTGCGACTTCAGGACCTGCATGGGCCACCACTAAAACATGTCACGATCCGCACCCGCTAAAAGGGCACGTGACGCGACAACGCCCAGCCCTCACCAGAAAAACGGCGTGGAACGCTGTAGATTTTCTAGTCTGACAACAGTTTATATATATAATAAAACCTGTCGAGAATATAGTCAACTCCGAACGGAGGACAAGCAATGAATATATATAAGTACTCAATCACAACTCTAAGACGATAAGTAAAGACTGAAAGATAAAGACAACAAGACGATAAAATATAACCTGTCAAGTCCAGATACAAATAATATACAAGTCCGGTCTCTAATACAGTCCAAATATAATACAGTCTCAAAAGTAACTGAAAACTAAGTCCAATACAAAGACCTACTCTAACTAAACAAGTGGTATAGTCTCGTCAGGCGGAGCTACGCCCTGCGGGACCAAGTCTAGGCCCACTACGTCGTCCGGACCGTAGTAGGTACTGCAATCTCCCTCGTCGGCATCTGTAATATTTTATCAACAGTCCAGTAAGGATGGAACGAGTACATATATCTCATAACAGATCTCAAGATAGAATAAAAGCTATAAGACTGTAAATAGAGCATATACAATGAATCATGGAGTGTACATGTATGTATCATGGCATGGTAAGCTGTAGAGCTAGAGCTAGAACAAGAAAATAGAACGGGATCATGGCATGTACACAATCAAGGTAAGCTATATATCCAATGTGTGTGAGTAGTAGTTTCAGCTTGTGATCGGCTTGGGTACCTGTCAAAAATCGGCCTGGCAAATCATATGTGCGGTATATGACTCACACTGTTCGGGAATGCGGGATGGATCTGATCACAGGCATACGCTACTACTCCCCCTACCCCAACTGGTAAAATGGATCCAAATAGGACACGTTACTGCACGGGATTCTAATGAGAAGATAGCTAGCCTTTTCTAGAATCAGTGACCATATATTGGGCAAGAGCTACAAGGGTGCTTGCACAATACATCCCAACCTAAGAAGGAGAAAACATCTCTCGTCGGGATCCAAGAATACCAATCCGTGAGAACCATGTGTCGGGAATAAGCATATCAA
>JANAVB010010199.1:7858854-8148854 GCA_029216955.1 Iris pallida
TGTGTGGGCCAAACACAGCTAGTTTGTGGGTCCCACTAGGGTCCAGGCTACCCGGGTCTCCAAATTGAGTCCGAATTGGATAAAATTCAAACTGACTCAAATAAATTCCTAAAAATCATATAAAATCAAATAAAATTCCTAAAATATTATAAAACTTGAAAATGATAAAAATACCCCTAATTTGAAAACTGGGGGTGACATGGATTTATGAATTTACATATATAGTACTTGCTTTTGATATGGTAAAATGATTGCTTGCTCACTAGAATTGCTTGTATTAGTTTAGCTCCGATATTTCTACCTGCTTGGATTTGAAATTCCGAGGACGGAATTTTTCTAAGGTGGGTAGAGATGTCACTCCCCGTTCCCAGAATGCATATTTTTATACAAGAATGCGTATTTTTTTTTATATATATGTGCAACTCATGTATATTTATTTAGTATTTATCATGTATTATCCTGTATTTAAATTCTTTTAATTTCATGTTAATTAATTATCTGTATTTTATTTTCTGCAATTTTTATTCCTGTATTTTATTTTTGTATTTTATTTTTCTGCTTTTAACCTCTGCTTTGCTTTCGGGTTGGCCTTGTGGACCTGGTTAAACCCGACCCTATAACCCCACCTACCACCACCCTTCCTATTTAAGCTCTCATCCCCTTCTCTCTCCTCATAACTCTCATTCTTCACCATTACTTCTTCTTCCTCCTCATCACTCTCTCCACCAACCCATCAGCAGGCAAGTGCAATCTTGCTTCTTGCTTGGAGAACCATTTTTATGGTTCATTTCTCTTCCTCTCATGATTCTGAGAGAGTTTACTACTTAGCATTTTTGATTTCTTTGGCTGGTTTCTCCTAGATCTAAGTTGTTATATTCTCGGTTGTTCATGGGTTTTGATCTCCCAACCTGGCGTGCTTTCTGGATGGGAACTTCATTTTCTGGCTTGGGACGAAGGCTCAGTCACGCACACGTTCTTACGTGTCTGCGTGAGTTTTTAGTTACGCACACGTTCTTACGTGTCTGCGTGAGTTTTCAGTCACGCACACGTCTTTACGTGTCAGCGTGGATTTTTAGTCACGCTCACGTTCTCATGTGCGTGCATGAATTTTCAGTCACGCTCACGTTTTTATGTGCGTGCGTGAATTTTTAGTCCCACACACGTTCTTACGTGTTTGCGTGAATTTTCAGTCACGCTCACGTTCTGACGAGCGTGCGTGAATTTTTAGTCACGCACACGTCTGTACGTTTCAGCGTGAATTTTCAGTCATGCTCACGTCTCTTCGTGTCAGCGTGAATTTTTAGTCACGTACACGTATTTTACGTGCCAGCGTGACATTTGAGTTACGCACACATCTTTGCGTGCGTGCGTGAATTTCTTATCACGCTCACACTGTGCGTGCGTGCGGGAGTTACTTTTCACGCTCACGTTAAGAATCACTCTTCACGCTCACTTTTCACGCTCACGCTGTGCGTGCGTGAATTTCCCTTCATGCTCACACTGTGCTTGCCAACGTGAACCACTTTTCACGCTCACTCCAACCTGCTAGACTTGGCGTGACTTGTTGGCCTTATCATAGACTTGTTGGCGTGACTTTCTGACCTGGGTGTTTTTATTTGTGCTATAACTTATTCATTTAATGATGGCATGATAATTCTTCTATTAAATCCTTACGCCTTTTGGCATGAACTTGATAAAATCATGACATGTTAATATTGTTAAAATGGATTGTTATGTGGAATGCGCCTTGTGTCCTGATTGATTCATAGATACCCAGTAAGGCTGGAACTTAACCTTGAGAATTATAGACTCGACCCCATGTAATACTAATTGACTTTCATGCCTTGTCACCATTGATGATAATGGTTATCTTGACTAAAATTGATCATGCGTTCCTAGTTGGAACTAAGAGACTGGCTAGTCGTCTTATTAAATGAAATGAATGAGATACGTTCATGTAATGAACTATTGTACTCGATTAGCCGATCCCGAATATTGGCATACAGGCACATGCAGGCTTCAAATTATTTATTTATTTAGTTATTTCTTTATCTTACAAAAATAGCATGTGTACTTTATGGTCAAGGCATGATTATTCCGTGGTTAGATTTGATTGTTACATTACGCTATGTAAGACCTGCAACCTAACCGTACTGGTATCGTTGCAGAATTGTACATATCGTGTCCCGTACGAAAGTACTCATTTGAATGACTATGATCTACGGCATGGAACTTTACTCAACGTAGAGACCATTAAGTCAAATAAAATAATGATGGCATGGAGAGAATGGATTCCCGAGTTCTTACATGGCAGCCCTCTTGGGACTAGTAGTGCCCGACAGGCAGGTTGGTTCCTACAGATACTATAAATCTGTCACACGGACAGGGAACGGTATCTGCTTATATTATTGTACATGCTATATTAACGGCGGGCGTCCCGCTGGGACTCGTCTAATTACATGATTAGCGCAATTGATTGACTGGATAGACTAGCCTTGCTCGCACATAGTAAGAACTGAGGAATCCCTATTTGCATAATTCCAGGATAACTTGGGACTCACAATAGCAAGTCGTAGTAGTTGATTGGCCGTTCAAGATGATTTGTTTGTGTACTGTACCTACTATGTTGCCTAACTGAGATGATCAGAATGTCAGGACATGACGGGCTAACTTCTGTCCTTGTTTGGTTGGGAGGTTGGTTCGAAGTGTCGTGATGTTATGTGAATCCTAGTAGAGAGCAGAGATCTATTATTATATCCTTTTACTTACTGGTTTAATCCTTCATATCGTGCTCCATTGTGGTACTTGCTATTAGAGGTCTAACCTCTCTGGTTTTGCATGGCCAGATTTAGAGCCAGTCCTCGAGGATCCAGCTTACTTCTACCTCCAAGATGGTCAATACTAGGGGAATGATCGCAGGAGGACTCGAGTGGGTTCCTTACTTCACCGCTCATTCTGTTATTTACTTCATACTTAGCCGTTTGGCACCGACATGTTAGTCGGATCGTCTCGCACTTACTTTTACATAATTGTAACTAAAGTCAGACTGCAGCTGATAAAAATTGTGTATATGTTACTATACCATCTGGCAATGTTTTGTAGAGCCAGATCTCAAGAACATTTTGACAAAGCGTTTGGGACGCCTTACTGCTTTATCTTACATGTTCTCTATTTTTGCTTCTTGCTTTGAATGATTGAGACAATAGATGTGAAATGACCATAGTAAGACTTTCATATAGTATGCACCCCTCGTCTGGTTAGACAACATTGATCGTATTATACGGTATTCATCTACCCGTAATACGTAGCTGGCTGAGTCATTCCCCTGCTCTCCAGTATTCTGGTTCTGGGACGTGACACCCGATCCACACCTCAGGCACTGGTTGAGCCTCTTCCTACACTCCCTCTGAAAGTGTCCCCTCTTGCCACAGTGGTGACAAGTCGGAAGCTCCCTCTGCTGGTACGGTGCAGCTCTCTGCTGCTGGTGGGTCCCCGGGCGTCTGGTCGGGCCTCCAGTCTGAACTCTAGCTGGAGCAGCTGTCTGAGTAGGGCGCCTCGCGCTCAACGGATCCCGGTTGATAGCTTCCTGGACTCTGGCCTCGGCTAGCACCTCCTCGTAGGTAGTCCTCGACTGTGCGCTCGTATACCTCTGAAGCTCCTTCGTCAGGCCATGATGGAACCTTCGGGCCTTCTCCCTCTCGTCTGGTAGCAGTAGTGTGCCGAACCGGCTGAGACGACTGAACTCTGCATCATACTCGTCTACGGTCATGTTCCCCTGCTTGAGGTGGAGGAACTGATCGTAGAGAGCATCTCGGACGGTAGCTGGGAAGTACTTCGCCTCAAAGTACTCCAGAAACTGCTCCCAAGTCTTATTCTTGTCGACTTCACGCTCCTTCGATTCCCACCAATGATGGGCATTCCCCTCCATCTGAGTCCTCACGGCAGTCATCCACAAGTCAGCAGGTAGCTGCGAAGCCTCCAAGTTCTTCTGTGTGCTGGCTATCCAGTCTGATATCTCTTCCGGGCTCTCGTTCCCCTTGAAGGACTTCGGGTTCATCTGACAGTACCTCCAAACGGTGCCCACCTGCTGGACTGGTGCTGGGGCTGGTGGTGGCGCCGGTGCTGGTATCGTCATCCTCTCCAATGCAGTTATCAGAGTCTGCCTCATGGCCTCCGTCTGCTGCCACTGTTGCTGTATCGTCATCTGGAAGAACTGGAACATCTGGGGCTGTCCCTCCGTCTGTGGCATCTGTGGCGAGATAGGTGTATACGGCATCTGCTGCGGGTATGCTCCCTGCGGCATCTGGGGAGGATGGGGTGCATGGAACACCTGCTGCTGGTACGCTCCCTGCGGTATCTGGGGAGAAAAAGGAGGTGGTGGCGGCAAAGAGTTCTCCTCCTGACGCATCGGCGTCTGTGATGTCTGGCCCTCATGGTGCATGGGTGCCGGATGCGGTACAAATCCCGCATGGATAGATGGAGTCATCGGGGCGGCCTGAACTCGTTCGGAAGTCTGAGTGTCCGTAGGATCTGGAGTCCTATCATCACTGGGCGAGGTGTCGGATGCCTGGGCAACGCCATAAGTCGCGCGTCCATCGTGCAAATGCATCTCTCTGAAAGAGACAAAACTTCCATAAGATAGGTGCAGAAAACAAGCAGGATGATAGATTTCAATCTTAAGATTTAAGAAGCGGAAGCCAAGGCGATAATCAAATTATGGATGAGATCCTACATTTCATAGTTCTAATTGCAGGCTCGCGTCGGTTTTACCCTAAGCGATGAACAGAGACCTGCATGGGCCACCACTGAAACCATGTTACGCCCCACTCCCAAATGTATGGGATTAGGGCCTAACCTGGCCAGCTGATACGATCTAGAGTGAGCTACCCAATTTAATGTACTCACTTAGGCGTACTACGCTGTAAAAGTAACTAACCAAACACAGGCAATATCAAAATCTCATCCACAAATGACATAGAAAGAAAGTGCTGAATATAAACACAGAGTAGTCTGAATATCCAAATACAACTGAAAGGAAATACAGGTCAGGTGGAAACAATCCCACGGTACATAAAAATGAAAGTACATGAATGGAAGATAACTAGCTAAGAATATCAGCTAACTAGATATGAAACTCTCAGCCCAAGTAGCAGCATACCGAGGTCAAGGGAACTCCTCGGGATAGACCTCGTAGTCCTCGCTAAAGTCTCCCGCCTCAGCTCCGGCACCGTATATCGTCGAGTATGTGTGCTCGTCGGGATCTGGAAAAGAACCAGGTCCTTAGGGGACATATCAAGATACAAATAGGGACATGCCATAAAATAAATACTGATCTAACATAAGGGGGTGTGCTAACCAATCTAAGTGAATGCATACAAAGACAACTTTAGAATGTATGGGTAGGTGAAAATAATATCGTCGAAGCACAGGCCGACGTCGAATCACGAGCCGAAGGATTTGCGTCGGAACACGGGCCGAGCGTCGGATCACGAGCCGATTAGCTCAATACTAGCGTCCTCCCGACAGAACCTAGTACGCAGCTAGTGGCCGCTGCCGGAGATGTACCTACTAGTAAGGGCCCATGCCAACAACGACCATCCCTGAGGCTAACATAAATAATGTAACTGTCTGTCCCATACGCCTACTGGTTGTCTTTTCCGTCCCGTGATGTATAAGTCGCATCCACGACCCAACATCTACTCTCTATGAAGAGTCAGCTATCTAGGACAATCACTACCCTATATGTGCCGTCACACGAGCCACTCGCACTGATGGCCAGTCGAGAGCGACAGCGCGTGCCATGATCTAATCTCACTCAGTGCCGTGTCGTAACACGTGTCATGGTCTAGGGAGTTGTAACAACAACTCCGCAGCTAAGGGTACGTCATCTAGAACTAAGCCAAGTAGGTAGTCCTAGTGTCGATGTCCACATCGACCATACCCGGGGAAATCCCGGACTCTACTAATCAAGTCTACGCTAACAAGAATATAATAATGTATATGTAAAGACAGTAGATGCAAGGCAAGGTATACTTGCCTTCAATCCCGCTATGTGTCAACAGAGCTCCGGTCCCTCATGTCGCAACCACGCCGTCCAAGAGACCTACAATTCCACAACCAAGGCTCAAGATACGCTACAAAGACAACATAACCACGCTAACAACCACACAAAGTAGCGAGTACGTTGGTACAAGCGTAGAGATTATATGTACACAAATTCTCTTCTATACATAAAACACAAGTACACCTAGAGCATATGTATATACAGGTATAGAAATTATCCCAACTAGTCCTAGGTATACATAGAGCATAATTATATAAAAAGTAGTATTTACCAATTATTTTACAAGAACGTAATAAGAACAAA
Source organism: Iris pallida (assembly GCA_029216955.1). Taxonomy (NCBI): domain Eukaryota; kingdom Viridiplantae; phylum Streptophyta; class Magnoliopsida; order Asparagales; family Iridaceae; genus Iris; species Iris pallida. The sequence continues at coordinate 7,865,222 of JANAVB010010199.1, forward strand.
GGATATAAAATATGTGGAAAAAAGGGTATATCCATTTGAAAGTATTGGTGTATAACCTTATATATCTATATGGTCATAATGTAACAAGGAGTATATATATATATATATGAAAAGTATATACATGTATATATACATTTGTTATACGGAAAAATGTGCGTATATATATATATATTCATATATACATAATGAGGCTAAGAGTACATATATATATATATATATATATATATATATATATATATATATATATATATATATATATATATATATATATATATCTATATATATATATATATATATATATATATGTGTGTGTGTGTGTGTGTGTAACAAAAGGCAAGGTATATATTTATATATATATATATATATATATATATATATATATATATATATATATATATATATATATATATATATATATATACTCGTAATGAGGCAAAGTATTTATATATTTTGCGCATATACAAGTATATACATATTTGTACCTAGAGACAAAAATATATCCTTTTTATTTATATAAAAGTGCATACACATATATATTTGGAGGAGTATATATATATTATGTATACATATATATAAAGAAGCATTTATTCATGTGAAAGTGCATAAGTATATATTCCTATACATATATTTGTACATAATGAACCAAGAGTGTATGTATATATGTGTCATGTGTATATGGTAGGAGGGTACATATATACATACCAACATGTATATCCACAAATATATATTTGAATTTGTACATACATTGGTTCTCATAATAAAGTTTGGGAGACCAAACTCTCCATAACTAGTTTATATGAAAAATTCCTACAACATAATGTAACACATTCAACCTTCACAACCCTAATGTAATTAATGTACATTCTAACATACATCTAGCATTAATATATATACTCACTTATATATATATATATATATATATATATATATATATATATATATATATATATATATATATATATATATATATATATATATATATATAAGAATGAAGAAGGAGGAGATGAGGGTACCTAAGAGGAGATGGAGGTGGGGGTGGTGCTCGGCCTAAGGAGGCTGCTGTGGTGGTGGTGGAGTGGTGGTTAAGGTGGTGGTGGTGGAGTGGAGGTGAAAAAGAATGGAGAAGGAGATGAAGAAGGAGGGATGCTCTTGGTTTTGAAGAGGGAGAGTGTGAGAGTGAGAGGGAGAGATGATGAAAATGAAGAAGAAGAAGAAGGGGGGACCGAATGGAGAGGGGGGGCTGCTCCTTTCGGGTAGGGGGAGGTGAGGGAGAGGAGAGTATGGTGGTGGAGTATGTGTGTTTAAAATAAGGAGAGAGAGAGAGAAAAGAGTGATGGTGATGGTTGTGTGTGTTTTATTAAGAGATGAGAGTTAGAGAGAGGAGAGAGAACGTAGGAATGGGGGGGAGAGTGTGTTGGCTGCTACTTTTTGTGGGGGGTGAGGGAAGAGAGAGAGAGTGATAGTGATAGGTGATGGTGATGGGAGTGTTGTATTTATTTAGAGTAATGCTACAGTTACAACCAAATGCTTACAATCCACTTACAAGCACTCACCCATTGCTGACATGTGGACCATGGCCCACATGTCAGTAAATGGGTGAGTGGTTGTAAGTGGATTGTAAGCATTTGGTAGTAGACTTAGCATTATTGATTTATTTAAGGAAATGAGAGGGTGTGATGGTGATGTGTGTGTTTTTGGTGTTTGGTGTTTTGTAGGATTTATAGGGTGTTGTGTGTGTGTATGTATGTTGTAGGAGAGATGCCATGTGGCTTGGGTTGAGTCCCGATGGGTCGGATTGGGTCACAATTGGGTTTAATTGGGTCCCGGAAATAAAATGACCTAAATTAGCCATTTAATATCATTGATAAATAAATAGTACACGAGAACTAAATTGGATGGGACACAAGTGGCACGCGTGTAGTAGACTCAAAATGATCCGCGCTCATAACTTGGGTCGACCAGTTTGGGTCAAATTGGTGTCTCCAATACAAGTTGGAATTAAATGTGACTCATTGGGGTAAATCGGGATTGGGTCAATTATCCAGAAAGTTGTGCGATAAAAATGAAGCACAAGAGAGTGTGTCTGAGTGGGACATGAAGGTCATGGGTGTAGAGCGTCTCGAGTAGATCGCGCATGACAAGTTGGTCTGGAGAAAATGACCAGCCTTGTGCTCCTAATTTAAAAGTCACGGTAACGTGTCGATAATAATCAAAAATAAAAGTGGAAAATTATTAATAACTTAGAAAATCATAATTAATCATATTAAATTCCTAATTAAATATGATTACTCTAATTAATTCTAATTAAATTTCAGAGAGCTTACACTGTACAGACAGAGACGTAACATAAGGCACATTTGACCGAGCTCAAAGAGACTTGTCTGTCGCTTCTGTTCAACCAATACAATAATTCGTTATTGGTTGGATCTGTGCATAGAAGAAGTAGTGTTTTGGGAATCGAATTCGTTATTCTTGTCTTGTAGTCCTCTGATTGTGTACAACCGTGCTAATTGACATTAATCAAACTATGCACGCGTCACTCTCAAACACGTAGAATTCGAAAATATTATTATGTCCGCCAGAGGGTGTGCTGGTCCGCATCCACGTGATAGTCAGCCATGTGTTAGCGCAGGCACAGACGGAGATATCGGAGACTCAAACCCACCTACCCCCCCCCCCCCCCCCCACCTCCCAAAAAATTAAAAAAAAACCAAAAATATTTTTTTTTCCAAATGTTTTTCTTATTTTATTTTTTATATGAGTGTATTAATAGCCAGCTCATTCCATCTTAATCTAGTCCACTCTACTTCGAAATATTGTTTTTGTAGTGTTGTTGGGCAAAAGCTCAAGTCCTATTTAGTTTATAGTCCCCCCATCGGCTAGGTGGAAGAATGGAGTGTGCATATAATGCTTTGTTTGCTTTTGCTTCATTGAAGTATTATGTGGGAGCCCTATGGGCCACACGCGCACGCCGCTGTCCGGCCCGGTTCGGTTCTATTCTGTTCTGTGCGTGTAACGGGTGCGAGTACTTGCCCACATCTACGAACACCGAATGTCGATTCGATTTTTTTAAACGTTTGGACAATTTAATCTTGTCCATGTTCTTTGAACCACATGTTGCACATTTGATTTTTCTTGTGTAACGTTTGTAACATTCGATTTTTTATAGGCTGGTTCGATTGGCTTTTTTTCTCCATTATTTTCTATCCGTTATTCAACAACCTATATATTAAGGTCAATCTCATACTTTCTTCTACACTGAAAAACCTACGTGAAAACTCTCTCAAAATCTACATCTTTCGAAACCATTTATGTTCTTCATCTTTTGCTCTGGACAGAGCTAAGTCAAGGGTCTCTCTCTTTGCGTTATGTGCGACAAGAAGATACCGGTGGAGCAAAAATTTTACCACCGGGAGGATTCAGACAAAGTCTGCACATAGACCCGAATTAACTTTAGGACAGTACTACGTATGCGATTTTTCCGGATGCCGGTAACGTTTTTTTTTTTTAATCCAGATTTCAAAAGAATTCCCAACACGGAATTCTAGCTCCGCCCATGAGCACGGATCCATTTCGAACCAGGAGGCTAATGATGACACACCACGTCACGTGGCCGCGGACTGGTGCAGTCACGCCCCAAAGAGCGGACAACTTAGACCATCTCCAATGGGGGTTTCTATCTTCCCTATTTCTATGGAAGAAATCCATTTTAGAAAAAACTTCTCCCAATGGTGATTTCTATCAACATTTCTATCTTAGGTGGCAATGATGTAGGATAGAAACTTTCTAAGAGGATTTCTACATGTAGAAACTCTCATAGAAATTCTCATCTCTCTCATGACAATTATTATTGGGCCCCACACCATTAAATTGGTCCTTTTACTATGTGACACATAGGATAGAAATATAGAACCATTGGAGAACATTTTTGTATGTCTACAATTTCTATCTAGAAACTCTTCCAACTATGATAGAAATCTCCTTAAAGTACACCAAGTACGATAAGAACTCAATTTTAGAAATCACCATTGGAGATGGTCTTAGCATGGTCCACGTAGCAAATATTTGGCCATTCCCGTGTCTACACACAGACGTTTGTTTGCATCTCAATCTGCCCTCATTATTTATGGCTGCCAGAAAGAGACTTTAAAAGTTTAATTTGAGGAGTGGATGAATATTTAAGCAAACTTGTGTGACTAAATCAAAAGACACGTAACATTCTTCTTTATTACAAATTTTGCTAGTGAAGTCTAATAATAATCGACGATGCTGCGTGGACCGCGGTTTTTGACCGCGGTCCTGGCTCGCAGCCACGCGTCGGCCTTTCGTTGGAGAAGGGTTTCGAATTTTTTGGACGTGGACTCCATGTGGTGCGGGGTGGAGGCGAATGGGGGATGGACACGTCGGCACGGGTACAGCCGCGGTCCACCCCCGACGGGTCATTTAGCATTTTCGAATAATAATTTTAGGTCTTATTTGATTCGCGAAATCATGGAATTGGAAAAAGAAAAATGATTATTTTTCTATGTTTGGGTGCCAGAGAAATTGAGGAGAAAAGGAAAGTGATTCCCAACGGAAAAAAAAATAGGAGAAAAAATGATTCTATCCATCTAAGCAAGAAATCACTTTCCCACGTTGAAATATTCACTTCTCTTTCCAATTTTTTTGGCATTTTTAAACATCCGAAAAATAAATAAATGAAAATTAAAATTTCTCAAAGGAAAGAAAATGACAAGAAATTGATTTCATTTTCCTTCCAATCCGCGAACCAAACGGGACCTCAGAGTTTTGATGGTTTCCATAGATCTTGGTATTGGTAGTTTGGGCAAACCTTTTGTGAATTCCAATAGTTTGTAGATTCAAACACCCTCGTTCAAATGGTAGATTTCAATAATTCGTGGATTCGAGAATAACGGTATATTCGTTCCCAAGAATAGATGGGAGGAGAAATTCAATGGTATTTCCAAAACAGATCTTAGATGGAAGAACGAATTTTGTGCACAACTGAGATTCTAGAGGATTCAGAAAACCGAAATCAAATGTAACACTTCGAGGAAGACACACATGAATTTCGTAGCAGCAGCGACGAAAGTCCACAAAAAGATTCTGATTAGATCAGAGAAGATATCGTTCTTCATCTTAATTGGGATAGAACGACAAAAATTAACTCGCTTCCTTGTTGGAATTAATCATTTTTCCTTCTAGAAAAATACTCCCACATGGCACCCACTTGTGCCCCACCACACCTCATGTGCATACACCTCAACACAAGTAAAGCATTATATTGAGATACTTACCATTTCGTGTAGTCGGTGTGGGACTATCTTTCCTGGTCTAAAGGCAAAAACACCAATATTCAATTCTTTGGCAAATTTTTTTTTTTTGGAAAATTACAACTTACATTGATTTTTCTTTTCGATGTTTGAAAATGTGAAGGAATTTGGAAAGGAAAGTGAATACTTCAATGTGGGAAAGATGGATTGAATCATTTTTTCTCCTAATTTTTCTTCTATTATAAATCACATTCCTTTCCTCATCAATTCCTTTGGCACCCAAACATAGAAAAATAATTACTTTCCATTGGAAATGGCAAACTATAATTCCTATCATTTTTTTTTATATTTGGTAAAACAAAAAATATTTAAGAAAGACCATTTGATTTTCCTTCCAATGTTTGGTTAGTGTATGAAAGAAAAGTAAAAATATATCATTGTTCCAATAATATTCTGATGTCAACATAATTATAATAAACAATTAATTGATAAAATATGCAATAAATCAAGACTTTTTCGGTCATAATATTTGATAATTGATGTTGGAAAATGATGAGGTAAATTGAACCTCATTAGTCATGAGTAGAACCATTTTTTCTTTTTTTTTTTTTCATGTCAGAAAAATATTTTACAAATTTGTGGCTACAAACAAAGAAAATAAATAAGCTTCCTTTTCCATGTCAGAAAAATATTTTTCAAATTTATGACTATAAAATAAATGAAAAGAACAAGTTTTCTTTTGGGATTTCATGAACACACGAATCAAACGAGACCTAAAAATTAGTTATTGTGAGCGTCTAGGTTTGGATCTTTAATAATTCTGTTCGATAACAACTTATAAATTTTTTTTGAATAATTAATTTAAATTCAGAATAAATTTTCAATAGAGAAATTTGCCTATGAATTAAAAAGTATTATCATATTATGGAACCTAAAAGTTGTAAAAAAGAAAACTTTATTAATATACTCATCCTTTAATACGAGTTAGGTTGCAGATGACGGTCCCTGTACAGCATGTTCTGCAGCTCCAATCCCTATATAATAAAGGCTTAATTGCACTTTGCTACCCTCAACTATTCCGCCTTTTCAACTTGATACCATAAACTTTTTTTCGTAACAAATTGGTACCTCAACTATTATTTTTTTCAACTTGATACCTAATTTTTCAAAAATTTCGAAAATGCCCTTCCCTCTTCCTTCCCTCCACCCCCTTCCCCACTCCGGCCACCCCCCCGCTAGCTCTGGCCGCCCCACCCCCCCCCCCCCCCCCCCCTGCTAGCTCCGCCCCCACCCCCCCCTGCTACCTTCGGCCACCCCCTGCCCCGCCTCCCGCCCCGCCCTCCCTCCCCAGCCCCCCTCCTCCCGTGCTGCCGCGGCCTAGGGGAGAGGCGGGGGCGGGCGGGCGGCCGGAGTGAGCAGGGGGCGAGGGGTGGGGGGCGGGGGGGGGAGGGGGGGGGGCGGAGCTAGCAGGGGGGGGGGCGGCCGGAGTGAGCAGGGGGGGCGGCCGGAGCGTGCAGGGGGGAGGGTTAGGGGTAGGGGTAGGGGCATTTTAGTCCAAAATAACATCTGGGTACCAAATTGTTACAAAAAATAGTTTAGGGTACAAAGTTGAAAAATGGTAATAGTTGAGGGTAGCAAAGTGCAATTAAGCCTATAATAAATACTACAAACGTGCTATCTTTATCGACTTTATCAACACAAAAAAAAAAAAAAAAAACCCAGCTTTACCTACTTATTGCGTTCACTGTCCAATCAAAAAATAGACTAAATTATAATTTAATACCTTCAACTATTTCAGTTTTTCGATTTGATACCCTCAACTTTGATAGGTGCTAACTTGATATCCTGAATTTTTTTGACAAAATTGTCCCTCTCCTCCAACGCCCCCCCTCCTGCCCCCGGTCAACGACCTCTCCCCCCTCCTCTCCCGCCGACGAACTCCCCCCCACCCCACGCCGGCGACCTCCCCCACTCCTGCCTCCGCCGACGACCTCCCCCCCCCCCCCACGCCCCCCCTCTCCCTCCCGCCGGTGACCTTCCCCACCCCCTCCCTCCCTCCCGTCGGCGACCTCCCCTCCCCCTCCAGCTCGCGAACTCCCCTCCCCCCACCCCATGTTGGCCTGCCCGGAGTTGCGAAAGGCGGCGGGATCGCGCGCTTGGGAAGCAGCCGGAGGCGGGCGGGGGGGGGGGGGAGGGGGGCATGGGGCCACGGGGAGGGGAGGGGTGCACGGGGACGGCGCCGGGGGGGTGGGGGGTGGGGGGTGGGGGGAGGGGCTCGCAGGGAAGAGGAGAGAGGAATATTTTTGTCATTTTTAAAATTTTGGGTATCAATATAAAATTATTATATAGTTGAGGGTATTAAGTTAGTACCTATCAAAGTTGAGGGTATCAAGTTGAACATTTTAGATAGTTGAGGGTATCAAGTTATAATTTAGCCCAAAAAAATATTAAACTTCATCATTTACACATGCAACTTGTTGGATTGCATCTCGTTTTCGGTTGAGTACTCAAATGGGAGGTGACAAAGAAGTTGGTAATTTAGTCCCACATAGGATAGGAGATGAGATTATGAGGTGTAGATAATTGGAATTAGCTCAAACCTTACATAAGAATTCTCTTATAAGGCATATGAGTCCAATTCAATATCGCACCTCATGGACCAACTCCGGTTCGGATCACATCGTGTGTCCAACAAGTGTATCAGAACCCAAGGTTACGGGACTGATTTGGACGTCTCAGATGGTGCTGAACGTTCATGTGTATAGGGTTTGACTCTCTCAATGAAATTGGTAATTTAGTCCCACATCGGATAGGAGATGGGATTATGAGATGTAGATAATTGGAATTGGTTATGTCTTTTATTTTTTTTTCCATTTTAGTCAGAAAAATATTTGAGCTAAGGCTACTGGTATGTATGCACGTACGTTGTACATATTTTATACCACTTAGAAAGAACATTCTTATTTTGTTAATACGTAATTATCTAACTATTTATGTAAAATTTTATAAAAATTGAATTAGTAAACGCAGGTAACAATATTTTTGGAAAATTTTTTTCCAGTAAAGTTTTAACTTTTTCTATTATATAGAAGTATAAATAGATAAGAATATTTGAGTACAAAAAACTTTTGATGGTAAAATCTAGTTTTTTTTTTTATTGAGTTATGCTATGTGTACCTCCAAAAAATTTATCTCTATATGTTTTTCCGCCACGTGGTACTCCTTTATTTACCGAAGCAAATAAGAGGAAGGTTGGAAAAGACATAAGCAAATAGGAAAGCGCCACGTTGCGGAGAAATATGGAGGAATGTAATTTTGAAGGTAAATATAATATTTTTCTTTTTGATTATATAGTTGTATTGATATAAACAAGTTATCTACAATTGTAGGTGCTCCTGGATATTTGTCTTCAATTGTATAATGGTTAGTATCATTATTACAAGGCTTAACACTATTACCAAGTGTCACCCACCAGATAGAGTTCCTTAACTAATTTTTTTTTTCCGTGGAGGAGAGGAGGCGGTCAAGGACGATCGGAAGGTGCGTTGAGGGTTTAGAGGAGAAAACTTTGATAACGAAGGGGTATCAAAGTTTTGATACCCTTTATGTATGACATGTGGGCTCTTCTTTTTTCGTAAAATGTGTAAACATATATATATACATAAATATTGAGGGGGTCCCACTTGTCATATATAGGGGGTATCAAAACTTTGATACCCCTTCGATATCAAAGTTTTACGGGTTTAGAGCATCTCCAACCCTATTGTCTTGTTAAGTGTTGTGACTCTTAGGTGGCTCCTATGTGGCATGAGCCACAAGACAATGTCTTGTTTATGTGCCAAAATTATATCTCAAAAGACAATGAGATAGAAAAACTATCTCAAATGCAAAAGTATTGAGGGGACAATAAAAAGTATTTTTTTTCCAACTTCCAATGCAACTTTAAAGACAACTACTCATCTTCTTTCTTTTTTCTAATATTTTTTATTCATAATTGATGACATGGAAGAGAAGACATTGTCAAGTGCATTGTGTAGAACATGACAATCAACTTCACAATGTCTTCTTTAATTTTTGCCACATAAGCTTCACAATTGACTTGACAATTGCATTGGAGAAGAACTTTTGAATAAAATTTTGTCATTCCTATGTGGCATTAACTTTTTTCCAAAGTCACAATAGGGTTGGAGATGCTCTTAGACCATCTCCAATGGGGATTTCTACATGTAGAAACTCTCATAGAAATTCTTCTATCTCTCATGACAATTATTATTGGACCCCACACCATTAAATTGGTCTTTTTACTATGTGATACATAGGATAGAAATGGAGAACCATTGGAGAACATTTTTGTATGTCTACAATTTTTATGTAGAAATTCTTTCAACTAGGATAGAAATCTCCTTAAAGTACAATGCCAAGTAGGATACGAACTCAATTTTAGAAATCACCAGGAGATGGTCTGGAGATTTCTATCTTCCCTATTTCTATGGAAGAAATCCATTTTAGTTAGAAAAAACTTCTTCCAATGGTGATTTCTATCACCATTTTTATCCTATGTGGCAATGATGTAGGATGGAAACTTTCTAGGAGGATTTCTACATGTAGAAATTCTCATAGAAATTCTCCTATCTGTCCGAGCTCTCTAGCCTAGTGGTATTAGAGCGGACACCCGGAGGGGCGGCAAGGTTCGAGCCCCCCAATTGTGTGTGTGAGTGGGATTTCAAAAAAAAAAAAAAATTCTCCTATCTCTCATGACAATTATTATTGGGCCCCACACCATTAAATTAGTTCTTTTACTATGTGACACATAGGATAGAAATGGAGAACCATTGGAGAACATTTTTGTATGTCTACAATTTCTATGTAGAAACTCTTCCAACTAGGATAGAAATCTCCTTAAATTACAATGCCAAGTAGGATAAGAACTCAATTTTAGAAATCACCATTGGAGATTGTCTTAGACCATCTCCAATAGGGGTTTCTATCTTCCTATTTCCATGGAAGAAATCTATTTTAGAAAAAAATTCTCCCAATGGTGATTTCTATCATCATTTCTATCCTAGGTGGCAATGATGTAGGATAGAAACTTTCTAGGAGGATTTCTACATGTAGAAACTCTTATAGAAATTCTCCTATCTCTCATGATAATTATTATTGGGCCCCTGGTTCTTTTACTATGTGACATATATGATAGAAATGGAGAACCATTGGAGAACATTTTTTTATGTCTACAATTTCTATGTAGAAACTCTTGCAACTAGGATAGAAATCTCCTTAAAGTACAATACCAAGTGGGATAAGAACTCAATTTTAGAAATCACCATTGGAGATTTCTATGAGAGTTTCTACATGTAGAAACCCTCTTAGAAAGTTTTTATCCTACATTATTGCCACCTAGGATAGAAATGGTGATAGAAATCATTATTGGAGAAGTTTTTTCCAAAATGAATTTCTTCCATAGAAATAGGGAAGATAGAAACCCCCACCATCTCCAATGGTGATTTCTAAAATTGAGTTCTTATCCTACTTGGCATTGTACTTTAAGGAGATTTCTATCCTAGTTGGAAGAGTTTCTACATAGAAATTGTACACATACAAAAAAATGCTCTCCAATGGTTCTCCATTTCTATCATACGTGTCACATAGTAAAAGGACTAATTTAATGGTGTGGGACCCAATAATAATTGTCATGAGAGATAGGAGAATTTCAATGAGAATTTCTACATGTAGAAACCCTCCTAGAAAGTTTCCATCCTACATCATTGCGATCTAGGATAGAAATGATGGTAGAAACTACCATTGGGAGAATTTTTTTCTAAATTGGATTTCTTCGATAGAAATAGGGAAGATAGAAACCCCCATTGGAGATGGTCTTAGAGATCCAAGGTTGTCAACTCGGTCTGGTACCAAGTTAACTAATTATAATTTAGAACATTATTTACCATTAATAATATAAAACTTTATAATACAAAGTTGCAAAACTGTAGAATATAAAGTTGCAAAATTGAATAATTCAGGATATTTAGTTGCAAATAAGTCTAAGTAAAACCTCCTCCCCTCCCCTTTCCTCTTCACTGTCCTAAAATCCACAATTTCCTCCTCAAACACCAGCAATGGCGGACCAAACCCTCTCCGCGCCTCTCCTCCACCACCATCACCACTCCATCGACATCCAACCCCAACCCAACGGAAACACAATAGCAAGACCATTAGAGTCAACGCCCGGCCAGAACCCATTCCGATTCCTCGGCATCGGCGACCTCTCGGTCCCCAAACCGAGCTCCGTCGACCCGTTCCGCAACCACACGCCGGCTATCTCCGGCGCCTACGAGTGGGCGAAGATCCTGGTCTGTTTGCCGCTGGCCGCGGCGAGGCTGGTGCTGTTCGGGCTGGCGCTGGCGATGGGCTACGTCGCGACGAAGCTGGCGCTGCTGGGGTGGAAGGACAGGCAGAACCCTATGCCCAGGTGGAGGTCGAGGCTGATGTGGGTCACGCGCGTCTGCACCCGCTGCATACTCTTTTCCTGGGGGTAGGCCGATGCTTTTTTTGCTTTCCGTTTGGGCATTTTGTCGAGCAGGTGGCGGTGTTGCATTCCTTTTTTAGCAAGTTTGAAGCTTTGATGCTCTTTCTGTTTGAATTTTAGTTGATTTTTTTACCATACAAAAAAAATCAGAGCAAATGGAGCATTTTTAGAACAAAATTTAGCTGACAGAGGCTGTGGTTTGCATGTTTTATTTTGGAATTTCCTTTGGGCATTTATCTAGCATGTCGGAGAAAAGTATTTGAATTTTTGTAGCAAGTTTGAAGCTTTGATGTTCTTTCGGTTTGGTGGGGAGAATATATTGAATACAAGTTATAGTGAATATACATATTTTTGTTTTGGCATATAGGCAGATTGCATGCACTTTTTTGTTTCAAATAAAAGAAAAATGAGCAGTTTTTAAAGAAATCTAGTTGATATAGTTTGTAATTTGCTCCCGTTGCATACTTTCTCATGGGTATGTTTGGTTTTCATCGGCTTTAGAAAAAAGTTTGAATTTTTCTAGCAACTTTGAAGCTTTGATGTTCTTTCTATCTGGTGGTCATCTAGGAAGGTTGGTCATCCAGTAAACACGGACACTCTGAAAAACGGTGGAAAACAGTGCTGTCTGTATCGCATTGCGAAGGACACATACTAGACACAGTTCTGACATTCAAAACACAAGGACACACCAAAATCAGCGAATGCCCATGTTGCTGTGTCTGTATCCTGTCATAGGTGTTGAGAATATCTCGAAGACGGGTTACAGTAAATATTAAATTTCTTAATCATAGTTGATTTTTTAGGATTTTTGGACATTGCTTACTATTAGAGATGATTTTAATCCTAGTTTTAGATGGAGGTTACAGAGAAATTTACTTATAGACAGATTGCATGCCCATTTGTTTTTTATCAAACAAGATGGAGAGGAGTAATATTTGGTACAAAACTTAGTTGACGTAGGCTATGACCGATTCCTAGAAGGAGACAATACACGGAGATTGAAGAGGAATTTGTAGAGAGTGAAAGGAAGGAAATAATTTTTGTGTCTCTATCTTACCTCCTTTGCATCTTTGCCTACACCTCCTATAATAGAAACTCACTTTTCTCAAACTGAACTTGAAATGATGTGTCTTTTTATCTATTGAATTGAAGGAAACTATTTTACGCAGATACAATACATGGGGCATGATACGAACGCGGGGCAACACACATGATGCCTATTTTGGCGTGTCGCAAAGTATTTCGGAGTGTCTATTTTGTGTCCGATACATGTCCGACATGACATGTCACTGACACGGAACTGTTTTTTGGATTGTATGTACTTCGTAGGGAGGAAGGCAAGCATGATGAATGCATTATTGAGTAGAAAAATGAGAATAATATTTGAAACATATGATTATAGAGTTAGAAAAATCAACAGTCCAAGCTTTTCAAACATCAAACTGAAGTCTCTGGTCTAATTACAGCCATAAAATGTTTCAGACTGAAATCCCTATTTGTGCCCTAAAATAATTAAGTAGTAATGTAACAATGAATAAAAGAATTGTTCACTCTCCGTTAGCTTCGAGTTGATATTGATTTCCTTACTGGAACATGTAACTCAATCATCCCTCCTTGTCATGGATGATTGCTTTCTAGCTAAGATGTCAAAAACCTACTAATTGTTTAAATTTTTTGAAGTTCTCCACTCTTCTAGATTGGGTGGAATTGTAAGTGAAGATTAGCTCTGTCTGCTGCTGTTGTGGTATTCTGAGAGGGAGTTATGTCTCAACTTTGACATTTCAGGTCGATTGGACTTGAGGCACTATAGTTGCTTCTTTCTTTTTATCTTGTTTTCACCCTGTCAATAGATCACAACTTCAGCATTGTTAGGCAGAAATTTGGGTTACTATTTGCTCTGTTAGTGAATCTTCATTGACCTCAAGTATTTTTCTAGTTACCACGTCTCAAAATTCTAGTGAAATAATAATTCATCAAGTACGTAGTTTCTACTAGTAGATAAACTTTGAATAAGTCGAAGTTTCTGTAGCAAACTCATCATTTTGTTTTTCTTCTGTTGTGTTGTTTCAGCTATCACTGGATAAAGCGAATTGGAAGGCCTTCTTCAAGGGAGATCGCTCCTATAGTTGTTTCGAATCACATGTCTTATGTGGAACCAATATTCTTTTTCTATGAACTATTCCCAACCATTGTTGCTTCTGAGTCACATGATAACATGCCCTTCGTTGGAACCATAATTAGAGCAATGCAGGTAGATAGTGTATCCCCTGAATAAAAATGTGACCTGCTACTAGATCAAAATAGGCTAGAGTTTGCACAATTGGTCTTTTTTGTAGCTTGGCTGAACTACACCCATTTGATGAATTTCCTTTGCATATCATACAGGTTATTTACGTAGATAGGTTCTCCCCAGCATCAAGGAAGCATGCTGTTAATGAAATAAAGGTAAAGTACTTTCAATTTTTTATGAACTGTATATCTGTCTATCTTGCCTTGCAATGTTAGCTTATTTTTGCCATTCATATTATATACAGGGAAGTTTCTAACACTTTTATCTTATTTGAAATCCCATTCTACCAGTCAACTGCAAATGTCACGTGGGGTCTGTTGTTGCTAACTTGCTATTAATGACAAACTATATGCAAATTTTATCACAGTTTATCTTGAAGCTGAAGCCTATGGCTTAAATCTTACATACTTCCTTCTCTTTCTGTACCTTGGGTAGGTGCATGTGTGCACGAACAAATGCATGCTCATGTTAGCATGTGTCTCGTGTGATTCTGTGGGTGGGTTGCTGTGTGCGTGTCTGAGTGTTGGGGTTGGAAGAACCTAGTGTAGCGAGGAGGGGAAAGAGGTATTTGCAATTGTAGGTACTTGATCCAGTAGAAAATGCCCTAAAAGTTCTTAGGTGTCTTCTTTAAAGTTCCAACCTGGCAAGATAATTGTATTCCATGAAACTTCTGAGTATGCCTACTATTTCTTTCAATGTCTGGAGGTATTTTTTTTTCCAGATAACAGCGGAGATGTGGCCCAACAAGTTACTTTTCTTCACATAATGATCTCTATGTTCTATAACTGAACACGTCAGGATACCTTGCATGATAAGTTAAGTGTATGCAAAACATGGGAGACTACGAGCGAACACCCGATATGAAGATTTAAGGTGATATGATCAAAGCAAAAATGTTGATGTGTCATATTAGACTTTTGTGCCCCCACCTGTTGTCAGTGGTGTAGCCAGGAATTAAAGTTTGAGTGTGTGCATGTGTATTTGTGGGTGGGGTGGGTGGCGGAGGGGGGTCGAGTTGCAATTTGCAAAAGCATGATTCTTAGTGGCATGATATTTACTATTTGAAAACTTTATGTACTGCCTGAAAATACCTGATAAATTCCTGAGATTGTTCGTTGTTGGCTGATATATATATATATATATATATATATATATATATATATATATATATATATATATATATATAGAAAATGCCAATTTTGATCACCAATTAAATGTTTTATATTGGTTTTTCTTTATCACAATATATGGACTTAGCTAAGAACATTTTGCACTTGACATGAACTAGTGTATTTAATAAACATATTATAATTGTATGCATAATTATATTAGAAATGGTGTCTAACCTAGGGTTCGCTATGAAACTATAAACTATTAATTTGGATAGTATAATAGCAAAAACTAATTGATTCAAAATTTCTCGAATTTTTTTTATATAACTCATATGCCTGGACATTTTTTAGTAATACATGTTAATGAAAACTCACACTGAATAAGCATAACCTAACTCGGGAAAAGTTTTGAGTTGGTGGAAGAGAGATGTCAAATATTAAGTTATAGTTGAATGAGAAGCTAAATAAATGGGATTTTTAAGAAGTTTTTTTTAAGAAATGTCACCTGCACTCATAAGCCGGACATAACACCCAATATGATTTAGTAAGCTGTACAATTAGTGACCGAATAGACCAAGTTCACACCCACTTGATATATTCCATATTTGTTCCATTTCTTCTAAAAGTTATACTACTAGATCTTTAAAACTATTCCATGTACTAACTATTTCTTAGAAAAAGACATAGTTAGGCTGAGTGACGTATCAGTTGAAAGCTACATGCTTTGCCAACAGAACTAGATGACACCTGGACTATATTTGCAACAGCCATATGTATATATCCATAATTTGGTTTCTGGAATCTAAAACATAGAAAGTAATTTATTAGTAACATACTTATCAAAATCTCATGAAGAGATTCTAGGACAACGACATTATTATTTTATACCTAATCTTGTATTCACCAGAACGAATCTTGGGTGATCGTGATCCAACAATGATATATATATATATATATATATATATATATATATATATATATATATATATATATATAGTTTTTTATATTTTGTATCTCAAACTTTTATCATTTTTTTCTTTTTCTTTTTATAATTTTTTCTTTTTCTTTCAAAGTTGCCTATCTTATGATTCTTATCCCTGGAATTACTATATAGAGGGTGGTGAAGCACAAGCATCTTTTGAAATGCTGGGTAAAATAATAGTGATGGAAAGTACAATTTTCTCTGTATATTATGTATATTAGCTATTTGATACAGAATCATGCTTTTAAGGATCTCAATTCAGAGGAAAACCTCGTGCAACAACTATCCTCGTGTTCTGTTGTTTCCTGAGGGAACCACAACAAACGGGAAGGCCTTACTTTCTTTTCAACTTGGGGCATTTATTCCTGGCTTTCCAGTCCAACCTGTGGTTGTTCGCTACCCCCATATACATTTTGATCAGTCATGGTAAGATTTCTACTTGCGATTTGCTTATCAGTGATGCTTGCTTCTAAAAACTATACATGGTATTACTTTTAGGGGGCACATTTCATTGGCAAAGCTCATGTTCAGAATGTTCACTCAGTTTCACAACTTCATGGAGGTATGCTGACCATAATTTATACTGTATTACATGTTATGTAACTGTATGGTGGCTGGTTGATGTATTTCAATGTGCATTTTCTATGTTTATCTGTGTGTATGATGTTTTCTCTATATCTCCCAGTTATTCTGTATAATATAATAACAAATAATTAAAGTAGTTATATAGTTCAAAGACAGCTGTATTTAGAAATACCATGAAATTCCCTCCCGCTGAAGGTTAAATTTTCTGGAAAATTAATGAATAACACATATACTATTTTTCCTCTTTTGATGATTCATATTTCATATAGTTATTTGAAGCTAAACTTGATCTTTTGATTTGTAATGATAAATAGATAATTACCAAAGCATTCAATCCTAAGTTATTTTTAGAAGATAAGAAATGCCTTTCGAATGAAATGCCTGGTCTCTCTCTCTCCCCCCTCCTCATTCGCTCTCTTTCTGTCAATATATTGATAAATGCAAGAAACACCAAATGCGTGAGGCACACATGTAGACCCAAATAACTTCATAAGGAGTTACATTTCAAAGAGAAGGATGTAGAGGCAATTTAAGGACATATATTCAGGCATCAGAGAATCAGTATTACTTAATAGTCTTCCACATTCAGAATTTGGCACGACTCATGCAAAGAAATCATGATAACCTTGTAAAGATCTTATCTCTGATGACTGTATAGCAGGTTCAACAGAAGCTATGTCAAGATAACTGATCTAACCAAACACTCAATGACTAATGACTCTAGTTCTACCTATAGCCCATAAGCATTTGATGATTAGGCAACAAACCCTACATTGTTGGTACATCAAAAGGGGTGTAATTTATCTTTCATTGTTTTGTCCTGGCCAGTTTTCCAGAACTTTGAAGGGGTGCATGTTGTTCCTGAGTCATCCGTTCACTTTTTAGTGTCTATAACCCAAGTGCCTCCTAATTCCCTTTAGTCCCGGGAGAGTGAATTATTAAGGAAGAAATTTGTCCTTATAAAATCAAGAAAGAAGTCAGCCGATATAGAGGACTTGAGGAAATGCATTCAGGAACCGGCAAAGAAATCCCCAAAGTAGAGTGCTGGATTCTCTTGGCGGTGCAATCAGAGGAGCCTATTCTCATTCGCAAGAGGATCTTGTGATGCATTGAGAACTCCTCTTGCTCCTATCGGGACGAGGACATTTGCACAATTAGTCTCAAAATGGAAGGACATGATTCATGAGAAAGATCAAGGTTGTGAAAAGCGCTAGGCGCTAGTCGGGCGGGCACCTGCCGCCTAGCACCTAGCCTGCCGGCGGCCGCCTAGATCTAGGCGGTTCAAAAATAAATAAATAAATCAAAAAAATCTACTGAAAATTGCAGAATAGCCGCTAAATCCCAAAACATGTATAATCGGGCGTTGGGGGGTCTAGGCGGGCGCCTAGGCGGACATCGGGCGGGCACCAGGGGTCTAGCGCCTAGGCGCCGCCTAGACCGTCTTTTAGAACAGTGGGAAACATAAAAGGGCTTTGCGTAGGTTCCTCAATTCTATAAGATATAATTACATTTCCTCATTCCTTCTTTCAATTCATGTAATTGAAGCACCATTATGTGGTAATAAGGTCATTGTATCGTTCGCAAACCTTCATTTCTGCCTCCTCTCTTCTACACACATCTTGCATGTTTGCTCTTCCATCTTAAATGGTGGAAGGATTCCACCGTGGCATAAGATACGACTAAACGGAAACCTAGTTGGACAATGTAGATAATCACAATGAACACACGGATGCAAGAACCTACATGAATTTATTAGATGCATCCTAAACAAGAAATTATATGTATGTGACTATCATGAGGTGCAACAGATGCAATCATACAATTAATAATACGATGGCATGGAATGAAATCCAAAATAAAACCAAGCAATGATCAAATTAAATATACGATCTAAAGAGTCACAAAGTTCACAATTGAATCAAAAACAAGATTTGGATTATTCGTGAGGATGGATGGAATAGATCCGTGGAATCTAAACTAGCCAAATTGGTTTTTGGAAGTCGCTCTTCCGCTTTGAAGCCCTTGTTTCAAAGATACGATGATCAATCTTGATTCAAGTATCGAGTCTTGATTTGTGTTGATGCGGCGTAATGGTTGAGATGTTGGTGTAATGAGTGAAAATAAGGGTCTGATTTGTACTCAATTGAAAGGAAGAGATTGTTTGGTTTAGGGGTGTTAATGAACTGAGCTTTTAGCAAGCAACCCGTGCCAGGTTTCGGTTATCTAAGGAAAAGTAGTGCTCAAGCTTAAGAGAAACATTCCTAGCTCAAGCTCGGGTCTTTATAATATCCGATAGCTCGAGCTCGACTTCCAAGCCATTTGTTTAAATTAGAAAGCTTGATGAGCTTGAATTGTAGACACGCTTAAGCCTTAATTGAACTTTTTTTTATGGGATCATGAGCTTTGTCCAACGAAAAATGTAGCTCGGTAAGCTTACTCACAAATGAAAATAAAAACGAATTGTCTCGCTAACTCACAATGAATACCTCTAAGTTCGGGCTCATAAAGCTTGGATCACGAACTTTTTAGCTAGCTGAGTTCGAGCCAGGTCGCGAATAGCTCGGGCTCATTAACACCCCTAGTTTGAAGT
Source organism: Iris pallida (assembly GCA_029216955.1). Classification (NCBI taxonomy): domain Eukaryota; kingdom Viridiplantae; phylum Streptophyta; class Magnoliopsida; order Asparagales; family Iridaceae; genus Iris; species Iris pallida. The sequence continues at coordinate 7,884,580 of JANAVB010010199.1, forward strand.
ATTTGCAATTAGGTTCAAGGAGGATGGGTAAGTGGGGCTTTGTCGGGTAATAATAGCCCAGGAAGCACGTGGACGAATCGTGATACGACACGATGCAAGATACACATAGTTTTAAAAGGCGAAAGGCGCACCAAGGCGCAAATGTTCCTGGAGCCTGAGGCGCAAGGCTCAAGGCGCGCCTTTTGAAAGCTAGGCACACTTTTTTTTATATGTAAAAAATATCTACATTTAAAAACTTAGCTACATAGAAGTCCAAATTTCTTGAAAATATCACTAATTATAGAACAAAATTATTCTTTATATATATGTGTGTGTGTGTGTGTGTGTAACAATCTAAAAGCCCATTAGATATAAATAACCCAAACTATATACATATAATATACAAACCACATATATATAAGCCTTTAAATATAGAAGTACATTCTAATTTAGAAAATAATCTAAAACCCACAATAATATTAATGACAATAATTTCTATACTTTCCAATAAAGTCCATAAACTATAACATGTATATAGAAGGTTGGAATATATATATATATATATATATATATATATATATATATATATATATATAAAACTTTACGCCTAGGCGCGCCTGGAGCCTGCGCCTTTCTACACTAGGCGCGCGCTTTTTTAAGGTGGTGCGCCTGGCTTGTTCCTAGGCGCTGTTCCTGCGCATCGTTGCGCCTTGCGCCTAGCGTGCTTTTTAATTCAATGAAGATACACGATACACAAATCTTAAAACTTTATATATATATATGTGTGTGTGTGTGTGTATAGCAGGTCTATTTAAAAAAAAAAATCAAAGATACATTCCAATACGTATTCTACACATTCGATACGTATCTACAATTAATTTTTTTATTAGAATTCAAGATACGTAAAAACATGTATCCTAGACGTAGAACAAGTATCCTAGACGTATAAGACGAGTATCGCTATCCGATACCTCCAGATACGAATTTGTGGTCCATTTTTAAGTATTCATGCTTCCTAGATAATAACACTAAAAGGGGGAAGGAAGGCCTGGCGGCAGGCTGCAACACTACGGGAGGCAGGTGTGGTTGGTTGGCAGGCGGGCGTGTGGTTAGGGAGGAAAATTGTTTACGTTTACAATTTTCCTAGGGGTTTGGCTTCACACGAATTTGCAATTAGCATGCAATGTTGATTTCATTTTGTAGGCTAACATAAGCAACTAAAGATAAAGTCAAAACTGTATAATTTCTATCTAACACAACTAAAGGTAAATTTCAAAGGAACATAATCCTATCTGAATTTAATTTGGAAATAGATTCAAATTCAAATTCCAACTCATATACAAATTTAACAAATTTGAATTATTCCAAATTTAGATTTGAAATAATCCTAAAAAATGAGAATGTGATATGCCTTTCATCCTGTATCTCACATCGCCTGCTCATGCATTGATATAACATGAGCCCTCCCAAAACTAGAACAAGCCTTGTTGATATTGGAGAATTTGCTTTATATAAGTCAGACCTTGACTGCGAACAACTCAAGTCGTATACGCTGTCATATAGATTTCCAATAGGGATCCCATTGTCTGCTTTTGGTTGCCCACTGGAAAGGTGATGAATGTGAATGTGATGATGTCATTGTACATAATCCTATGTAATATGTATACTTGATGGCAATGGATCCAACATAATAGAAGTGACAATCATATCGATATGCACCAGGGGTTCAACAAAGAATAAGTAGTACAGGAGCTAGTTACTGTGTAACTAATATAGCAATCCAAAAATCGGTGGAAGAAGTAGATATTCGGAAAAGCCCATCTTAGGCCTGGGTGGAGTTGTGTGGTAATCTAGGGATGTAGCCTATCACAATGTTGCCAAAGTTCTCAACAACAAGCATTAGTATTGTATACTAAATTTTTATAAGGCGTTACTTCCCATTAAAGAAAGATGACTAATCTCGAGCTGCCGCACCGCCTACATGTAACTGCTGTAGAATTCAACAGCGTCTATTCCTATACACAATTATTAAATCCTAGTCACTCAAGAAGAAACTCTTGGAAATGTTGATCTATATAAGGAAGAAGCAACCTTCGTCCACAGCATACGTGCCTATGTTATACTCTCCGTTTGTTCATATTAGGTTCGAGTTGCATGCATAGTTCATCTGCTTACTTGTGAACAGATTCTGCATATTTGGCTCTGCTTATCTGCTATGCATATTTTTATATCTTGAAGACAGTTATACAAACTGCTTCTGTAAGTATGATTAAAACCTTGATCAGCAACGGCACTGCATATTTTATTTATACCAGAGATTGGCCTGCTCATAAGTTTAAGATAGAAGTGGTTTATATGCACAATTACGCTTATTACTGCCTTGATTCAAAACTCGTTGCCTCTATTGTACGTGCACTCTGCCTTCTGCTAGCAATATATGTGTGTGTGTGTGTGTGAGAGAGAGAGGACCATTATTGAGGAGCTTTCTTTCTGACAGGTTGAGTACCTTCCTATCATCTTCCCACTTGAGAGTAAACAAGAAAGTGCTGTTCATTTGGCTGAGCGGGTAAGTATTAGTTATTAAAAGGATGGAACTTTGTAAATGCTTACGTCCATCCTAAATGTCAATGTAGCGGATAACATCTAATGTCAGCATCCATTTAACTTTTAGATAGTGTCAAATTAATATGACCTTGCATCTTTTTCATTCTTCCAGCTGATTCATCAAAACTAGGAAAAAACGAGTAATCTTGGTGTTTGATACAGTAGTTGCAGTACTATGAATTATGGTGTTAATTCGAAAAAAGTGCAACTGATATCAGGGCTAAAGTGTTCTTGTTCCTCCACTATGTTATTGCTTATTTCTGTGGTTATTAGTCATAATGGTGTACATTATCAAAAATTGGATATACTGTTTACAATATGCTACACAAGTTTTTTTTTTTTTTTTCCTTTTCTTCTGTTGAACTGATAGTCATAGGAAGAAACCGACTGTTGAACTTTATGCTACATCATTAATGCAAGATAAAATAGGCTGAAGCAAACTATTTTGATGTGCCAACCTATTATTTTATTAATTTTATGGTCAGGGCCGGTCCAGAGGTTTTCGGGGCCCAGCGAAAAATTTAAAATGGTGCTCTATTAAAAACAAAACTGAAACCATTTAAAGAAAAGAAACAAAATGCTTCCACTAGGCCTTGAACCCATGACCTTTTACATAGTAGGTATAAATGAAAACCAACTACAGTAAGCATGTTACCATGTTATTTTACATTCATAATAATATTTAACATATTACAAAGGTTATATATATATATATATATATATATATATATATATATATATATATTTGGAATAAGGGTGAATTTATTCCTCGCATATAGCGGAAAATGTATTAAAGTACAACATCACAACTCTCCATGCCCCAAATAATAAATTATGGAGACATTACAGATACATCGAATTCTATATTATGTAGAATTCTAATAGGGGGTAGTCAAGCCCTCAAAGATACGTCTGTTCCGCTCCTTCCAGATGTGCCAAACAGACGCAGCAAGACGAACTCTGGCTCTTCTAGCCCACCCCGGATCCCGGCTTCTGTGATCTCGGATCCAGCTGAGAATGCTCCGGATGTCTCGGTCCACCCCAACTCCTCCTCTCAGCTGTGCACACTGCTCAGTCCAAATGTGCCAGGTCACCGGGCAAACAAAGAAAAGATGTCCCATAGATTCATCTTCCTCATTACATAGCACACATTTGGCATCCGGGATCTGCATCCCAAGCCGGAGGAGTCTGTCTCTCGTCATCAGTCTACCCCGGAGAAGACGATATGCACATAGTTGCATTTTCCGTGCAACGCCCTTGCCCCAAATGAAGTCCACCTCCTCAGCCTGGTCGTGGTGGGACCGAACCAAATCGTAGCAGCTACGAAAGCAGAATAGACCTGACCCGTCCCCCGTACCTGGGCCGGCCCAGCTCCATGTATCCTCCGCTTGGCTAGCGTCGATAGTAATAAGGTGGATCTCTACTGCAAGCTGGGCAGTATATGGGTATCCCTCTGACCTCCAAACTCCATCTCTGATGATCCGACTACATGTGAGCCCCCTTCCCGCTTCTCTGTCCAGCTGCCCTCCCAATATCTCGAGTAGGGATCTGGAACCCTATTCAAAGGATGATTCTCCCGAGCGCTGCGAGCGATTCCCAGGCGACGGCTAGGGTTCCGAGCGGGCCGCCTCCGCGACCCCCGGACCCCCTGGCCGGCGGCGTCAGGGCGAAGACCAAGGTGAGCGGCCCCCCCTCCGGACCTAGGGGGGGCGGGAGCAAGCACGGGAGGGGGGGTCGGGCGGACCCTCCGCCGACAACACAAGCGAAGGCCCTTCCCCAGGCGGTGGGGGGGGGGGGGGGGGCGGAAGAGCAGGGGGGGTCGGGTGGACCCCCAGGGGTCGTGGATGCCCCCCCCAGGCGGAGGGGGGGGCGGGCGGATCTCCCGGCGTGGGCCTGGGTGGCAGGTCCCCCCCTGGCGGTGGGGGGGGGGGGGGGGCGGTAGTGCGGGCGGGGGGGGTCGGGCGGACCCCCCGGTTCGTCTCTTGGTGGCAGCGGCCTCCCCGGCGGCGGAGGGGGGGGTGGATCGGAGGCCGAGGGGGCCAGGCGACTCCCCTCGGAAGGCGGCTGCGGCGTTCCACTCTGTGGGGGGGGGGTCGGAGTCGGTTCCAATGCCTATGGCAGGGAATCGGGCTACTGACCCAGTCTTTGAATTCGGAGCCGGTTCTGGATCCCAGGAGAACCAGTCGGAGGGAGGAGGTTGGACGACGGTTACGCGTCGGCGGACGGTGAAGACGGGGGGAAGTCCGGAGGTGGACAGGGCCACTTTCGGGTTCGTCATCCGGTTGACAGCCGTCCGAGCGGTTTAGGGGCGCGGCCAGCGGCCCGCGGCCCTGCGACTACTGGGAGATCGGTGGGTTGGCGGCCGAAGGCGACCGCGGCGGACAAGGGAAAAGGAAAGGTGCTGGATCTCGTGGTCCCGCGACCTGGCCTAACCAGGCCGGAGGTTACCCCCAGTCCACAGGGGGCGACGGCTCGGCCTGCTGGACGGTCCTGGGCAGAGATCTGCAAACCTATGGGGCCAAAAAGCCCCTCATCGATGGAGTATGTTCTGCCGACCAAGACGGGGAGGGGTTTTCGGGCCTCGTTCCCCGCGGAGGAGATCGCGAAGGTGTCCGCATACTGGGAGAACACCCTTGTCCTTTATGTCCTAGGCAACAAGCCTTTCTACGGACAGATTCGGGGGTATGCGGCACGTGTCTGGCAGCCTAAGGGGAGCATGGAGTTCTTTGCCCGCGAGAACGGATTCTATTATGTGAAGTTCGGTCTCGCGGAGGATGTCGCTAGGATCCTTCAAGGCGGTCCCTGGACGTTTGATGGTCGGCTTATCATTCTTAAGGAGTGGACTTCGGAGCTTCGCTGTGAGCGGGAAGTACTGAATACCATCCCTGTATGGATTCGCTTCCCTGAGTTCCCTGTTCGATTTTGGAGTATTCCTTTGCTGATGCGACTGGCGAGCTTGGTGGGAACCCCGATCAAGGCTGACGAAGCCACTACTTTTCGGTCGAGGTTGATGTACGCCAGGATTTTTGTGGAGATCCGCGCTGGGAGGGATCTACCGGAGGTGCTGGAGTATGATATTCCGTTTGGAGAGGTACTTACCCAGAAGGTAGAATATGAATGGGTTCCCCCTACCTGTTCACGGTGTTCTTGCTTCGGACACCTGGTTAGTGCTTGTTCGGCGACTGCACATCATGTGGAGCCTTCTACCCCACAGAGTGAGACTCTTGACTCTCCTTGTGATATGGATATCAGAGTCGACAGCGGGGATGAGACCTTGGCGGGCGAGGATACGCTTCTGGTGAGTGAGGGTGGGACGTGCCTCGTTGTGTCTACCCAACTGGCGTCCACGAGTGGGACGTTGCCTATCCCCCAGAGACAGAGTAGTATTGTCACGAGAGGCATGGCGGCGTCGGGGACCGAGGCGCGAGGGGGTGGAGGCTCTGCTGAGGGGCAGGTCTACTGCAGGAAGAGACGTGCTGTTGGACCGCAGAGTGACAGCACATCCGGGGAGGGGATGCATACTACTGACAGGGAGGAGGTGGTATGTGTTGAAAATTCTTCCTGGACTTTGGTTATCGCTCAGGACACCTCACGGCAGCCCATCCCGCCTGGGATGGAGGAAGATCTTGTAGCGACGGATGAGGCACTTCCCCCAGGTGCCGATTTGGGTGTTTTGTCAGGGGACCCCTCCTCTTATTAGATTAATGGCTATTATAGCCTGGAATGTGAGGGGGGCGTGTTCGCTTGGTAGGTGGAGAGAGATCTGTGGGGTGTCGCACAGAGAGAAATGTGACATCTCTATTCTGTTAGAAACGAAGATTAAGAGTGACAAGACTCTTACCCGTAGAACTCCAGCTCATTGGGCCCAACTACATAACCTGGCTCTGTGTGACATGGCCAGAATCTGGGTTCGATGGAACTCGAAGAGCTGGGATGGAGATCTGATTGTGATGACGGAGCAGTTGATTGCTATTTCCTTCTCCAACAAAGGTGGCTTCCGGTTTCTTTTGGGGGCAGTCTACGGCCACAACGACAGACGGAGGAGGGAATCCCTCTGGAGTGACATTTTCCGGGTCGCAGCTGCAGCTGATTCGGCGTCTCTTCCTCTCTTGTTGATCGGGGACTTCAATGCCCTTCTTCACCGTGGGAAGAAGGTGGGAGGTCGTCCAGTTCCAGATCCTATCCTTTATGATTTTCAGAGATGTCTCCTTCAGGCAGGGCTCCAGGGACTATCTCGCTCGGGCTTCCTCAGGACTTGGCATAACAAAGCCATTCGGAATAGGGTTGCTTGCCAGCTTGATAGAGCTCTGGGTAATGGGGAATGGTTCCGTCATTTTCCTAACTCTTCAGCGGAGGGTTTGGCTGCTGGGACGAGTGATCATTCTCCCATCAGAGTTGGATTCTCTTGTCGGACCCCTGGGAAGGCTCGTCCTTTTAGGTACAACAACTGTTGGTACCTTTCTGAGGGCTACCTGGAGGCTGTCTCAGAGGGGCTTGATAGTGGTCAGCAGGGGACGGCCCAGTTCCGATTGGTCCGGCGTCTCAAGGCCACGAAGCAGGCTCTTCGGAGTTGGGTGAAGGGGTTGCCGAAGACTTCCCTAGAAGATAAGGAGGTGGAGTTGCGAGCCATCCAGGAGGACATGCAGGCTGACATGCTTAATGGGGACTTGGCGGCTAGAGAAAAGGAGCTGATTGAAGAAGTCAGCATCTTGCGGTTGCAGAAGGAGATCAGCACGGCTCAGCGGACCAAATGCTCCTGGCTCAAGGACGGTGATCGATGCTACAAGTTCTTCTATGATGTCATCCGGGCCAGGCAGCATAGGAATCACATCTCCCGGCTTCTGGATGTGGATGGCAATCTTGTGGGAGAACCGGCTGCGATTCAGGGCGAGGCGGTCAGGTACTACTCTGAGTTGTATTTCCAGTCTGACTACTTGTCTGTGTTCCCAGAGATCATTACGAAGAGATTGGTGACTCCGTATGGGAATAGTATTCTCCTTGCTCCCGTTACTTTGGAGGAGGTAGAAGCTATTGTCAAGCAGGCGGATTCCAACAAGGCTCCAGGCTCGGATGGTTTTAGCAGTGGTTTCTACAAACGCCACTGGGATACTCTGAAGTACCAGGTCTTGGAGGTGGTACAGGAATTCTTCACCAACGGAAAGCTGTTAAAAGAGCTGAATCACACCTTCCTGACCTTGGTGCCTAAGAAGGAGGGAGCAACAGCGCTGACGGACTTCAGACCTATTGCGTGCTGTAATTATATTTATAAGATAATTACGCACCTTATGTGCCGGCGTATGGAGAGGATCATGCAGGGCTTGATATCCCCGAACCAGGCTGCTTTTATCAAGGGGAGATCGATTGCCGAGCACAGCCTCCTGGCTCATGAGATGGTGAGAGGTTTTAACAAACCTGGAGGTGAGAAGGCGTGCGTGAAACTGGATCTGAGGAAGGCATATGACATGGTCAACCGCGACTTCCTCTGCCACCTGATGACTGCCATGGGTTTTGGGGACCATTGGGTAGGCCTGATACGGGAGTGTATCACGACCCCCACTTTCTCGGTCCTCATACAGGGCATCCCCTATGGGTATTTCCAGAGTAATCGTGGGCTCCGGCAAGGCGATCCCCTGTCCCCTTACCTGTTCACGATTATTATGGAATACTTCACATGCCTGATGGATTTAGCAGCACACCGTGGGAGGCTGGTTCCTCTGTTCCGGAGGGTGGATCCCCCAGTCACCCACCTCATATATGCTGATGATCTCTTGGTGTTTATCCGGCCTTCGATGGAGGGTATGCAGACGCTTGCAGAGATTATGGGAGAGTTGCATTCCTTATCGGGGCTTCAGCTGAACAGGGAGAAGAGCATGGTGTACTTCAGCTCCTTATGTCCCCAGAAGGAGGAGCGGGCTTACTTGCTGGGTATCGAGAGGAGTGAGCTTCCGGTGCGCTATTTAGGAGTACCCCTCACGGTCAACTATGCCGGGATCATGATTGCCATAGTTTGGTGGAGTTTGTCCAGAGGCGGATGGAAGGCTGGCAAGCCTCGGGTTTGTCATTTGGCGGTCGCATTGAGCTGGTCCGGTCCGTGATTACAGCTGTTGCTCATTTCTGGCTACAATCCATCCTCCTTCCTATCGCTACTGTTAGGAAGGTGGACCGGATTTGTGCAGATTTCATTTGGAGAGGGGGTATGCATGCGATCTCTTGGGATCAGCTCTGCCGTCCCAGGGAGGAGGGAGGTGTGGGGCTTCGGTCTCTGCTGGAGATTCGGGAGGCCTCTGCGCTCAAGCTGGCATGGAAATTTCTAAACGGGGGGTCTCTCTGGGCTGCCTGGATGCATAGCAGGTATGTGAAGCAGGGCAACTTTTGGACGTGTACTTCTGACAACAATCATTCCGTCACGTTCAAGAATGTCCTGCGGCACAGGGGTATCCTCAAGTCTGCTATCAGGAAGGTCATGAAGGATGGGTCTGGGACGGACCTCTGGCGAGATCCCTGGATAGATCGGAGTTCGTTACTGGACATCAGGGGGGCTCCGACTCACCAGGAGGACAGGAGGGGAATGACGTGTAGTAGGATCATTCGGGATGGCGATTGGAGGCCGGAGTCCTATCGTTTTACCATGGAGCTGGGAGAGATCATTAGCACTGTTGTCATTGATCCGGACTTGCCGGCAGATCGGTGGATATGGGAGCCGACAGGTGCGTCCCCGGGTACTGGGGAGTTCCAATTTAGGAGTTGCTACAATCTCATCAGGCGCATTTTTCCTCAGAGTCCTGACTATGATTTTGTTTGGTGTAAGGGCCTGACAAGGAAGATGCAGCTCTGTCTTTACAAGCTCCTATTGGGTCGCCTTCTTACTCGAGATCGGCTGCTTTCTTTTGGAGTGCCGGTTCCGGATCCTAGGTGTGTGTTGTGCGGGGTGGAGCTAGAGTCTATCAGCCACATCTTCTTTGAGTGTGCCCTGACTTGGCAGATCTGGAAGGAGCAAAGTGGAATGTTAGGAGGTTGTGACTCTGGAAAGAGTACTGGGGACATCATTTCGGTGATCCGAGATAGTAAAGGTCGAGGGGAGGAATGGTTCCGGACTGCCAGGGTTCGTCTGGCTGCTTCGGTTTGGCACGTCTGGCGGGAACGTAACCGTCGAATATTCGAGGGACTAGTTACACCTCTTGTGGGCTTGCTTCATAACATCGAATTTGATGTAAATGTTATGAGGTCTTGATGAGTGGGTTTTCCCACTTTGACTGTATGTTGTACGATTACTGTGTTTCTTTGGAATAAAATTTACCCTTTTTCCAAAAATATATATATATATATATATATATATATATATATATATATATTGCATATGACCTCTAGCCTAGCGGTTAAGAGTGATGCATGCGGCCCAAGTGGTCAGGGGTTCGAATTCCAGTGGCAGCGATTCCAGAAACAATTTACCTGGTTCCAAAGAACCAAATATATATATATATATATTTATTGGAAAAAGGGTAAATTTAATTCCCAGGGCCGGCCCTGTTTATGGTAAGACGTGTATTCCCTTCTCTATATTAAATGGACAAAATTCATCATTCTCTTGCAACTTAAGTAATTCATTTTCTTGTTTCAGGAGGACAAATGAATATTTTCCATCTTCTTGTGATCCATGTTCCATAGAGTATTTTAACTCCTTAATACCGTACCTTAGAAGTGAATCGCTAAACTTAATTGATCCTCCAACATGGACTAATGGCTTTCATATCAAGTTCACTTCTCAACTGATAAAAATAGTCAGGATGTCTATGGTAGGATGCTTTCTTTAGTTGTGAGCGTTCCCACCTTCTGATTGGCCTATTATTCATATTGTGGTATACTACCTCTAGACAAACTTCGATATGTCTTGTTCTCCATGTTTTAGATAACCAAGAATCATATTACACATATGCTGTTCAGGTGAAACTTTCATCAAGTGACAGCCTATACCATTAGTGCTGAATCATAGTTGTAACTCCATGTCCATGTGTGTCATTTTCATCTGAAGTTTATACTTTATATGTTTCTTGCAGAATTTTATGTGCGTATGATTTCAAGAATACTCTCTCCTTTTCATTTTCCCCACTTCAATTTAACAAATTTCATTAGAATATAACATTTGTTGCAGTATACGTATATGGTGAGGGAAATTTACCCCATAAAGTTGTAAAAGATGAGCTCCTAGCAGAAGTCAAGGGAGAACATAAAACCGCCATATAAATTTTACTACAGTTTATGTGTCACAGTAGTTTAGGGTAATTATCCAGCGTTTGTTTGTTTCAATTATCCCCTTAACAATTTTTTTTGGGTGAGGAAACCCCTCTCCTGTTATCACTTCTTTGTCCTACCATTAGATTTCAATTGAGGTATTTGTGAATAGAATTAAGTTACACCCTCACATCAAATATAAATATATAGACATAAGAAATTATTTTGGAAAATAACCCTCCCCTCCTCTCTCTCTCCTCGCTGACGTCAAATTACCGAACTAGGTCCCTACACCCTATTGTGTCCCTCGTCCTCTCTTCCTCTCCACCACTGCCAACCCTCGTCGTCCCCTTCTCACTTTCCTCTTCCCCGCATCTTATGCCAATCATGGAGCCCCCTTCCCCATGGTCCTCTTTTTCCCTCATCCAGTAACCCAAAACATGTGCCCATTATCAGCAGGGCAATGACAACATGCATACTACGTTGCCAGGTCAGCTGCGAGATCTGGATTGTCAGATAAAAATATGGTGAAGGAAGCAACCTGGGCTATGGCTGTTTTCGCCTATCACAAGTCTGTTGATGACTGCACGCAGGTCCAATTTGCCAGAAGAGGAGGGAGAGGTTTCCTGATAAGAAAATAGAGTTAAAAGGGTATAATTGATAAAACACAAATGTTGTCGGGTATCCTGATATAATGCTATTTATCCATTTTTATACCATTCTGTTATATGTCACCCTAACTAATTCAACTTGTGAAAGTTCTAAACATTTGCTAAAGTCTCCTACAACAATTAAAATCATTTGTTTTCTCAACTCTTCAGGCCTAGTTCGGGAACAAAGTTTGCTAAAATGGAGTTAGGTTTACTTTTGGAGTTTGGAGATTTGAAACCGGAGTTTGAAATGATGAAACCCCAGTGACAATAGTTTTATTTAAGTTATGAGGCGTTTGGGAGTTTGGAGTTAGTATTTGAGTTTCATAAAAAAGAAAGAAGAAATTGGAGTTTAGAATGGAGTTTCATAAAACTTGAGTCAGATTGGAGTTTTGGTAACTACACTTTTTGGAGATAAGAGATGGAGTTTTGTCCAACTCCAAAGGCTCCCAAATGTGCTACAGTTTCATTTTTGGAGTTTGGGCTCCAAACTCCACCAAACCATAATTTTCTTTTCCAAACCTTGTTCCCAAACGTACCCTAATAGTTGCCAAAATTATTTTGCAAGAGTAGCAAAGTTGTTATAATATTTTGACCCCCTTCTACATTAGTACAAGGCCATTTGCCAAAAGATAGTGTAAGCACCTATCAAAGGGTTAGGGTACATACTGTCACCTTAGAATTTTCACAAAAATCTATAGCGATACAAAGTTGTCCATGACAAGTCATCCTTAACTATACAACTGATGGAAGTTCTTAGCATATGCAAAAAGAAAATCTCCTAGTTTCTCCCATCATAATGAGGTCGACTATGGACCATAAATAAGCTCCATACAAGATTTGACAAAGTTGTATGACCGGTTGTCGATCTCACGTCAACCTTTTATGTTGGTGCCAAATTCCTAGCTAAGGTGTAGTTATGAGCATAAGAAAAGACCATGCCATAAAACCTAGGTAGAAAGTTGGCAGGTAGGTAGATGGTCTACCTTTTAGATTCATGCTCATGCAACCAAGAAGCACCCGCCAAATTCTCTAGACTATAAAGAATCTAGACGAAGAGGTAAAAGATGATACAATTAACTTTTAGGGAATTGTAGTCATCTCTGAGTCGATGACACATTACGTCAAAGAGTGAGGAAATGACAATGCCAACTAAAAATAATATTAATCTTGCAACACTTAAAATATTGTCTTTTCAAACTCTTTAATAGTTGCCAATATTCTGGAAGTAGCAACTATGACATTTCTTAAAGATTGACGGCGAGTAGGTAATATCGGATATGTTATTGCTTCTGCCAGTTACTTTTCTTTTTCAAAAGATTAAATGAAGTGTTTCCGAGAAGCCTTTTGGTGGGACTTTATTACGCGATGTTCTAAATAGACTTAGCTATTGGCCAAATGTTAATGCAAGTTTCTTGACTCATTATTCCCATCAGAATGCTTTTCCTTTTCTTCACTTCATTTTACTGCTCCAGGACACCCAAGGATAAACCAGGTTAATGTCATAAGAAAATAGTCAACGAGCAGTTTCCATAGAATTTCTAAGGTCATATTGGATTGCATTTATATCAGCAATGGTTTCTATTGTTACTATCTACTTACTGTTAAGAATCGATTTTAGCCTATCTTTGAACATTGACAACTCTCCGGCACTGCATGAGTCCCATTTCACATTGTAATTTCAAACTAATGTATTCCTGGAGCAGAGTATCTCTGTATTTTGTTTGTTATTGAGAAATGGACAGCTACTTATCCAAATCAGCACATATATAATCTAGATTACAATCTGAAGAAAGTCTAACAAAAGTTTTTGTGACATCTTTTGACTTTGCAGACTAGATATGCTATGGCAAGATCCCTTAATGTTGTACAAACATCTCATTCGTATGCTGATCTAATACTCCACACAAGAGCGTCCGAACTCAAGGTATGAAACCCTCCTGTAAAATATATGTTACTCATATTTTGATTTTCAAATTTCAACTCTAAAAACTTGTTGATTTCATTAATAGTGTTAATGATTAGAAATTTTGTACTAATTTGCACCCATTGGTGAATTTAGAACTCGACCAGTTCTATCGATTGATTTAAAAAAGGCTAATTCTAAAGGCACTCCAAGTTTTACTTGGGCTAGCCCAAAAATTTTTAATTTTTTTTACAAGTTTGCCACTCCCATTTGTTACTTGAGGCTAGTCCAATTTCTTTCAGGAGTTGACAGTCCTAACAACAAGTAGGACTGCCAACAAAGTTGACGGTTCTACTTTATGTTAGGATTGCCTTATTGGCAGTCCTAACATAAAGTAGGACAGTTAACTTTGTTGCAGCCCTAATTGGTGTAAGGACTGCCAATATATTCAAACAGAGAGTTTAGATAGCAGTCTTAACATGAAGTAGGACTACCCAATCCTACTTCATGTTAGGACTGCCAACTTTGTTGGTAGTCCCACAAAGCGGCATCAACAACTCGGAAGTAAGGGAGATGAGTATTAACTATTTGTGAGCAAAGCTATAAACGAGGAAGATGATGGGAGCAACATCTGGTCCGTTGCGCTCGCCGACCACGACGTCATCGTAGGCGTGCTCGACACTAGGATATGGTCCGAGAGCTCCAGCTTCAACGACAGGGGCATGGGCCGCGTGCCCACCCGTTGGGAAGGCGAGTGCGAGGTCGGCCGGGGCTTCAACTGCAACAAGAAGATCGTCGGCGCGAGAATATTCTACCGCGACTACGAGGCCTCCGTTGGGGAGAGAGACGACAAGGGGGAGTCCAAGTCGACCAGGGACCAGGACGGGCATGGGACTCATACCGCCGCCACTGTCGCGGGGGAGTACGTCCTTGGCGCGAACCTCTCTGACTCCGCCTCCTTCCGTGCCCCCTGTCGGCGTCCGCTCCCCTGCGCCCCCGCGGGTCTCCGTTGCTGGAACCCTAATTCTTTGAGGGTTGGCGGCCCAAAGTAAAATTGGGACTGTCCTGAGTAAATTTTTTACTAAACTGGGCTGTCCTGAAGTAAGGGTTATCCCCAAGTAAAAGTTGGAGTGCCTTTAGAATTAGTCTTAAAAAATGAGATGTGTGTCAATCCGCCTTTCTTGATTCTACAAGTAGGGGTGAGCATTCGGTCGATTCGGTTCAAACTGAACCGACTTCGAGAAAACCGTACCTATTTCAAAACCAACCGAACCGAACCGACTTTTCACACAAACCGAACCGTATTAAATTTCGGTTTGGTTATTTCGTTAGAATAATGAACAAAATAGTCCTGCAGCAGGCCCAAAAGAGTTATTAATATGATGAACATTCGGGATATGTTTTGGTAACATTCTTATGAGTAATATTATAACATCATAAGTAACATACTGAACAAAAGAGTCCTACAACATGCTGAACGTAAGAGTCATGTATCCAACCAAATCCAATCAACAATTCTAGTCATCATCAAAATAACATTGCGGGCAACATCCAACCAAATCCAACCAACATATAAATCAATGAAATTTGCCAAAACCAACTAAAACATAACCAATGAAAATAAGGTTCCTTCATCAACTAATATACTTTTACTAGGGTTCTTAACTCGAGATCCAACCAAATCACATCAAAATTAGAGAGAAATGAGTCTCAAATTAACTGAGTAAGAATCTAAAATAGACTAAATCATACAAAAACAGAATTAAACCTAAAAAATAACTTTAGGGCTTCAGTACTCTAGATCCAACAAACAAAAATTTACCCTATATGAAAGAAATAAATAAAAGTCAGATCAGAATCCACCTTGTAGCCAAAGAGAGAGTGACATCAACTTTACGTCTGGATTACAGTAGTAGCCGACTAATCGATCTCGTTGATTACTAACTACATAAAAAATGTCAAAAGTTTGCGATTTTTCTCCATAAATCGAAAATGTCAAGAATTACGGAGAGGAAAACCTAGTTGGAACTCGATGTATAAATGGTAGACGAGGGAATCCCCCACAACACTCCTCAGATAGTCGATTATTAGGAGACACAGATAGACGAAATATTTAGGACTGGGAGAGGAGAGAAGGGGAGGGCTCGGTCCTCGCTCAGATTCTTGCTGCAAAAGAGAAGGAGAGAAGTTTAGGGTTATGGCTGAAGAATATATATATATATATATATATAGTTTACATCTGCCTCTATATTGTACAATACCTTATGCTCAACCCTTCGTATATGCGCCTATTCCTCTTGCGCCATATGTGCCAAACACTAGCCGAAAGTTTGATGCAAGATGTTCGGAACGACTTTTCTCCTCTACTTCGATCATTGGAGATACTTCTATCTGCTCCAGGAAATCCCTAGTCAATGGTGGATTATGATTCATGACCATGCATTGAGAGGACCATATATGCCATGTAATATTGCAACGGAAAAAAGATGCACAAATATTTCTGGCTCTTGTTGACATAAAACATACCGCTGCCCCTAATATTAATCCCCAATCTAGCAAGTCTCTCCAGGATGAGAAGACATCCTCTTGTAGCTTTATACACGTTCAACTTCATCTTATTGGCCATGCCCTTCACCTAAGTGAATTCCGCATAAGTAGCCGATGGATGTGGAACCCGAACCTGGTTGTAAATTGTATATGTGAGGAATACCCTGATGGCGAGTTGTCCTATACCTACGTATCTTCCTTGCTGCTATGGTCAATCTGCTTTTGAAGTATCTCGGCTGCTAGCAATCGACGAACACAATGCTCATCTAGACGCCAACCTCCTTCATGCATGGTGCTGTAGTTCTCTCTCCCCACCAAGGAATATGAGTACCATCCTATCCTATGAAGGACACTAAGGTGATTTAACCATGGGTCCAGCCACAGGTGGGTGGTTTGACCATTACTAATAACACGAGATATGAAAGGCTGCCCTTTGAGTATGTAATTTCAAATATATATATATATATATATATATATATATATATATATATATATATATAGCTGCTATCCGGAGGGTCATGAAGGACGGGTCGGGTACGGACCTCTGGCGGGATCCTTGGATAGATCGGCGATCGCTGTTGGACAAAAGAGGTGTCCCGACTCATCAGGAGGACATGCGTGGTCTGACGTGCAGTCGCATCATACGAAATGGGGAGTGGAGGCCGGATACTTATCGGTTCACCGAGGAGCTGGATGGGAGCATTTTGTCTACTGTCATTGATCCGACTTTGCATGCGGATCGGTGGATTTGGGAGCCGACTGAAGCATCTTCAGGCACTGGGGAGTTCCAATTCCGTAGCTGCTACAACCTTATCCGGCGTACTTTCCCGTTGAGTTCTGATTATGAGTTCGTTTGGTGCAAGGGTCTGGCCAGGAAGATGCAGTTGTGTGTATACAAGCTTCTACTGGACCGCCTCTTGACTAGAGATCGCCTGAGTTCGTTTGGAGTGCCGGTTCCGGATCCCAAATGTGTGCTTTGCGGTTTGGAGTCTGAATCTATAAAGCATATCTTCTTCGAGTGCACTCTGGCATGGCAGATCTGGTCGGAACAGAGTCGTGTATTGGGGGTGTTCGCCTCCGGAAAATATGTTGGGGACATCATCACGGTGATCCGAGATAGCAGGGGCAGAGGGCAGGACTGGTTCCGAACAGCCAAAGTTCGTCTAGCTGCTGCGGTTTGGCATGTATGGCGGGAGCGAAACCGTCGGATCTTTGAGGGGCTGGTCACCCCTCCAGTTGGCATTCTCCATAACATCGAGTTTGATGTAAATGCTATGGAGAATTGATGAGTGGTGAGTGGGAGTCCCACTCTGTATGTTGTAAGATTATAGCTTTATTTTTGGAAGAAAATTCACCTTTTTCCAATATATATATATATATATATATATATATATATATATATATGGGTGGGGATATGTATGTAATTTCAAATATCTATAATTTGGTTTTCGGTTCGGTTCGGGTCCCAAATTTCAAACCCGAACTCCGAACCGAAAAAACTAAAATTTCAAAAACTTAAACCGAAAATAGAACCGTAATGTAGAAAACCTACAAACTAACCAAATTCACCAACAAGGATTTGTTAAGGGAAACTAACACAATGTCAGAGTAAGAAAAGTTTCTCGCATAGGATGAGGTTCTCTGACATGGGAGCCTATTTGTATCTTGTTGATATTCAGCTAAACACCGATGAACCAGTGCAATGTGACATTGCTTGCATGGTTAAAGCCTAAGATGTTAGTTGAGTATAATCAAATATTCTTGAGGGAAAATGAGATGTGCAAAACCTACTATTCATAGTAGAATGAGCATTGATAATGAACCCGAATATAGTTGATTGGTTATATTGCAAGTATCATTTCTAGGTGCCCACTATTGTTTTGGCCTGTGGGGTTTGTGTCTTGCCTTAGAGTTTATATAGTGACCATATTTTGAACAGCATATATATACCATATTTCCAATGTCAAATACTGGTCTTACTGTCAGCAAGATGTGTCATCGCCATCAAAAACAGGGTCAAGTTTAACACGGACATTGAGGAACCTATTTGATAAATCTGATAGAATGTTTTTGGCTGGTCAAAAGTTGTTTCAGTTGCAAATGGTCCTATCGGCTATGCTACCTGGACTCGGGTACAGATGTCGGGTACGGATACATATCCAAGAGTTGGGTCCTTCAAACTCATAATTGAAGGACACACGGACTCGGCTAAAAATATCCAAATTTTGGGTACGGGTACGGGGATATGACTATTAAAATGAATACATTTGAACATGGTTTCATAAAATGACACATCATGTAATTAAATTTGCATGATTTCATAAAAAGACACAACATGTAATTAAATTTGCATGAATTCATAAAAGACATGTAATTAAATTTACATGGTTTCATAAAATGACATAATAAATTTGCTTGATTTTGTAAAAAGACACAACTGTAATTAAGTTTGCATGGACCGTTCCTTTAGCTCCCCTACTACTTTACTATCATTAAAATAAACTATCCACTTCACTACCACATTAAAATAAACTATCTTCTTCACTACCAGTCTCCCGATTGTCACCATGGAGGATCCGATTCGGATCCCGTACTGGTATTCGTGTTTTGTCGGGTCGACACGAATACTTCTCCTTAGAGTGGAGAGTCCGGGTAACAAAGCCTATCAGATCCCATCCCACCCTCAGCCTACCTTAAACTTGGCAACTTCTTGTAGCCAAATGGGTCAACATGACTAGACTCCTTAATAAATTAAGGAACACGGATAATTAATTTAATGCCATAATTTGATAGGAGAACAATTTAATTTATAAAATTTGACAATTATCTAAAATAATTGATAATAATTTTGTCAAATCTTTTATGGAGCTTTCTTATGCTCTCTAGCCGACCCCATCCTGATGGGAGAAGGCTTGGATGATGATGATCTTTATTAATTGATAAGATTTGTTATTTGGATATTCAATTTGTTCGGAACAAAATATTTCAGTTTACAAAGATACCTGAATTTTTGCTAGGTAATCAATTATCCTAATAATATATGTTGAATCAGATCTACCAGGTTAATCTTTATCTGCTAAGACTTATCCTTATAGATTATATGAAACTAACCATTGAAAAATATAGGTTGCTTTGTGAAACTTTCTTCTCATACATTTTCTTCCTTAAAAGGTAAAGTGCCCTAAAGTTTTGCAAGAAGATCCCTCAAAGATACAAAGGCTTGGAGAGGCTTTGCATTTGAGGTGCTACAAAGTTGTTCATGATAGACTGAACTTATTGCATGAGAGATAGCATGTTGGTGACATTAGGATAATATTTCTAACTATATGTTCGTTTGATCTTTCATAATCACGGGACCAATGGGTGGATAAAACATTTTGAATTGATATGCATTTTAAGGATGTCAGGCATAGAGTTAAAGCATAATGGTCAAAATGGAGGAGTCGTAGTATTTTGTAATTAGAAGGTACCTTTGAAGTTGAAGGAAACATTCTACAAAACGACTATAAGACAAGCCTTGCTTTATGAATTAGAGTGTGGCAATTAAGAAACACGTCCAGAAGATTAGTGTAGCAAAAATGAGAATGCTAAAATGGATGAGTAGCAATACGTTAGTAGATAGCATAAGAAATGAGTGTATTCGTGGGAAGTTAAAAAGTGGCGCCAATTGAGGATAAGATCATCGAAAATCATCTTAGGTAGTTTGGACACGTGTAGTGAAAACCAATAGACGCGCCAATAAGGAGCAATAAGATAGTAGTTTAAAAAGCCACTAGGACTAGAGGTAGGCCTAAACCAACATGGATTTACGTTGTAAAAAATGATATGGTTTTTGTTAATGGGACACAGGAAATGGCCTTAACGGTGATGAATGGAAGAAAATGATTCAAACCCTGCAAAAAATTTGGTAAAAAAGCTTAGTTGTTGTTGCTCTTTCTCCCTATTATGCTACCCAAGTCGTTCACATCCCATTGATCCCAACAAGGAACATAATTTGGGCTTATTTCATTTTTCCTTTTATATTTGCTGATCTCTTCATTTAGTTAATGTTGAAGAGCAGTACGATGGTTAGACCTTTTGCCTCCTTTTACCTACTCTCACTTGTTCTGTTCCTGGTTACATAAAGTATCTTCAAAAAGCTTATTGTGGAAACTAGAGGGTTCTAGTATCAACTGCTTATTTGAAAGGTTGTTAATAATTGATATATAAAGAATGTCTTAATAATTAGTACTGTACAGTTTAGTTGCTTTTTTGCAGTACCAAGTGGTCAAGAACATTGGTAATTAGGAGTAACCCGTATAGTCCAAGGCAAATACACACTGAAGGTGCTACAACTCTCTATCACCCAAGATGCAATAATAGCTGCATTCTTTCAGTAAATAGTGGACAATAATATCCTTCTATTATATTATGAGAAACCAAGATTGTGTTTTTTTGTAAGCTGAAAATACAACTGTAGCAACTGACAAATGCTGACTCAATCAGAAGTTTAGAAGTCATTAACAACTCCTTCAGTAAACACAATTTTGAAAAGCAGAATTTGAAGAGTCATGACAACTCATTCAAAAAACAGCATTTGAAAAGTCATCACAGCTCCCTGGAAAGGAAAATTTGAGAAGTCTGCACTCATAAAATAAGATTTAGTCATAACTTAATAGCTTCTCCAGTGCAAATCATGTTTACTTGGGCATTGACATTGCGCCTTAATAGCCTGAAAGGCATGCACACTAAGCGCTAGAGGCACGTACCTCACCTTAAGGGATATGAGGCACTGTTCTTGGTTAGCATGTCACCTTTGTGCCTAGGTGCGCTTGCATTGCTGGGAGTAATTACTCTAAATATCATTTGCTTCTTAGGTAGCCGTCATGAGCCAGATTTTGCAGGCAAAGATCTGTATAGTTGCATTCAGTAAGGCTTGAGTATTATCATCTGTAATGATGAAACCACAAACCTTAGCCCGATAGCAGAATACCGGTAGTCAGCCCGGGCTTATTGCCAGCTTCACTATGTTCCCTCTGTCTGAATGTTATCAGATTGCTATAACCATATCTTTGCTTCATACTTCTCAAACCTGTATAACATTGGTCTGGTCTTCTATTCTCCAGCTCCGCAGAAAGAAAAAAAACCTTCCTTGTTACTAATGGGAGGATTAAAGCAATACACATGGATAGTTTTTTCATGGGAGAACTACTTCAAATTACCATACATGTGGACTAAGATACGCGTTAACCAATGAATTTATTGCTTCCTTTAGGAAATTTATTTACAGTGTTAGATGGAAACACGATAGTTCTGCATATTCACAAATGCAAGATGCAACATTTAAAAATTCTTTCAGCAAAATGTATTTAATATAACTTTGTGGAACTCCTATTAGTGATGTAACGTAGACATATTAGTTTGCATATTCACTAATGCATAATAAGCTTCATCTTTCGCTGCAAATTGGAGAAACTAACTTCTGATATTAGAACTTCTGTAGACTGCCTCACGTTCTGCTCTTGTGGAATGATTGTCAAGTTAGGAAAATTTAATAACTAGATTCTCTCTACTATCTTTCTCCTTTAACCTGTGGCAAAGTGGCGTTATTACCTGATCCAATATCTCAATTTCGATTCAATTCCATCTGTCCCAGTATATAGCATCATGGACAGTGCAATACTATATTCAAATAGGCAACTATGTTTCATATCCTGAAAGTGGCAGTGATGAAATTTCATTGCCGAATTCTATAAACTTCTTTTGTATATTAATGTTCAAGTTTTTGTCACTAGTACATAAACAGTCTTTAGTATTGCAGTATCTTTTCACAATGTGGTTGGTGCTTTTGATGTAATGTAATAGAATGGTCACTGATGGTTCGGCAATGTTGTAAGTATTTTGCTTGTCTGGTGGTACTTGATTTTCTTCAGCAAATGTGTGTGTGTGTGTGTGTGTGTGTGTGTGTGTGTGTGTGTGTGTGTAAGTACGCATAAAGGTTTGCTGAAAAAAAGCCACCTGTGTTATAACAATTGTTTTTTTTGTCGTTCATCAGTATCTCATTATGTTATTCTTCACAGGATAATTGCTCAATTGACTTGGTAGAAATGGCATCAGCTGAAATTGTGAGTCCGTAGTTCCAATAACTACTTTTTTCCATTATATATGCTACTTGATATGGTGGTTGATAGAGCATGGATCATTTTAGACACAGATACAGTCGTGGAAGTATCTTGCCAGATATGTAGGATAGGAACACGGATACTGTTTTTTGGAGGTGCATCCACGCGTCATAGCTTAACAGATGGGATTCGTGCCAATTCTAATATAGTAGTGGAGGAATTGGCCTGGATGGTGTGTGATTCCGTAGATCAAGAATGTCGACCCTGATGAAGACTGCAGGAGTATCCTTTATATTCTGTAGACTTTAAAGGCACACTTTCTATTAAAGTTGCTACCCGCTGCACCAAACTTAAGACTTGTGAAGATTGAGGGTTAAATATTTAAATTTTTCTAACACGTACCCTCAGAGGTTGAAATCCCATTTTGCGTTGAGACTTGAGAGCTGGATTCATGCATCAACAGAAGCAACTCCTCCATACATATGGGGGTAAGCTTGCATACATCTTAACCCTCCCCAGGCTCTTTACAAGAATGAGGCTCGTGGCACTTGGATACCCTGAGATTCATGCATCAATATAATTTTTTGATATTCACTTAAAATGCACAACCGGGAGTTTGAACCTGGGTTGCGATGATACCATGTTAAAATTCCTGCCACTATAGCAAAACTCGAGAGTTGTTGTGAGGGTTGCAGGTTAAATATTTAAAGCATTCTATAACACTTTCCATTTCTTTCTTCCTTGACTTCTTTTAACATTCATTTCTAACTAAAAGCTATATTTATTAAAACAATTTGCTGCCTCCACTTACATACCAATATTTGATTATTATGAGTCTATGACTACTGTAGTAAGAAACATAGGCTGGATTTTTCACATGATGAGAGACAGTTTAGTAATTCTGTATGTCAAGTCCTTACAAGCATAGCTTTCTTTTGTGATATCAACAGTTATATATATATACATACATTCCAATATTTGATTATTATGAGTCTATGACTACTGTAGTAAGAAACATAGCCTGGATTTTTCACATGATGAGAGACAATTTAGTACTTCTGTATGTCAAGTCCTTACAAGCATAGCTTTCTTTTGCGATATCAACAGTTATATATATATCCTCACAAAGTTTTCATGCATTGAAGTTAATGGCATGTTTCATCCAAACTACTATAACAAATTATAGTGACATGTCCCATATATTTCTTGATCAGAAGACCCAGGGTGCAAATTTTTCAGCATTTAAATTAACCATGCAACTTTTGTTTATATATATATATATATTTTTTGGAAAAAGGGTAAATTTTATTCCAAAATCAGACAATACTCATACAACATACAGACAAATGGTCGCCCACCCGTCAGTCGACCATTTCTTTTACATCAAACTCCAAATTATGGAGGATACCAACCGGAGGGGTGATAAGCCCCTCGAATATGCGCCGATTCCTCTCTCGCCAAACGTGCCAAACAGCAGCTACCAGCCGAATCCTAGCAGTCTTGAACCAGGCCAAGCCTCTCCCTCTGCAATCTCGAATACCCATGATATCATCAATCGACCTGCCCGGAATACCCCCACCCAGCATACGTATCTGCTCAGACCAAATAGACCATGAAATTCCACAATAAAAAAATAGATGAGACAGCGATTCATCCTCCAAATCACATAGAGCACACTTCGGATTGGGACCTGGATCCCAAAAGAGATGAGTCTGTCCCTGGTCAGCAGACGACCAAGGAGGAGGCGATACATACTTAGCTGCATTTTCCTGGCTAGATCCTTGCACCAGATGAAGTCATAATCCCCAATTAGGGGATTAGCACTACGAATAAGGTTGTAGCCACTCTGGAATGTGAACTCCCCGAGGCAGTACCTCCAGTCATGCCAGGCGGATCCCAGACCCAAATATCCTCCGGCTGGTATGGATCAATCTCAATCCCGCGAATACTCTCACCCAGTCCCTCTGTATGACGGTATGACTCCGAACTCCAACTTTTGTTTATATATATATATATATATATATATATATATATATATATATAACTTTAATGAAGGAGTTTCACAAGCCATTTGCTTATCAATCTTAAAATTAAACCAGAAATTAACATCTGTTCCGCTATTTGGATCCTTTTCTTCCATTCAACTTTGTTAAGGGCCATCTCCTGTATCTCTCCTCTGTAGAGTTACAGAAGCCCATTTCCTTTGTTACAAGCTCAAACCATAACTTACCCCTTGTTCTAGCTGCGACTTTGATTGATATCTGACTAATATCTTATTTTCTTGCATCTATTTGTCTATGTTATTTGTAACTAAAGATGATTTTCTCTGATTTTATCCTCAATTGGTGCCACCTCAACTTGCCATGGATATCCTATCTTTCGTTGTACTATCACTCATCCATCTTAACATTTTTTTTCAGCTACACTTATTTTCTAGACGTGTCTTTAATTTCCGATCTATAAAGAAATGAAATCAAATGGTCTATAATTCTAGGTTACCAACAGGATGAGTTCAGAACAACAAATTTGCATAACTAGGCAAACTTGAATCCATATATAACATGGACAAATTTACCAAGCCAAGCCCGCTTGATACTTATCAAGCCAATATTAAGCATTTCTAACTAAGGTCAAATCAAGCTCGACTTTCGAAGACTTTCGAAAAGTTAAATGGACCAAGCTCGAATACATCTCGATGTGGCTCATTTATGCCTATTTGTCATCATTCACTTCTATCTAGATGGTCGATAAATTTTAACCAAATGATGATGATTCTGGAAGTCTTCCCTTGTATCCTCTCCTATTTCTTGTTGCTGGTTTTGTGATTTTGATCATGGGTTTCCTCATAAATTTTAGCCGGTTTAGGAGTAGATCAAATTGATTAGAGAATGTCTTGGAGAAAATGGCGTTGGGAGAAGCTGCTGTAGACATAAGGCAAAACTTGATTGTTTAGATATGAAATTTTCGGCTTCCATGTTTTGCTAGCAAGGTGTCAGTGGGAACAAATTTAGTGTATTTGAAATGACATCAATCAATGATAGGTTAAAATGATTTCACCATTTATGATACGATAGGATGGTTGGGGTCGGAAGCAAGACGAGAATGAGAAAGGTACGAGAGCGATTATAGTGTTCAATATTTTAGAACAATGAAAAACCAAGAGGAAAAAAAACATATTGGAGCATTCAAGTTCAAGGTTAACAAAGCTACTACACAAACCAAAATGGTCAAGACCCCTAAATACTTAGGCTCTGAGATGAAACGACTTTAACCTTAACACCCCCCCCCCCCCCCCCCCCCCCCCCCCCCCCCCCCAAAAAAAAAAAAAAAAAAAAAAAAAACCTCCCCCCCCCCCCCCAACCCACCCCCACCCCACCCACCCATATTATAAGTTTAAATGAGTAGCAAATATATGGGTTCATGCTAAAGATGTTATGCAATATAAATAAAGTATAATGGTTAAAATCAACACTCGCTTCAGAAACCTAAATTAGACGAACCACATAACAATACTGCTACTAAGAGTGTATATTTACAAGGATTTGTACTTAGATATTTATTTATAAACAATCTGTTTATGAATGATAGAATGATATAACCACTCTAAATATACCTTTATGATAACCAAAAGCACTATAAAAATTAGGGTGAGTATCACAATGCCCTCAGTGGGTCGCTCTAAAGCGGTCTGGGCCCTCGAGGTTGCCGAGGTGAACAAATTTGATAATAGAGTCCAAATTCAAAATTAACTGTTAGATCGCCCTAAGTAAAAAACTATATAGTTGAAACATTTCAGCCATGCATAAACCCTAAAGATGATCAATAGAAATAGTATGTTTAAGCCATTGATCATGGTATTGGTACAACCCATACTCACTAAATTTTAGTAGATATGGACCATTCTACACTCTATTTGTCACAAACACTCTCATCTTAGTAACATGTCGGACACGTATCGGACACTGTCCCTCTCGGACACTCCCCGGACACGTATTGGACACTTATTTTTACTATGTGATCATATTTTCCAAATAAGGGCACGTGTGGCTATGTTTTCATATTTTCATTTGAAATTGGTACGAGCATTCTTTGAATAAGGACGTGTTGAACACATTTTATAGTGTTTTTTCTTCAAATAAGAAAAAAAAAATCAATTATAAAACTTAAAACTTAAAGCAATCTTTTTGGCATTTAAATTTCATGTAAATCAGATACTTATATCCCTAAGATGTAGATATTCAATTATCTAATATTTATGTTTGACGCGTGTAAAATTGTCGAGTGTTTGAGGGGGTCGCTACCGTCTTTCTTGGTATAATCAGGACGAGGCGGATATCCGTATTTTGATGCTGGATTAACCGCAGGGTGTTGTAAAGTGTGAGTTATGCTGAATTCTATAGTCAGCGTGTACCATGTAGTGTTTGGTTTATTAATATAAAGTGCCTTAAAAAATAAATATATATAGCGTGTTCTTAATGTGTCGTATCCTTGTTTTCTAGAAAATTGCGTATATGCCGTGTCCCGTATCCGGTGTTGCGTTAGTGCAACATAGTTTACTCTAGATCCAACTTCTTACTAAAACTCTTTCTTGGCTAGTTGTTGAATAAGTAAGAAAAGTACAGATGATTTTATTTTTCTTGTCTATACTTTGTAGGCATTTCACATGATGCAGATCAAGTCTGACCGTAAGAATTCTTCATTTTAAATGCAAAACATGTAATTTTCGCTGAGGTTATTTGGGGTAAATACTAAATACTATAGTCAATCCCACATTTTTAAACCTAGCATCCAACCTCAATCATTTTTCCTCCTCCTCCCCCTCTCTCTCTCTCTCTCTCTCTCTCTCTCTCTCTCTCTCTCTCTCTCTCTCTCTCTGTGCATGTGTGTGTGCGTGTGCACACATGATCAGTTGTATGAATCTTCCATGCTAGTTGTTGATGTATTCAGTTAGTTGGGGAAGTCATGGAGCTGGATTGGATGCAATAAGAGACATTAGGGAATCCAATTTAATGCTAATTTAGGATTTACTGCATAGTATCAACACAACAACAGGAATTACTCGTATTATCAATATAATATTATTGCTATTTTATCGAGTTAAGGACTTTGACACTCATCTTTTGTCTTTACAGTCCAGCATGACCACAACAGAAGCTATGGAGCTTTTGGATCGGTTTTTTTCTATGAACCCAGATTCAAAGTACTTTTAAGCATTCTTCATCTCATTACTTTTGACTGTTCTTTAAATTTGAAATTCATGTTGAGAGAAGATTTATGTTCGAGGAAACAACCATAAGGTTTTAAATATCAAATTCTTTGTTCAGTTTATCTCATGATGACGGTGCAGTGTTTAGTTATATATTTACATATGTACTAGAAATTTACAGAGGACTATCCAGCTTCTTATTTTTGGTTTGTACTCGCTCAAGATCGATCAAGTCTTCTCTTACGATGTGTCTTGGATCATGTATAGAAATGCTAATATTGCATCATTGCAACATATGCCTGACCCAAACATGTTTCTTCATTTAGCTTG
Organism: Iris pallida; assembly: GCA_029216955.1. Lineage (NCBI taxonomy): Eukaryota > Viridiplantae > Streptophyta > Magnoliopsida > Asparagales > Iridaceae > Iris > Iris pallida. The sequence goes on from JANAVB010010199.1 coordinate 7,912,132, forward strand.
GCATCTAATGATAGTTTGGTTGTTTGGAACCAAGAATGTTTCTTCATTAGTTTGACATGTAATGATAGTTTGGTTTTATCAGATCTTGGTTGTAGAATTTTCTGTAGCTAATCACCATTTCAAATTGATATGCCAGCATGGTGTTAACCTGATAAATGATTTGTACTTCTGATTTGAACTTGCTTAAAAGAGTGTGGCCTAGTTTGGACAAAGTTTTGTAAAATGGATTAAATTTAGTTTGGAGTTTTGAGCTTTGAAACTTGGTTTTCAAGTTATGAAACTCCACTCAAGTTAACTGGACTTTAGAGTTAATTTTTGAAGGTTTGGGTACAGCATTTTCTTTTTGGAGTTCACGTTTTGAAGTTACGAAATAAGGGTAACTCTAATCAACACGATTTCAAAAACTATGCAAGGGGACCATTGTATAAGCATGTTAGTTTTGTAGAAATGTAATAAATCTATATTCAATATCAATCAACATGATAAAAAAAAATATCAATAAAGAAATTTCATTTTCAATTTTTGATAATCCGAACCCAGAAATTCTGATTTTTCATCGATATTATCAGAAAGGTCCCAAATTCTACAATTTGTAACTAATCAGTGCTCACACCAGTCAAAAGAGGAGAGGAAATTGTTGTCCGAGAATGAAAGTAATTCGCAAAATTTTCAATATAGAGGGGGAGTGAGAGTAAGACAGGTGTATGTGTGTGCGTGTGTATGAAGGTTTCACATGAGACAACAGGGAACAAGATGAATTTTGGAGTTAGGATGAAAATCCAAAAAAGCCAACTTTTGCTAACTCGACTTTTGGACTTTTGGAGTTTAGTCAAATTCCAAAATGTTCCCAAACGCACGGGAGAAGTGATTTGGAGTTTGGAGGCCTAACTCCACCAAACCCCAGTTTTCTTTTAAAAGATGTGTTCCTGAACACACCCTGAACATCAATCTAAGCTAGCATTACTAATAGTTTTAAAAAATAAAGAGTAATTTGACATATTTGTGCACATTATCAATAGTCTAATGTAATGGCTAACAGTACTGACGTACAATTAAAGTTACAATGCAAATATATGGATTTTGAACTAGTTTTTCCATATCATAAGCTATAAGTTCATGAAGTTCAATGTCATGGGCAAAGTGCTGATGCTTGTACTCCACTATAGAACATAACCATTGGCTGTAGATGAGAGTTGCCTTCTACTGTCAACGGGTACAAAAAAAATGGATATCAAATATATGATGTTGTCAATCATCAAGTATCAGAAGCTGTGACCATCCTTAATAAGGATAATACTTTATTTGCACATCACATGTCGCCAAAACTCAGCACATACATGTTTCGAGAAAGTTAAGTGAGACCAGTGGCGTAGCCAGGATTTGGATACAGGTGGTCAAAATCGACTAGAAATTTTTTAGTTCAAAAAAAAAAAAAAATTAGAGGAAAAAATTGCATAACTTAGTCACATATCTAATTTTCTATACCTAACATTGGTCGTCTATTCTAGTTTTTATATTGTAGCTGCTCATTTTTTCTATTCATTTTTAAAATAAGATTGGTATTAAAGTGTTCATTAATTCTAAACCAATATAATCAGAACCTTAAACTTCCATGTCCAGGTCATACAAGACATTTATGATCAATTTTGACCATTTGATTGAGGAGATTTGGTGTATCTTAAAATTCATACTTGGATCCTACCAATTTAGTCATGAACCTTGTCATGCTAGGGTCTTATCAAAAATAAATATTGTTTTCACCCTCAAGGACAAACAAGATTAAAATAAAATTTATTTCCAACCACTAATATATATATATATATATATATATATATATATATATATATATATATATATATAAAATTAAAAAAATTGAGTGGGGTCATATGACCCCACTGGGCCTATGCTGGCTCCGCCAATGAGTGACACTACCAGAGCATATTCTGAGCAAAATCTCTTGAGTGTGGAGTTACATATGTAATTGAGTACATGGATAATCCAGTATGCAACTGTAAGTTTAAGTACACCTTTCACAGAATGTAGAGTTTAAGAAATAGTTTTTTTATGTGTGTCAGATATATTGAATACAATCAATTTATGTAAGAAACTTTTACATAGTTGAAAGATGAAGTTTATCTTCTGCTTTTGTTTACTATGACCCTGAAATTTTCAGCGTTAATGGATACACACGAGTCAAAAAAAAATTATCGGTGTACCGTGTATGAAGCATATACTTCAAACCAACCTTTATATGTGTATCATATCCACGTTTTAAGCTATCGACTTCTGTATGCACTTAATATGACGGCGAGGACTTCTCTTTTCAGAACACAAGAGTTATTAGGTGGAATAATCAATTTTAGATGGTTTTTACTGATTATTAGCCTCAGTCAGAATTCAGAAATATCCAGATATTTTTCTTCTGTAGATTATGTTGATTAATTTCTTGATTGTCAGAACTAATTGGCCTCATTCGTTGATTGGTTGAATTGATCATTCCTTTATTTACCCTCATCTACTTTTCCATTTCATTCCATCGGACTCATTTTGGCTTCCTCGTTCGCATCATATAGTTGTGCATGTTCTGTAATTGAAAGTATCTAAAGAGCAAGATCTTATTGGTCCTTTAGTGAGTTGGTTACAAAATTGGCTATTTGTTTGGAATACATTGCCCCATGTTCTATCAGGTTGTGGTGAACCTTTTGAAAATTGTTGGATGAAGATATATGACTGGCCTAGTGCTTAAAATATTAGGTAAGAGGAACTCCACGAAACCAGGAAACTTAATTCATTTTAAGGCGAAAAAGGTTGGACCTTATAACCTGACATATTCTAAAAGTGTGAAGTTTTCTGACGATCTGGGAATACATTTCAAGTCTACAAGAGAAATGGAATGTTAATCTTTATAACCCCTCATTCAGTTCTCATACTCTTTTAGATGTTTCCACTGCCCTCCAGGCTCCATCTGGCCACCTCTAGTTCTCATCTGCTGCCCTTACCCCTCTCTACGGGTCCAAAGAACAGTGGAAAAAGAATAAAAGATGTTTTAAAGGTAGGAACAGGTTCGTCTATAAGATCTAAAGTTTAAACTCAAAACCATTACTATGTTACCACTTTCTTATACATGAGCAGGTTTGGTTAGATAACAAAATGAAACTAGAACACCTGCTTCTATCATGCAAGGCCTCTTCTTTTATTAATATCCCCTGTATAGTAGTAAAATTATTATGAAAACATTTAAAGTTCTTTTACAAATTTATAATCTGAACCCTTAGCAAAATAATAAATATAATTAAGAGGCTTTGAGGGGATGCTACTTCCTCACAAAGAATCTGACCTAACCTACAATTTCTAACAGATGTCATGATTAATATTTATATAAATAGCCCCAAATAATCTCCTAAATTGTAGAATCTATATTATTTCATAACTCAAACACAAATGCAACAAGTTTATACTTTTCATTCTAAAGATTTGTATAAATGCCAAAACCTGAACTTCAGAACTCCGATGCATTACCTGTTAAAATCATGCAGTTTTGGAATTATTCACCAAGACGGGGCATAAAACTTTACAATTATTTTAGGTAATTATGTTTTTGCGTCTTTCCTTTATTATATTGTAATAGAAATTGTAGCCTTTTCCTGAATTGCTGAAACTATAACCTAATAGTAGGCAAGACGATCCTTGTTATTTTATTGTCATTTTCTTAAAGGATGTTGTTCTTTTATCACGCATCTGCCGTATGTCATATATGTTCATGAGTTTAGGATAGTATATCATTTATTTAACTTTTATAGATAGTATACTATAATTATTTCAAAATTGGCGCAGTGGACGTGTGAAAAGTCTTGACTTTTTGATTGGTTATGGTATGGGCCTGACTCCTCTCTCTGAGAAGGTTAGCTATGTTTTTTTTTTGCACTATTTTCATTTTCATTACCAACCATCTTAAGCATACTAAAACTGCTGGTTTATTTGTAGAAATATTTAGCACTAGTTTTTGTATTTTGCTGTTTTGATTCCTTCGTTCGTATGCTTGAAAACTTTGATCTCTACCTGATTCAGTTCAGATTCATGACTTGCCTACATACTGTTATACTTAAGTTGCAATCGTTAATGAACTTGTTACTCTTTTTTTTGTACATGATCATAAATGCTAATTTTGTTGCATGATTTCACTTACCTAGAAACAACATATTGGGACATGATGGATAGAACCTATGTTGCACAGATATGACATGACATGATAGGACACAGACACGACCCTTTTTTGGGTGTCCTAGTGTATTTTGGAGTGTCCTGGTTGTGTCCAGCACGTGTCCAACATGATATGGTCCTTATTTTTTTGAATGTCCACACTTCCTGGGATAGAATGGAGCCCCTTCACGAACAGTCTGGTTGGCTGCAACATACCAATTTTAATTTCCAATGCCAATATGCACTACACAGAATCCAGACCAAATATACACATGGAGATCAGAGATGGTCCAAGACAGGATTTCCTTCTATCCCTTCATGACCTAATCCGAACACTTCATAGAAATAGGCTTTTACAAAAGAAAATTTTCTTGTTATCTCCAAGAGCATCAAATTATGCAAATAAAAATGACAGACATCCTTAAAAAGATTGAAACAGTGTACACTGCACTTAAGACTTGCTTATATCTATATGCCCATAACCCCATATATAGAGAGGATGTTTCTGCGTCTTGAGCGCGGTTATCCTCCAGGATGCAATCAACAAGCCTTATCCACACGACAAGTGATACCCTAGCGTGATAACCATCTTCAATGACCAATAACCTAATCTGTCCAGAGTGATCTAAAAATGCAGAAGCAAGTTACTGTGGAACCGGATGATGGAGTACCATAAATTACTTGGAGGAGTTCGGGTTGTATTCAAATAGATTTTAAGATCGAAATTGCAGAGGGATTCTCTAATCACCAGACATCTTCTTGGTGATAGCTCGCCTTCAGAATTTGCTCCCAAATATTATCGATAAGGATTGGAACAACCAGTGACTGCCAAACTCTTTGGACATATCCCATATATGCTCATAGTCATACATAGTGGCATCTATAGTAAGCACTCAATTGATGCAATATCACCTTTCTTCAGGTGTTGGAATATCTATAGACCAGTCATGCACATTCAAAGAGCCATTTCTCTCCTGCAAGAAGCTGACCCTCCAACTAGAAACCAAATAATAATCTGTATAAAGCAGTATAATGTGTCTGGGGCCATCTTTTCCTCACTGCAGAGAATAGTTGAACTATTGTGTAAGAAACTGTGAGTGAGTTTCAGATTTGATTTGATACTGCGGCGGTTGAATGGACGGTAAATGATATCTCATGAGGCTACTGATGAATGCGTCCTTTCTTCTGCAAGCATCAGTGACATATACCATGCAAGTTTGGAGATGATAAAATGAAGGAACAGTAGAAGGTTGTTGAATAACTTTTAGGTGTAGAGTTTGTCATAACAAATAAACTGAAAAAAAACTGACCTAAGTGAGGTGTTATTTCTTCTTTCATAGGTTTGTTATAAATGAGGATATCAGCAGTGAGAAAACTGCATGTAAGTCGGCGTATTATGTAGTGTACTTACTGACATTATCTATGCTTAAAATATAAATTGATATGTGCAAGTACTACGAGGAAACTGCTTATAAGCACGAACAGTTTCAGACATGGAGACATGAATTAGGGATCTATTTTGGTATGCCCTAGTGTATTTTGGAGCGTGTGTTGTCTGATATGTGTGTGATACGATGTGGGACCTCTTGTCACGATCCGCTCCCGAATAATCGGACACGAGTCGGACACGCCCAGCCTTCGTCGATGGACACGACAAAGTAAGTTGTAACAATACTAAGGAAAACTAAGGCACAATAGAATATAAATCATCACAACATCTATAAACGTCCCAGAAATCACCACAATCCATCAAGTTATTTGTACAATGTCATCCGGAGACAAATCCGGTAAAATAAAAATATACAATTATGAATCTCAAATACAATGACCATGAAATAAATCTAAACAATGAACTAAATCATGCACTCCAATGATATCACAATGCTCCATATGGCCTCAAGCACCTGCAACGTATCCTGTCAGGAAAAGAGCAAAGCACAACCCCGACAAGAAACAGTCTACAATGTAATCTGAAATACATGATACAATATGGTCTACAATATGAAACATGAGTACATGAACTGAATATGAAACTGAAGTACAGGAACGGAACAATGAACACGACAATCAATGCAAGTGTAAAATTTAAAATATTAAACTAATGTGTGACCGGCTGGGGACCACAATCCACAATTCACAATATCACTATTATACAAGGTTTGGCTTAATCGTACGTGAGGTGTATGATTAGGCTATTCACAATACCTAGGTTGGGTGTGGTCACACACTAGTCAATATTTTCTCCAATCCCGCAAGAACAATGACTCACAATACAATGAACAAGGCACAATACAATCGTGTGTATCTCGTGTCCGATATGAGCACATGAATGTGAGATAGAATAACAAAGTAAAAGTTCAAGTCGGTGTACTTGCCTTGCTTTGGAAGCACGAGAGTAGTGGAGCCTAGATCTGAATGATCACCTGATTTTATGGTATAATTTGGTTAGGTTTTAAAATAAGACAATTAGCTAGTTAAATTATTGCTAACCATATTCATTTACTAACTACTAATAATCCTTGCTAACTATATTTACTTATACTAGTAGCTAGTAAAAGTAATTCTAGAAAATAGTATTAATCAAAAGTACATTTATTAGTAAAATATGCTAACAAGATAACTATAATTATTTATAACAAAATCTTTTAAAACTATAGATGCTAACAACCAAAATATCTATAAAATAACTATATTTAATACTATAGGCATATTTGGCAAAAAACTAAAATATTAACTAAAATCATGGATTAATTACTTCATAATAGCAATAATGATAATAACAAATTTATTAGCCCAAAATTACTAAGAATAAACATTTGGCAAATTAGCAATTATTTATTGTGGTTAGCTACCAATTACTAAGAGAAAAACCATTTAAAGAAAATAGCTTCTAATTATTTATATGATAACATCTCTAAACCAATATGACCTCTTTAGTAAAATTCCTTAGCAAAAGAAATTTAGAAAAGAAAAGAAAAACCTTAAGACATATCAATACTATTAGATAATGATAATTGCAACCTCACTAATCATGTTTTTAACAATAATACTTGGCTCAAGAATCTGAACAAGTTCATTGAGTCCTTAGAAATCATTTCAAAAGTCCAACACCAGTACTCAAATCTCCTGGACTTGACCCACAAATGCATCCGACCCTTTGTTAATGTCAAGACAACCTTTGCATTTCAAACAAAACCCACAGCTTAGACAACAAGTATTCCAATGTTGTCTTTTCAAATTTTGAAGAGGCAACACAAGCCGACCCTTCGGTTTCTAAAGGTCAAATTCTGACACATAAGCAACATAGAAAAATATGTGGTAATGGGAAACCCACCCCCACACTCAAGTCAGCAATCACACAAATCTCACCATCACTTCTCTCCTTCCCTTTATTCAGCCGAAACCCATTCCTCTTCCTGAAGCACAAAATCCGAACCCTAGGTACAAAGTGCACAGCCTTCTTCTCATCCCATTTCTTACTTTTCCCTCAGCCACCTACAAACAAAACACCCCGCCCCCAACTTTCTTCATCTTCTTCAACAGATCAAGCCCTAACCCAAATTGCTACTTCCTCAAATGTCCCAAACCCTAACCTAATGATTCCTCTTCATCTTCTCTCCTATAGCCAAAACCCTAACTCGAATTCCCTTCTTCTCTAACCTCCTAACAATTTCCCACCACTAAACACACAGAAGCAAGAAAATGATGTCGACAAAGAACGAGGAGAAGAGATGGTTACCTGGCGGCTGCAAGTGGTACGATCTCGGGAAGGCAGTGGTCCGAGGCTTCTCCGGCAAGTGTTCCAGTCGGTGGCAACGTCCGATCTCGGCAGCGGCTCGTACAACACGAGCTTCGAAACGCCGGCTCGAAACTCGAAGATCTTCGTGGCAGCACACCGGTCAAGGAGGGCGCCTGCATCTCGAGGTGACCGAGTCGGTGCTTCCGGCGAGGCGGTGGCTTCAGGTGACGGTAATGCGAACTCGAACAAGCTCTGATGGTGAGATCGGCTTAGATGTGTCGCTCCGAGTCAGATCTGACGGCGTGGACCTTGATTGAGGCTCCGACGATGATCGACGTCGTCGTTGTGGTTGTGGAAGTTCGAGCGTGGCAGAGTAGAGTTCTCCCGGTCGTTGAGTCATGATCCGTTTGTGGATTGGTTGTCGATAACGTTTTGGAGAGAACAACAGTGGTGGATCTGCTTCTGTGGTGGCGGAGCTCGACTTCCTGGTGAAGTCGAGGCGGAGGACTCTGGTCGTGTGGTGGCCGGAGCGGTGGTGCTCGGCCAGGGAACGGCCGGAGAGAGTGGAGAGAGAGAGGTGTTGGGAAATGTGTCAGTGACAGTGATGGGAGATGTCAGTGTGTGTCAGAAATTGGAGACTGCTAAATATTATTTATAATAAAATATTTGAGTGTTCTCCAAGTTAGTTGAATGGCACAGTCTGTAAATAAATGGCATGCGTTTAAATCTGTAAGAGAATCTCTAACGACTAATAACTAATTAGGAACTAATTAACTGCTAGCAAATTAATCCAACAATTCATTCCGGGACAAAAGAAAATTTGTTTAAAGTAATTTAATTAATCACTAAAATAATTAATGAAAAGGGAAATCATGACTTAAGAAATAAAGTTAACCTAAAAATTGAAATCAATTTGTCTAATCCCAAATTCAATACAACAGCTTTACTTAAAGTCAAAAATGATCCTTTTGAAAAAAAAATTTAAATAAATTCGAAAATATACGAAAATAGATTTAGGGAGTTACACCTCTAGATCTAGTTACAATGGTCGTCACCTCTAGATCTATGTGTGTGTTGTGTCTGATATGTGTGTGATATGATGTGAGACCTCTAGATCTAGTTACAATGGTCGTCACCTCTAGATCTATGTTACCTTGGTTTTGGGCCATGATAATTGCGATGTCAGGCCGTCAGGGCAATAGGTCTAATATACTAGGGCTAAGATCAAATGTTTTATATGATTTTGGATGAATTCTTGGTGAAGCACTACTAGTGGATTTGAGTTCTCTTGATTCTAGAGCAGAAACATTTTTCTTCAAGTTTGCATGCTAATATGAATGTGACACCATGTCAATAGATACATTAAGAAATGAGTCGTGGAAAGTTGGAACTGGCACCAATTGAGGACAATATGAGAGAAAATCGTCTTAGGTCGGTTGGACATCTGCAACATAAATCAATAGATGTACCACAAGTGAGCAGTGATAATATAGTAGTTGAAGGTGCTACAAAGGCTAGGGGTAGGCTTAAATGAACATTGAACATGATTGAAGTTGTAAAAAAATATATGGTTGTTAATGTTACATAGCAAATGGCCCTTAACGAAGTCGAATGAGTGAAAAGGATTGGGACAACCATCCCCAAATTTTGGGATGAAGGCTTGGTTGTTGTATGTTTTCAAGATTGCTTAGTTAGGGCTAGTCTTGACTTGTCTGGCTTGATGATGAATGTTGAATTTTGTTAAGTGCCTAAGGTATGCAAACTTAGGGGACTAAATTTCTTTTAGAAGGGGGATGTTTTGTCCCTCAATTCTAGTGGCTATGTTTTTGCCTTATAAATGTTTCATATTTACCTTGGTTTGCTATGAGATATTGAAGATCTGCAGAAGTGAGTAATTTAAATCTTCAAGTTTTATCTGTTAATGATTTGAACGTAGCAGGATTGTATTTTTGTAAAAAAAATTATAATTGATCAGCTATTATGACTGTGACCTTGTGGTGTATGTCATCTCTGATCTTTGTTTGTGACATTGTGAGTGATCCAACATAATGCAAAATCCTCTTTTCTTTTATTTTTATCAGGTTGCTTGATGTCCATTTCATACTCTGAAACTCAGGAAGTTCTAGCATTTAGCTTTTGGAGCTCTAGGAAAACTCAGTATACCAACTGACTTATTGCTGATTGCAGTTCCAATCAGTTTACATGTTACACACATCAATAATTTAGCTTGTAATTGTATCGTCTTACCTGTTTGTCTAGAGTCTTTATAGTCTAAGGTAACTTGGAGCTTCTTGGTTGCATGAGCTTAAATTGCATGGCCAGAAGGTAGGTCTACCTGCTAAGTGGCTGCCTAGATTTATGGCATGGCCCTCTCGTGTCCATAGAAACGTTCGCAAGGAATTTGGCACCGACATAGAGGCTTGAGCCGCTTGACATTAGGTCGACATTAGGTCATAAGTCTCTTGTCAAATCTTTTATGGAGTTTTCTTATGCTCCATGGCCGACTCCATTCTGATGGGAGAGATTTGATGATGATGGTGAGGATATGGTTGAAACTTTTCCATGTATGCTTCAAAGTTCTTTGTTGCCAAATCCAAATAATACAAGTATGCTTGGATACTATGTTATGTTGCATGGACACAAATGATATTAACATGGTATGGACACGACGGACAACTAATTTTGGCGTCTGATGTATTTGGAGTGCTTATGCCTTGTTTGATACATACCCAATCCCGACAACACTGATTTTGGATTCTCTTGTTTTTTCGTAGGTATTTTGCTACTTGGATGTGGAAAAGAAGGGTTCCATTACTTTTCGTCAGGTAATATAATTAATCATATTTGTTCATAACTATCATTTAAGTTAGGTTGAATTGCATTAACAAATGGATTTGTGACCTAACAATCACCTCAAGCACTTCTCCGAAACCATGTTTCAATGTATGAGCCCGTACTTTTTCTTTGCTATAGCATTCTATAGTATGTGATTTCTCAATTAAGCTCCTTGCTGGAGCTTTAACCATAATAAAAGAACTAACACATGATATAAATATTTAAACTTTTCATGCATAAACAAGTGTCATTCCAGTTAGTATAAAGATGATGAAGAAATACCATATGAGCAGTTGCATTCAAGCAACCAAATGGTCAAGTTTTTTCTTTCCTTTCCTTTTTCTGACTCACTGGTTATTGCCTATGCATCAGTTATGTTGAGGAACGATGCATCCTTGTTATCACATCTTATTTTCTTGATGATTATAGGTTATATTTATATATATTCTGAAGTTATATGTTGAAATTTTCATTATCAAATATTGACCCAATACACAATGTCTGCTATACCTATTTCTATGGTAATTGATGATATAGCATTACAGATTATTGAATTGTAGAATTTTGCTAGTGGATAATTTACGTCAAGGTTGTTAGGATGTGTTATTAATCATGTTACCAAATAGTTTGTAGCTCTAACACAATGAAATAACCGCATGGCTCTACTACGCAAATCCTTCTTAGTGGTTTGTATACCATAGGTTTGAAAGGCGGTAAAAGTTGTCTACCATGGTTTGAACGAGAAGAGTAGTACCTTACCTGCTTATCATCTTTTATGTTATTGAAGTCTCATTGTTGTCATACTACAAGGTGGATTAGTATAACGACGATCCACAAAAATACCTCCTGTAGATAGCAGCTGTCTGATAGATACAATATTTTGTGCAGTTCTTGTATGGATTAGCAAATGTCAGGAAGCAACCAGCATTCTTGAGAGCGTGCGATTCAGCTTTTAACAAATGTACTGATAGTGGCACTATACCTCATATATCTGAAAAGCAGGTATCCCCTTCAGCACCATCATCAATATTTCTTAGAACACGCTTTCAGACACATTCAGATAATGAAATTAACTCTCGAAGTTTTTTGATGTAGCTCGGTGACATCATTTGCTCAAACATACCAAGCACGAGTGCTGAAACAGTAAGTTTCTACGATGAAGTTTGACCGTTTATGTGCATTTACCGACGTGAACTGGTTCTGACGTGCACAAATACTACCAGTTTTTTTGTTTCGAAGAAAATTCGTTCTCATTGATCTCAATTTTGTCATTTTTTCCTCCAGCTGCGTCATATATTCCTTTTACTGGATACTGATGAAGATGGAATGATAAGCAGGGATGATTTCATGGCATCTCTATGGAGGAACCCTCTGGTGATTGTACTTTTTGCAGCCCATGTTGAATGAGAAGGATTTGGTGGATCACAATGTACAAACCAGATATTATGACTCCAGCAGAGTTCCCTTTTGAGAGTTCTGTTGTGCAATATGAGTGAAGGGGGGCGTGTATTAGAATATCCCCAGGTTTGATAGTACGAAGTTTCTTGTGAAATAATACGACATATAGACGACAGGCAATCATTGCAAATATTGCATTACAAGCAACAATTATTTATTTATAAAACCTATTACCTATCCAGTGTGTCATACAATACAAATTACGGCTGGCAGGCATATACAACTTATACTACTATTGTGATCTTCACATTGTTGAGCAGTTTGTCTTTCACTTTGATTCCTTCTTTTTGCGGAGCATGGGAACTCCTCGACACCTGATGGGAAGAGACCAGCAAATCATTTAAATTTTACATCCAAACATGAGTATGCCTAAAGGAAGAAACATAGATTGACTACGAGACATGAAAAAGGAAAAGAAAAAGAAAAACTTCTGCAGCAATATGAGGAAACCTGAAGGTGTTAATTGGGCCGGGCGGTCTGCAATCTGCCTGATTTGGTCAAATCTGGTCTGGGCTGGTACGGTCAATGGGCTGACCAGGTCTAGCACACAAAGGATCTGGGTTCGGACTGGGTCTGCATTTTGGGGCCTCATAGCCTGGTCCGGTCCGCTTCCGCTTCCAAACTTGATTCGAATTTGGTTTTTCCCAGAAAATTTGGTCTGATCGATGACCCGGGTAGGGTTTTGGTCCAGGGCCTTAAAAGCCAGTCTCCCTCTCCAACAACAACACCCCCCCACACCCCCCCCCCCCCCCCCCCCCCCCCCCCCCCCACCCACCCACCCCCAAACCAACCACCTGCCCCAATATATATATATATATATATATATATATATATATATATATATATATATATATATATATATATATATATATATATATAAGCCCCCTGAATTTTCAGGGTTTATTTTTATTTTTCTGAATGAATTAATTTCGATAAATATTTTATTATTTAATTGTTTTGATCATTAATGTTCCTTTCCGTGACTTTGACTTCTGGAGCGTCAGGGATGCCAATCTCTGTAAACTCTCTTCACGAGTTTTGAAGTAGACAAGATTATCTTCGTTTTGATATATCATGTCCCACTTAAACTCGTTCCCTTGTGCTCTTTTGTATCGCGCAATTTCGGGTCAACTTAGACCAATTAATCGTTGAATAATTATTTCCACTTTTATCTTTGACCATCGTTTGTACGTTACCGTGACTTTTAATTTAGGAGCACCAGACCAGTCGTTTTTTCAGAACCAACTTCTCATAAATGATCTACTCGAGACGCTCTTCACCCATGACCTTCGTGTCCCACTCAGACACTCCATTTTGTGCTTCATTTTCTTCGCACAATTTTCCGGTCAATTTAGGCTGATTTATTTTCTACCGTGAACCTGATTTATTTTTCAATTTAATTTCGGGATCCGACATCGATCCAACCCGTCGACCCAAAGTATGGACGTGGCCCACATGAAGCCTACTACCCACATGACGCTTGTGTCCCATTTATTGGAGTCCCCGTATATTATTTATTTACCCATGATTATAAATACCCATTTTAATTCAATTATTGCACCCTGTCCGATTTCGACCCGACCCGGCTTGACCGAACCCGAACCCAAGCTCCATATTGTTCTCCCATGACTGCTCAAATACCCCACTTAATTTTCCTATTTTGAAAATATCTCTTCATCTCTCTACTTTACAAATATCTTATATATATATATATATATATATATATATATATATATATATATATTTTTTTTTATATATATATATATATATATATAAAACTCTCTCTCTTTACACCTACACTCCCCTTCCTCTCTCTCTCAGACAGCACACACCCCCCCTTGGCCGACTACTCTCTCTCCTTCTCTCTCTCAAATAATCTCTCTCTCTCTCTCTATTCTCACTCTCTTTCTATTATACCACACTCTCTCTCTCTTTATATTACATACACACACACACAAAAGCATGCATCTCTCTCTCACCCTCTCTCATGCTCGACAGCCACCCCACCCCCTCACAGCCGAGCACCCCTCCACAAGCAACACCACCACCTCCTCCTTTCCCTCATCCTCTTCCATTTTTCATCACCATCATCAACTTCATCATCTTCATTACCACCATCACCATTACAACCACCTCCACCATCACCACCATGCACCCCCACCACCGCACACCCTCCGCCACCACCACCCGCACAGCCGCCCCCGCCGTGACCGGCGCTGCGCCGCCGCCGCCCTGGCCGGCCGCCGTAGCCGCAGGCATGCACGCGCGCGCGCAAACGCGCGGATGCGGCGATGGCCGTGCGCCACCACGTGGACGGCCCGCCCCCGCTACTCTCCACAACCCGGCGACCCCCCGACGAACTCCCCCGGGCCAGCGCCTCCTCCGACGCGACGCATGGACTATTTGTGCATTTACGTCGAAATCCCGTCGTGACGCGCGCGTTGTGAACTCAAAAAGTGCGCTCCGTCACAGCAAGTTCGTGCGTGTTTTCCAGGAGATCCGACGGTTGGATCGGCAAACTTTTTGCTCCGTCGCAATCTCGGTATATCCATCTTCACTCCTGTCAATTTTCGTCCGTTAATTATGTCGTTTGATACCTCAAAACTGGCCACCAAGTTGACGTTTTAAATTGAACTATTTTTGGACAGTTTCGTGACGCCAACTTCGCGGGCTCGTAACTCCGCCGTCGCAGCTCCGGTTGGCGCACTACCAGTTCCTGTGCGCAGCTGGTATAACCCTCTTCCTGCCTCCTTTAGGTTTCGTTTCATTTTAAGCACGTTCGGTTGGTCGAATTCGACGCCAAAGTTGGCCGTCCGAATTCTTTAATTTGTACTTGTTAAATTCTATTTTTGAACCCGGGACTCCGGATTCAATTTCTGACACCACCAGTAGACTCGTGGCGTCGTTCTGGCGTGTTTTCATGTAAAGTTTGCTTGATTTGGAGAACGTGGGCCCTGACGCGCATTTCGGTGCAAAGCGGGTCCCACTTTTTATGTCAACGGGTCACTTTGAGATCGGCTCATCGGAATCCTATTCCGGATATACCGTTGAGTTCGTATCGTCATTCTAGACTCGTTGACATATAATTTGCTGAGTTTTAAAGATATTTGCTCTGGCACGCATTTCGGTGCAAACTTGATTCCAAGTGTCCGCGTCAACGTATCATTTTGAGATCGGCACATCGGAATCCTATTTCAGATATACCGTTGGGTTCATATCATCATTCTGGATTTGTGGACATATAATTTGCTAGGTTTTGTAGACTTCTATCTCGATACGTTTTTTGGTGCAAAATGTATCCAACGGCGGACATCATTTTGATCCGAAATTACCGTTTTGCCCCTGTGTCTAAATTGGACTTATGGGTAGACTATCCTAGCTAATTTGACTGTTCTGAACACGTTGGTGATATTTATTTTATCATCCGACAACATCTGTAGATTTTGTTTATGTATTATCCTTAATTTGTAATTAATTATTTTTCCAGAAATTGTTACTTTCTGTTTTTGGATTTTTATATATATTTTAATTACTGTAAAAATCTGAGAAAAATTGTATTTATATACTATGTTAATTTAGATAATTTATTATAATTTTTTTAGTATTTAATAAGTACTTTTGGTATTTTATAAAAATGGGAAAACAGAACTCATTTTCAGGATACATATGTTTGCTGATTTTTAATAAATATTTATGAAGGTTTATAAATCCCAGAAAAATTAGTATAAATTTCTATAATTAAAAAGGATCATTTTGGTACTTTATTTTATATATAATTTAGCTTTTTGTCTATTTCAAAAATTATTGGAACTCAGTGTACAGTTTGATTTAATTATTGAGTAGTTACGACTTTCAATGTTTTGTGTTGTTTTGAGTTATTGTAGTATTGGACCTCACCCCCTACACTAGTGTAAAGACCCTAGGAAGTTAGTTTGGATATAGTGGCACTCCACATTAGACTTTTATGCTAGGTCCCCACTTGGCTAGTATCCAGTTAGGAGTCGTGTCACACCACTAGTGTAATCTTAATCATAGCTTAGAACTGAGTTGTATATCATTATTGACAGGACATCGGATATCTATATCTTCGTACTAGTATTCTTGCTTTGCTCGAGGCAAGTACATCTGCAAACTCATTTACTGTCTTTTAATGCTAGAACATGTATTAACCCTGTTAAAGTACTGATCCTTGAGGTAGCAAGTTAAATCTTCACATGTTGTATTACTTTCAGTACCTGCTATGCTTAGGACAGTTCTTATATCTTCACATGCTTCTCACTGGTTCTCAGTACATATTTTACTATGCTTTATACTGCTATCAGTACCTACCGTGTTTCATACCGATCCCAGTATCTCTCACATGCTTATACTGCTCTGAGTATTCACATGTTTTATACTGCTCCCAGTACCTGTTATGCTTATACTGCTCCCAATATCTCCCACATGTTTTTACTGTTCTCGTATCTCTCACATGTTAGAATATGGGTTATGGGAAAACTGACAGTTAAGTACGTGATCACGACCCCCTTCTCCGTACGTATGTACCGAGCAAAGTTTCATTTTATATAAACACTGCGCCGTAGGCCTTATCTCAAAGCGGATTTGTGTGTGTGTACATCTATCACCTTTTCACTTGTACGGAAGTACATTTCATTATGTGCCCCCAGCACATTGTACATCTATTGACCGATCACGTACCTGCTCCAGTTTTAAACATTAGATATACATGTGTCATCTTGACAAATGTATTTTACCGTGATTCTAGTCATACCATGATTCAAGATATGCCATATTCCCTATGTTACTATGATACTGTGATCCCAGTTGTACCATGAGGCCATGTTTCCAGTATTTCCTGTTTTATAGACTTATCATACCATGTTTCTTGTTGTACATCTCTTTCATTATATGTTCAGTACTTTAGTTGTAGAGGTTGTACTTGCTCCCGTCCTGACAGGATAACGTTGTAGGTATACTTGTCGAGAAGAAAATGCTATGTGATTCATATTATGGCACTGATTTTGAGGACCTGGCCTTAGCTCCAGAAGAGGCCCCAGCGGGGAACCTTGCTTAGTTATCTTTCTTGTGTTTTGAGACTTAGACTTTGGTCTGTACTTACATTTGGATACTGGACTTTGTCTCCAGTTAGATACTTGGAAGTGTATTATTAAGTCTGTTCTTGTTTACCTTCGCTTATAGATGCTGTGTTGTGATGAACTTTTAAATGTGGTTTTAGAACTGTTAGTAGCTTAGATCCTTTATTGTCTATTCTTAGAACAGCTTACTACGCTTTAACAAGCATAGGCTGGACATGGCTCAGCCCGGCCCAACAATTTGGGTAACGGGCCGTGACATATTTTTAGCGGCGGCCCATGCAGGTCCAGACTTAAGTTGTTTGGTTACGTTATTGTACCAAACATGCCTGCAATTAGGATCTAGGATAACTTGTTAACACTAGGGATAAACATTTAGAACACCTAGAGGATTACTAGGATTGCAACATAGGAGAACTCATCACAGCGTAGGACCGTTAACTGTATTTAGTATCTTGTTTGAAATTCAGTTGGTTACAATTTTGACCAATTTAGTACCCTTGGGATGACCCCTGAGGATCTCACTCTAATCTTACCTAGAAATCTGTTTTCACTCATTTCCATTTGCTCTTCCTTAATTCTTTGTTGAAATTGATTTCTGATTTTCGTTGTTAATTTTGATCTTGTATCGTGATAAATTTTGTGGATTGAATTGTTATATATCCTGATAAGATAAACGTCAGCTTTATTTATGGAGTTTAGAATTTATCGCAGCCATATTAGCTGGTATGACAAAAACATAGAGCCTGATTTTGGATATACTATCCTATTCATAGAATTTAGATTTTCTTGCAGCCATACCGGTTGGCGTGGTAAGGAATCTAGATGATATGACTATAGGGTGTATACCTTAGTTATGGACTCCCTTGTTTATTGCATATAAGCTTACTGGTGTGGCAAAAATTCTGGCAACATGATTTCAGGAAGACGTGTATGGTTATCAGATCATATCTCAACTTGGTTCACTTCGTTATGACCGAATGAGCAAGAATAAATTCTTATTATTATTCTTTCCCGTCTTTATTAACTCTGTTCTATCTACATCTACAACTAGGATTACAGGTTCTCTAGGACTCTCCAATAGGATTGCTTTCGCGTTATCTTTTGGACATAATTATTTTTGTGTTCCATCTTTCCTATGACTTGACTAAACTCTTCTTCGTTAACCTCTTGGGTAATTCTTCTCGTTATGCATCTCGTTGTCTCCATACCATTCTTGGATATATTCCGATAAATTTTTTTTGTCTTGCTTGACCCTTTAACTTGTTTGGACACTGTTATGGATTGCTTGACCCAGTCTTAGGCCTTGTTACCTTCTATTTGATAAACGACCGAAATAGCCAAACCTTGTTGACTGATCCTATAGTATAACTATAAATGTATTGTGTGATTGTGATAAATACTTTTCCTAGGGATTGGTTAGATTAAGCTTATAGGACAAGTATAAGTGACTGACTGTAGCAGACTTGGAAACCATTAAGAACGATTGCATTGATGGTATGACTTGATGATAGGGTATCTAAGATGGAGAAATGAGATAGTATATTGTTGTGACTACAAAATGAGGATCCGAATCATGTATTTACAAATTGAGGATTTAGCATTTGTAGAATTTTGGTTGGTTATCTATAGCTGATTACATGTGATTAAAGGGTATATCGATATGTGGAATGATATAGAATAAGTTGGAATGAGATATAGTATTGCGTACGAGATCGGAAAGATATCAGTTAAAAAGACAAGGAACGAGACAAAGACATATGTACATTGGTAATTAATAAATCGGGAGTTTTGAAATCGAGGACTTATATTCGGAGGACTTGTTGAGTAAAATGAAGAAGGCTCTACGCCAAGAATAAGAATTAAAGATTTCAAGGAGAAGCTGTAGAAAAGGATTGACGACAATTAATGCTAAAGGCCCGTGGATTAATATAATAAGGATACTTAGGATATGATAAGGAAATCCAGTATTTACAATTGAGGTTGAAAATATGGTTGATGATTAAGCATTTTAGGCTTATAGACATGCCCAGAGAATGACCTATAGTTTAGGGTATACATAAATGTTTCATGTTAGTATGGAAGATTCTAAAGGATATATGACGTAGTTTGTGATAGAAGGACTTTGTTGAACCTAAACCAAAAAGATTGTAAAGAGAAACGGAATAGATGATTATAAGGGTAGCAGATTGAGTATCATAGCCAGAGCAGCTACATATTATAGTTTGACCGGTTGGATGATTTTTAATTTCGAGGACGAAATTCTTGTAAGGTGGGTAGGATGTAAGCCCCCTGAATTTTCAGGGTTTATTTTTATTTTCCTGAATGAATTAATTTCGATAAATATTTTATTATTTAATTGTTTTGATCATTAATGTTCCATTCCGTGACTTTGACTTCTGGAGCATCAGGGATGCCAATCTCTGTAAACTCTCTTCACGAGTTTTGAAGTAGACAAGATTATCTTCGTTTTGATATATCATGTCCCACTTAAACTCGTTCCCTTGTGCTCTTTTGTATCGCACAATTTCGGGTCAACTTAGACCAATTAATCGTTGAATTAATAATTATTCCCACTTTTATCTTTGACCATCGTTTGCACGTTACCGTGACTTTTAATTTAGGAGCACCAGACCAGTCGTTTTCTCAGAACCAACTTCTCATAAATGATCTACTCGAGACGCTCTTCACCCATGACCTTCGTGTCCCACTCAGACACTCCATTTTGTGCTTCATTTTCTTCGCACAATTTTCGGGTCAATTTAGGCTGATTTATTTTCTACCGTGAAACCTGATTTATTTTCCAATTTAATTTCGGGACCCGACATCGATCCAACCCGTCGACCCAAAGTATGGACGTGGTCCACATGAAGCCTACTACCCACATGACGCTTGTGTCCCATTTATTGGAGTCCCCGTATATTATTTATTTTCCCATGATTATAAATACCCATTTTAATTCAATTATTGCACCCTGTCCGATTTCGACCCGACCCGGCTCGACCGAATCCGAACCCAAGCTCCATATTGTTCTCCCATGACGGCTCAAATACCCCACTTAATTTTTCTATTTTTTCTATTTTGAAAATATCTCTTCATCTCCCTACTTTACAAATATCTTAAATATCTTATATATATATATATATATATATATATATATATATATATATATATATATATATATATATATATATATATATATATATAACTCTCTCTCTTTACACCTACACTCCCCTTCCCCTCTCTCTCAGCCAGTACACCCCCCCTTGGCCGACTACTCTCTCTCCTTCTCTCTCACAAATAATCTCTCTCTCTCTCTCTCTCTCTATTCTCACTCTCTTTCTATTATACCACACTCTCTCTCTCTTTATATTACATACACACACACACACAAAAGCATGCATCTCTCTCTCACCCTCTCTCATGCTCGACAGCCACCCCACCCCCTCACAGCCGAGCACCCCTCCACAAGCAACACCACCACCTCCTCCTTCTTTCCCTCCTCCTCTTCCATTTTTCATCACCATCGTCAACTTCATCATCTTCATTACCACCATCACCATTACAACCACCTCCACCATCACCACCATACACCCCCACCACCGCACACCCTCCGCCACTACCACCCGCACAGCCGCCCCCGCCGTGCCCGGCGCTGCACCGCCGTCGCCCTGCCGGCCGGCCGCAGCAGCAACTGCATCAGCGGCAGCAGCCGCAGGCATGCACGCGCGCGCGCAAACGCGCGGATGCGGCGATGGCCGTGCGCCACAACGTGGCCGGCCCGCCCCCGCGAGCTCCCCACAACCCGGCGACCCCCCGACGAACTCCCCCGGGCCAGCGCCTCCTTCTTCGACGCGACGCATGGACTATTTGTGCATTTACGTCGAAATCCCGTCGTGACGCGCGCGTTGTGAACTCAGAAAGTGCGCTCCGTCACAGCAAGTTCGTACGTGTTTTCCAGGAGATCCGATTGTTGGATCGGCGAACGTTTTGCTCCGTCGTAATCTCGGTATATCCATCTTCACTCCTGTCAATTTTTGTCCGTTAATTATGTCGTTTGATACCTCAAAACTGGCCACCAAGTTGACATTTTAAATTGAACTATTTTTGGACAGTTTCGTGACGCCAACTTCGCGGGCTCGTAACTCCGCCGTCGCAGCTCCGGTTGGCATGCTACCAGTTCCTGTGCCCAGCTGGTATAACCCTCTTCCTGCCTCCTTTAGGTTTCGTTTCATTTTAAGCACGTTCGGTTGGTCGAATTCGACGCCAAAGTTGGCCGTCCGAATTCTTTAATTTGTACTTGTTAAGTTCTATTTTTAAACCCGGGACTCCGGATTCAATTTCTGACACCACCGGTAGACTCGTGGCGTCTTTCTGGCGTATTTTCATATAAAGTTTGCTTGATTTGGAGAACGTGGGCCCTGGCGCGCATTTCGGTGCAAAGCGGGTCCCACTTTTCGTGTCAACGGGTCACTTTGAGATCGGCTCATCGGAATCCTATTCCGGATATACCGTTGAGTTTGTATCGTCATTCTGGACTCGTTGACATATAATTTGCTGAGTTTTGAAGACATTTGCTCTGGCACGCATTTCGGTGCAAACTGGATTTCAAGTGTCCGTGTCAACGTATAATTTTGAGATCGGCACATCGGAATCCTATTTCGGATATACCGTTGGGTTCATATCATCATTCTAGATTCGTGGACATATAATTTGCTAGGTTTTGTAGACTTCTATCCCGACACATTTTTCGGTGCAAAGTGTGTCCAACGGCGGACATTATTTTGATCCAAAATTACCGTTTTGCCCCTGTGTCTAAATTGAACTTATGGGTAGGCTATCCTAGCTAATTTGACCATTCTGG
This sequence comes from Iris pallida, assembly GCA_029216955.1. Classification (NCBI taxonomy): domain Eukaryota; kingdom Viridiplantae; phylum Streptophyta; class Magnoliopsida; order Asparagales; family Iridaceae; genus Iris; species Iris pallida. The sequence goes on from JANAVB010010199.1 coordinate 7,934,321, forward strand.
ATACGTTGGTGATATTTATTTTATCATCCGACAACATCTGTAGATTTTGTTTATGTATTATCCTTAATTTGTAATTAATTATTTTTCCAGAAATTGTTACTTTCTGTTTTTGGATTTTTATATATATTTTAATTGTTGTAAAAATCTGAGAAAAATTGTATTTAAATACTATGTTAATTTAGATAATTTATTATAATTTTTTTAGTATTTAATAAGTACTTTTGGTATTTTATAAAAATGGGAAAATAGAACTCATTTTCAGGATACATATGTTTGCTGATTTTTAATAAATATTTATGAAGGTTTATAAATCCCAAAAAATTAGTATCAATTTCTATAATTAACAAGGATCATTTTGGTACTTTATTTTATATATAATTTAGCTTTTTGTCTATCTCAAAAATTGTTGGAACCCAGTGTACAGTTTGATTTAATTATTGAGTAGTTACGACTTTCAATGTTTTGTGTTGTTTTGAGTTATTGTAGTATTGGACCTCACCCCCTACACTAGTGTAAAGACCCTAGGAATTTAGTTTGGATATAGTGGCACTCCACATTAGACTTTTATGCTAGGTCCCACTTGGCTAGTATCCAGTTAGAAGTCGTGTCACACCACTAGTGTAATCTTAATCATAGCTTAGAACTGAGTTGTATATCATTATTGACAGGACACCGGACATCTATATCTTCGTACTAGTATTCTTGCTTTGCTCGAGGCAAGTACATCTGCAAACTCATTTACTGTCTTTTAATGCTAGAACATGTATTAACCCTGTTAAAGTACTGATCCTTGAGGTAGCAAGTTAAATCTTCACATGTTGTATTACTTTCAGTACCTGCTATGCTTAGGACAGTTCTTATATCTTCACATGCTTCTCACTGGTTCTCAGTACATGTTTCACTATGCTTTATACTGCTATCAGTACCTACCGTATTTTATACCGATCCCAGTATCTCTCACATGCTTATACTGCTCTGAGTATTCACATGTTTTATACTGCTCCCAGTACCTGTTATGCTTATACTGCTCCCAGTATCTCCCACATGTTTTTACTGTTCTCGTATCTCTCACATGTTAGAATCTGGGTTATGGGGAAACTGACAGTTGAGTACATGATCACGACCCCCTTCTCCGTACGTATGTACCGAGCAAAGTTTCATTTATATGAACACTGCGCCATAGGCCTTATCTCAAAGCAGATTTGTGCGTATGTACATCTATCGCCTTTTCACTTGTACGAAAGTATATTTCATTATGTGCCCCCAGCACATTGTACATCTATTGACCGATCACGTAACTGCTCCAGTTTTAAATATTAGATATACATGTGTCATCTTGACAAATGTATTTTACCGTGATTCCAGTCATACCATGATTCCAGATATGCCATGTTCCCTATGTTACTATGATACTGTGATTCCAGTTGTACCATGAGGCCATGTTTCCAGTATTTTCTGTTTTATAGACTTATCACACCATGTTTCTTGTTGTACATCTCTTTTATTATATGTTCAGTACTTTAGTTGTAGAGGTTGTACTTGCTCCCGTCCTGACAGAATAATGTTGTAGGTATACTTGTCGAGAAGGAAATGCTATGTGATTCATATTGTGGCATTGATTTTGAGGACCTGGCCTTAGCTCCAGAAGAGGCCCCAGCGGGGAACCTTGCTTAGTTATCTTTCTTGTGTTTTGAGACTTAGACTTTGGTCTGTACTTACATTTGGATACTGGACTTTGTCTCCAGTTAGATACTTGGAAGTGTATTATTAAGTCTGTTCTTGTTTACCTTCGCTTATAGATGCTGTGTTGTGATGAACTTTTAAATGTGGTTTTAGAACTGTTAGTAGCTTAGATCCTTTATTGTCTATTTTTAGAACAGCTTACTACGCTTTAACAAGCGTAGGCTGGACATGGCTCGGCCTGGCCCAACAATTTGGGTAACAAGCGTAGCTTAGATTCCCGCTTTTTGTACTAAAAGATCCCATGCTCTTAATATTCCTAAATGTATGAAAAATGCTCATTAGACCCCCTAATACTCAATTCTGTGTAACGGACGTTATATCTTCAGTAAACTGATCGTTATACCCTCCGTAATATAGCCTAAACCCCTCATTAGATTATTTTCCTTCTTTCCAATTCGACGGTTAAGCTTTCTTCCGTAATTCGAAGACGGACAAGAAGAGGTTCGTGATTCGAAGACGGAGGAGAAGAGGTTTGTGAATCCAGTTTCGAGATTCAGGTATACTCGTAAACCCTAAGTTTAGTTAAAGAACGATGAGGAATTTTGGGAAATAACCCTAGTTTGGGAAGACGTTAGGGAAAATAACCCCATTTTGGGGTGAGAACCCTAATTTTATTTGTAACCCTATTTTGGTGTGACAACCCTAATTTTGGGAAGAATTTTTGTTCGTGACGAGGATTTTGTTCGTGACGAGAATTTTTGGGAAATAACCCTAGTTTGGAAAGACTTTAGGAGAACCCTAATTTCGTTTGTAACCTAATTTCGTTTGTAATTGTGTCTGCACAATTACTGGACAAAGTGTCTGGGAAAAAAAACCCTAATTTTGTTTGTAAGTGTGAAAATGGTAACTGTATGTAATGAGTTATTAATTTGTAATTGTGTACAGATTTTAACACAACATGTTTGGTACAAAGTATGCTCTTCATATGTATGTTGGGGGTCACTTTGATGTTGGTGACAAATACGTTGGTGGTGTAGTATTGGAACTAAAAGAATTTCTTCTTAGTGATGAATTCTGTTGGTTTGACCTTGATGGCCTATGTGCAAGTGCTGGGGTGCAGGCTCCATGTGAAGTTTACTTCTATGCCCCTGTGGATGGAAGGAAGACACAATTATTGGGTGACAATGATATAATGAGCTGCTTTGCAAAGTTTTCAGAGCCATGTCTTCTTAAATTTTATGTATTAGGGAAGCTCGATGAGTCACTCATTGATTACAATGATTATGAGACACATATTACTGATTTTAGTGAAGCAGCTATAGAGATGGAAATGAAGATGGATGATGATTATTGGGCAAGCATGTCACGACCCGCTCCTGAATAATCGGATACGAGTCGGACACGCCCAACCTTCGTCGATGGACACGACGAAGTAAGCTATACAATACTAAGGAAAACTCCAAGTCACAATGTAATGTAAACAAACACAGCTTTTATAACGTTCGCAAAAATGATCACCAATATCCATCAAGTCTTTTTAATACAAAATCAGCCGGAGACAAATCCGGTCAAATAAAATAAAGATACAATAATGAATATCCAAATACAATCTCCAGAAAATAAAATAAAATGAAAGCTGCGATATCCAATGCAATCGCATGCTCCATGTGGCCTCCCACTCACCTGCAACGTATTCTGTCAGGAAAAGAGCAAAGTACAACCCTGACAAGACAATATACAATGTAATCTGTAGTACAGAATACAAGGTGAAACCAAAATACCAGAACAGGAAATGAACTACGGTACCAGAGATGAAATGTAAAAACTGCAGGCAATGGACGACAATCAATATGCTAGACAATGAACACGGCTATCAATGTACAAGGCAATAAACACAACAATCAATATGCAATTGTGAAAATTTGAAATATTAAACTAATATAATGTGTGACCGGCTTAGGAACACAATCAATCAATGAGTCAATGAGTCAATCAATTCTACAAGGTACGGCTTCATCGTACGTGAAGTGTACGATTAGGCTATCCACAATACCTATGTTGGGTGTGGTCACACAAAAGCTAATATTTTTCCCAATCCCGTAATAAACAATGACTCACAAGCAATGAACAATAGTACAAGACAATCGTGTGTATCTCGTGTCCAATATGAGAACATGGCACAGGAATGTAAGACAGAAAATACAGAGAATGTAAGACAGAAAATACAGAGTACAAGTCAAGTCAGTGTACTTGCCTCGGTTTGGTTGTACGAGAGTAGTACTGCATGGTTGTAAATCACCTGTTATATTTTGTATAATCTTGGTTAGGTTCTAAAATATAAGTATCATCTAGCTAACTAGATATTTAACTAACTTGCTAAATTAAATAATTATGATTAACATTATTATTAACACATATTCTAGATAGCTATAAATAGACTATATAATTTAAATACTATGTTCAAAATATTTGTATGGAAACAATTAATTTAGTTTAAATTGAGAATAAACTATTTAACATTTTATTAAAAAAAATAACAATGTCCAAATACTAATAAAGATCTAGAAAAATAGTTTTTAGTGCAAAATATGCTAACAATATTTTTAACCAAAATATATATCTATACACTAGATAAGAGAAAATATATACATATTTGGCCAACTAATTATGCAAATATAATAACTCCATAGTTATATATGTACAATTATTAGCATAATTTATAGCAAAAATTTAACTAACAAAACCTTTAGAAATTATGTACCATAGTTTTAATCAAAATCGTTACTAGTGACATTCTAGCTATTTAACCAAAACATTTATCAAGATTACTAGAAAATATTTACTAGCTAAAGTCTATATTTAGAAATATAGATATTAAAAATATTTGGAATAATAGAGTATATCATTAGAGCTAACTCCATAATAAATAACTATAAGAAAATCATATTTAAATTAGATAATAATTTAGATATCCAAAAATTTATTTTAAAATAGATGCAAGCCCTTTGTGAGAAATATTTATTTATATAATTATTAAACATACATAATAAATATCAATGAAACAGTGGATACAATTCCTTATTTATACATTACAATTTACAAACACCTATATCTAATTATACATTTATTACTAGCTAATATACCATATTTTAACAAGCTCATAACAGTATGCAATATTATACACATATAGTATGTAATGAGACATGACTCTTTGCCACCATTACACACAGCCCAACACCATTAATTTCCAGCCGAATAAAAGTTTTCCATACATAAAACTCTCACACACTATCTCTCCACATGCTACTCTCACTTTTCCCAATACTCTCACTCCTCCCAACTAAACTCAGCTCTCAACCCACACAACTTCTTCCGAATAATTAATTTCCCCCACTTTCTTTACCTACTCTTCTCTAAGCCTAACAGTGGTCTTTCACTTCTCTCATTAATTCACTTCAGCCATCCACCCACTTCAATCTCTCTCTTCTCATAATTAATTCTCACTTGTATGTACAAACGGACAGAACCCATTCATTCATTCTCTCTCTCATACACACTCATCTCACGCAACCTATCACTTCAAACGACAGCTCCCATCTTCCACTTCTTTAACTTCTTTTCATTCACGCTCCCTCACAAAAATTCTACAGCCTTCACTTCCTTCTTATTCACCTAAACTAAAACCTCTCTTCCTCTTCTCGTGCAGAAGAAACCCAATTCCCATACACAACCGCATACTCACAAATCCCTTTCCCTTCATCTACTTCCTTCTTCTTCTTCTTCTTCTTCTTCTTCTTCTTCTATTCCCTCCATTCCCATAATTTAGCCAACCGACCCATCTTCCCCAAGCTCCTCTTCTTGACACTTCCTCTCCACACTTCACTTTCTCATTACTTCCAAAGTCTTCCACTCATACACTACAACCCTTCTCATAAAAACCGACACCCAAGCTCAAAGTGAAGAACAAACAAAAAGAAGAAGAGGGGGTCGAGAGGATCGAGGTGGGCTACCTCGTCGGCGCGATCTTCGAGATGGTGGCTCGGCGACAAGGCCCCGGCGGTGACTCGGCCAACTCGCGACGGCGCGCGGCTCTTCGGACCGACACAGGAATCAAGGAGCAACTCGTCGGTTCCGACGTCACAGCGGTGGCGGACGCACGAGGCGCACGACTCTCAACGAGGCGCGGGGATCGACCTTGCAGTCTCGGTCGGGGACGGTGGCTCTGCGGAGCTTCGGCTCGACCGATGGCCGGGACTCCAGTCGGCGATGACTCCGGCAACGGCGACGTCGAGTTATGGTGGAGGTGAGAGCTCTGGTAGGCGGTTTAGGTGAACCCCGGCGAGTTGAGGCGGTTGGAGCGGTGGCGCTCGGCCGAGCAGAGAGAGGAGAGAGGAGAGAGAATTAATGTGTACTGACAGTGTGTCAGAATAATAATAAAATATTATGTTTGTACAGTATTTATAATAAAATATGTAGTGGCACAATAGTAATTAGAAGTAGATCTGGGATTTCTTAGTAAAAGCAAATAACAGATTTTTCAAATTCAAAATGGTTTCAACAGATTTTTAAATATTAATCCTAACAGATTTTAAAAATTCAAGCAGTTCTCCAAAATTCAAACTTAATTAGTTACTCAACAAATTTCAGTTACAAACCAAATAATGGCAGCTATTAGTGAATAACTAACTTAAAATTTTAATTGATTACTAACTAAGAAATCAATAACAGATTAATAAATAATTTCAGAATTATTATAGAAATAATCATTTTTACTGTAACTATACTCGAAAATATTTAAAATACCAACTATCATTAACTAGTGAGAATTAACTTTAGATAAAAGTAATTCGGAATTATCAGAATCAATAAAATTAGTCACCCACATTCTATGATCAATAAATTCATAAAACTCTTTTTTAAAAATAACTAAAATTTAATCACTATAACTATAATTATTTACCAATGATACTAATCCAGATTCAAATTTAAAAGAGAAAATCTCTACCTATCAGATATAAATATTTATTACCATTATCAATAATCAATATAGAGATATTAATATAAACAATAATATATATATATATATATATATATATATATATATATATATATATATATATATATATATATATATATATTCAATAGCACAAAATAGAATTTATTTTTGTAAGCTTAACTTTATTTAATAAACAAAATCCTAACAAAAAAAACAGTACTACACTTGTAAAATAGAATTTTTAGAAAATTTCAAAATTCATCAAAAGATTGATTCCGGGAGTTACAAATCTACCCCCTTACAAAAATTTCGTCCTCGAAATTTCAAGGGTTTAGCAGTGTATAAAATCAAATAAAATTTTAAAGACAATGAAAAACTAAATAATTTATTTATGGAGTAAAATAGCAAGGACTAACAAGTAGTCACTAGACAATACGAGAATAGTAATGCAAGAAAACTCAGAGGCAAGCCTCAAAATAGGCAATATAAAAGAAATTCAGCTACTACAAGCAAGTAAAAAAATAACGGTCCATCCGACTGCGCTCCTGCAGCTACTACTGATCCTCAAAGATTGGGTCCTCCTGCTGCTGCTCTGGTGCTGGCTCCTGACGAGTGAAAGCTGCAGGGCAATCTCTCACTTGGTGAGTGGCAGATCCACAAACCAAGCACTGCCCTAACATCTTGCGGCATTCTTCGCCACGGTGTCCTGGTCTCTTGCAGTAAGCACAAGAAAAGTACATCGGAGTCTGAATCTGTCTCTGCTGCCTCGACGATGTCGGTGCTCGAACATGATGCTGATGCTGAAGTGTCCTCTGCTGAGTGTCGGTCCATTTCAGTGGACCCTGGGAACTGCTGGCGCTAATGTCTTGGTCCCGCTTAAGCTTCGGATCCATCTCCTTCTCCACTTCCTGAGCAACTTTAAGGATGCTCGCATAGGTAGTGGCCTGACTGATAGCCACTGAATGTTGCAGCTCCCTGGTGAGGCCCTTCTTGAACTTCCAAGCCCTCTCCTTCGGAGTGCTGACTAGGTTCTCTACGAACCTGCTGAGTCGAGTGAACTCTGATGTATACTGTGACACAGTCATACTCCCTTGCTGCAACGCCTCAAACTGCATCCGAAGCTCGTACCGTTCCACATTCGGGAAGAACTTCTCCTGGAACAACAGTTTGAAATCATTCCAAGAAACCTCGGGCTCCGCTAACTGGGGCTCCTCCCGGTACCAAGCTCTAGCAATGTCGAAAAGTCACATGCTCGCAACTTCGACCTTCAAATCATCCGGGATCCTTGCCATCTTCAATGTCCGCTCAGCACTTTCCAGCCACTCGTCTGCGTAGACTATCCCCTCATGGCCCCAAAAGTCCATAAGGCAGAGGTTCTGATATTTCTTGGCAGTTCCTGGCCTCGGTGCTGCTGGTGCTGCACGTGCTGGCGGAGCTGGTACTGCCGGCTCTCTGGTCCTGAGTGCGTCGACGACGGTCGCTCTGAACTGTGCGGCCTGCTGACTCTGAGCCTCTCTGAACAGTGCAGCTTGGTGATTCTGGGCCTCCATGAATTGCTGAAACATGGCCATCATCTGCGTGCCATCGAACGTCATCGTCGGAGGAAGCGGCTGAGGCTGAGGCGGTGGAATCTGCTCCTGTGCACTGGGTGCAGGCTGCTCACTAGTCCCAGCTTTCGTCGTGGCGACCGTCCTGTAAAAGAAAAATAAACTGTTGATTGCTATGTCCTAGAAAAATCATAAACTATCCTAAAAATCATAAGTAAAATCAAATTTCAAATTTTAAATATCAATAACCATAAACCATAAACCATTTCCTGCGGTTCCTATGCTGTGATGAGTTTTCCTTAGCTTTCGCTGGTCCCCCAATAACACTTTATAGCCTATGTGTCATTAGGACAGACCTGCATGGGCCACCACTAAAAATATGTCACGACCCGCTCCCGAATAATTGGATACGAGTCGGACACGCCCAGCCTTCGTCGATGGACACGACGAAGTAAGATGTACAATACTAAGAAAAACTCCAAGTCATAATGTAATGTAAACAAACACAGCTTTTATAACGTTCCCAAAAATGATCACCAATATCCATCAAGTCTTTTTAATACAAAATCAGCCGGAGACAAATCCGGTCAAATAAATTAAAGATACAATAATGAATATCCAAATACAATCTCCAGAAAATAAAATAAAATAAAAGCTGCGATATCCAATGCAATCACATGCTCCATGTGGCCTCCCACTCACCTGCAACGTATCCTGTCAGGAAAAGAGCAAAGTACAACCCTGACAAGACAATATACAATGTAATCTGTAGTACAGAATACAAGGTGAAACCAGAATACCAGAACAGAAAATGAACTACGGTACCAGAGATGAAATGTAAAAACTGCAGGCAATGGACGACAATCAATATGCTAGACAATGAACACGGCTATCAATGTACAAGGCAATGAACACGACAATCAATATGCAATTGTGAAAATTTGAAATATTAAACTAATGTGTGATCGGCTTAGGAGCACAATCAATCAATGAGTCAATGAGTCAATCAATTCTACAACGTACGGCTTCATCGTACGCGAAGTGTACGATTAGGCTATCCACAATACCTATGTTGGGTGTGGTCACACAAAAGCTAATATTTCTTCCAATCCCGCAATAAACAATGACTCACAAGCAATGAACAATAGTACAAGACAATCGTGTGTATCTCGTGTCCAATATGAGAACATGGCACAGGAATGTAAGACAAAAAATACATAGAATGTAAGACAGAAAATACAGAGTACAAGTCAAGTCAGTGTAGTTGCCTCGGTTTGGTTGCACAAGAGTAGTACTGCATGGTTGTAAATCACCTGTTATATTTTGTATAATCTTGGTTAGGTTCTACAATATAAGTATCATCTAGCTAACTAGATATTTAACTAACTTGCTAAATTAAATAATTATGATTAACATTATTATTAACACATATTCTAGATAGCTATAAATAGACTATATAATTTAAATACTATGTTCAAAATATTTGTATGGAAACAATTAATTTAGTTTAAATTGAGAATAAACTATTTAACATTTTAAAAAAAAAATAACAATGTCCAAATACTAATAAAGATCTAGAAAAATAGTTTTTAGTGCAAAATATGCTAACAATATTTTTAATCAAAATATATATCTATACACTAGATAAGAAGAAATATATACATATTTGGCCAACTAATTATGCAAATATAATAACTCCATAGTTATATATGTACAATTATTAGCATAATTTATAGCAAAAATTTAACTAACAAAACCTTTAGAAATTATGTACCATAGTTTTAATCAAAATCGTTACTAGTGACATTATAGCTATTTAACCAAAACATTTATCAAGATTACTAGAAAATATTTACTAGCTAAAGTCTATATTTAGAAATATAGATATTAAAAATATTTGGAATAATAGAGTATATCATTAGAGCTAACTCCATAATAAATAACTATAAGAAAATCATATTTAAATTAGATAATAATTTAGATATCCAAAAATTTATTTTAAAATAGATGCAAGCCCTTTGTGAGAAATATTTATTTATATAATTATTAAACATACATAATAAATATCAATGAAACAGTGGATACAATTCCTTATTTATACATTACAATTTACAAACACCTATATCTAATTATACATTTATTACTAGCTAATATACCATATTTTAATAGGCTCATAACAGTATGCAATATTATACACATATAGTATGTAATGAGACATGACTCTTTGCCACCATTACACACAGCCCAACACCATTAATTCCCAGCCGAATAAAAGTTTCCCATACATAAAACTCTCACACACTATCTCTCCACATGCTACTCTCACTTTTTCCAATACTCTCACTCCTCCCAACTAAACTCAGCTCTCAACCCACACAACTTCTTCCGAATAATTGATTTCCCCCACTTCCTTCACCTACTCTTCTCTAAGCCTAACAGTGGTCTTTCACTTCTTTCATTAATTCACTTCAGCCATCCACCCACTTCAATCTCTCTCTTCTCATAATTAATTCTCACTTGTATGTACAAACGGACAGAACCCATTCATTCATTCTCTCTCTCATACACACTCATCTTACGCAACCTATCACTTCAACCGATAGCTCCCATCTTCCTCTTCTTTAACTTCTTTTCATTCACGCTCCCTCACAAAAATTCTACAGCCTTCACTTCCTTCTTATTCACCCAAACTAAAACCTCTCTTCCTCTTCTCGTGGAGAAGAAACCCAATTCCCATACACAGCCGCATACTCACAAATCCCCTTCCCTTCATCTACTTCCTTCTTCTTCTTCTTCTTCTTCTATTCCCTCCATTCCCATAATTTAGCCAACCGACCCATCTTCCCCAAGCTTCTCTTCTTGACACTTCCTCTCCACACTTCACTTTCTCATTACTTCCAAAGTCTTCCACTCATACACTACAACCCTTCTCATAAAAACCGACACCCAAGCTCAAAGTGAAGAACAAACAAAAAGAAGAAGAGGGGGTCGAGAGGATCGAGGCGGGGCTACCTCGTCGGCGCGATCTTCGAGATGGTGACTCGACGACAAGGCCCCGGCGGTGACTCGGCCAACTCGCGGCGGCGCACGGCTCTTCGGACCGACACAGGAATCAAGGAGCAACTCGTCGATTCCGACGTCACAGCGGTGGCGGACGCATGAGGTGCACGACTCTCAAGGAGGTACGGGGATCGACCTTGCAGTCTCGGTCGAGGACTGTGGCTCTGCGGAGCTTCGGCTCGACCGATAGTCGAGACTCCAGTCGACGATGACTCCGGCAACGGCGGTGTCGAGTTGTGGTGGAGGTGAGAGCTCTGGTAGGCGATTTGGGTGAACCTCGACGAGTCGAGGCGGTTGGAGCAGTGGCGCTCGGCCGAGCAGAGAGAGGAGTGAGGACATAAATAAAGATGCATAATTATATTCAGCTGCAGTCTTATTTAATTACAATAATACAAAAGACAAAATGTCTAGATTAGCCGGCTAAACAGGTGCCGGTGGCTAAATGCCAGGACATAAATAAAGATACAAGAGTGGTAGAGAATAAAATCACTCGAGTCCCCCACCAGTCATGCTCCTAGTATGCACCATTGACGTCAGGGAAGAAAGTCGGATCCTCAGGCTCTGCTACGTGATCTGGCCAAACAAAACCAGCCGGGTCAGCCCCAAAATAGCAAGTACCACAAGGGAGCACAAAAGAGTGAGATAAAACCCAGTCATAAAATAATAATAGTAAACTTTCGGTCGTAACCTCGGTCCACAGCCTGTCCTAGCACGATAGACCAACCCAACAACCAAACAAGGACATGGGTTGGACCACGCACCATGACAGTCCGTGTCCCTCGGCCAATAGCGGAAGACCCAAGCACAGTCAAGTCATTTTTCAAGCGGCCATTCATTCCTGCGGCTTTCTATATTTGGCGGAGTTATCTCCGTTATACTGATTAAAAGGAATCCTTAGATCGTGTCAACCCAGCAGGGCTAGCCAAACCATAAGACTTATAACACTTTGATTATGCACCAGTCCCCCGAAGGGCTACCACGCTAAAACATTTAACACATAGCTCGTAGGAGTCAGATATAGCTATTCGCTATAGGCGAATGAAACCATATCCGTGGCGGCCAACCCGGTACGTCAGGACGGAACCTGGGGTGGCTAGTATGGCACGATCTCGGGATTCTTCCCACCCAATGCTTCTACTAAGTTAGTTGCCTAGTTAATCCCTAGGTTATCCTCAGAGTTCACATGTCGTGGTCACATGTTGACTCCCTTAGATGTCGTACATCGTACGAGTACTCCAAGAAGGGATCCGTACTGGCTCAAGGATTCGTACGTATGTTTTTTTCCCTTCATGGTGTAATGCAACACACAACACATACCACGTCATTGCCAACGACCATTACTATGTAAATGCTGGACACTTGGGAGTACTGGCAGGTATCATGAAGGAACACTTAGCGCGTAGGATAGCACCTCGGTGCTCACATAGATTGTACCTTAGTACACACATAGGGTTATCCAGCCATCACATAGGTAGTCAGATTAGAAATGAGGACTAAGATACAAGGAACATGCGGCCAGGGCTCATGCGGCTGGAATATGCGGGGCACATACGGCTCAGGACGGACGGGACGCATGTGGCTCAGGAAATCGGGTATATGCGACTGGAATATGTGGCTCAGTCAAGCCATGCGGCTAAGGAACTCATGCGGCCGAAAGAAACGGAAGTCCATGCGGCAATGAGGATAGATCTTATGCGGCTGGAGAATGGAACCATAGCCTATGCGGCTTAAATGAAAATCTTATATATGCGGCAGTAGGAGGGCAGTGCCATGCGGCTCAGAAGTTCAAAGTTCATGCGGCAATGAGCTCATGCGGTTGCGAAGGCTTTATGCGGCTGCGAAGGCTTTATGCGGCCGAAACTGCCCAGCACCATACGGCACGATCGCATGCGGCTGGAAAATGCTTATACGGCTGGGAATGCTCATGCGCCCGAAGGGAACTATTTATCATCCCTACCAGAACCAGCACAGACGAACCTAAGAGAAGTCCAAATATTATTTTGGCCTCAACTTCCTCAAAACAAGTCGAAATCTAACTTTCCAAAGATCAAAATTGTATAGAATCAAATTTCCTACAGCATAGGACCATTGGTTTTAGAAAATAGTAAAGTTTGATAGATCAAAACCATATATGTAGTGCCCCAAAATTTGTGATACGTATTTTATACGTATTCGTATTTCTGACCTGTATTTCTCATTTTTTTTCTTGATTAGTTAGTTATGGTTTATTTTATATTTAGCATAGAGGTTTAATTGTCATTTATCGTTCATAGATTAATTCAGATTAATGGAGCTTGGTTTATTGAGTATTTTATTACATGGTTCCTCATGGCATTGCATTGGCTTGGTTTGGTTCGGTTTAGTGGGTTTGGCTTGGTTGGGTTTTATGTAAACCAAACCACTCCCACCTACCACCACTCCCACCATAAATATCCATCCCTCTCTCTCTCTTCCATTATTATTCATTACTCTTCTTCTCCCCCATTACTTCTTCACCTACCCGGAGAGAGAGAGAGAGAGGTCTAGGCAAGTGCATCTTGCTTCATGGTGGAATTCGAATTTAATTGTTCCATTCTCTTCTTTGCAGCATTCTAACACTCTTTAGTACTTAGCATTTTTAATTTCTATGGCTAGATTCTTGTAGATCTAAGTTTATGTTATTTTCGGATTTCTTGGGTTTTGATCTATTTAATCTTGTTATTTTCGAGTTTTTATAGTTCCATGTTGTAGAGCATTTCATTCTGCCATATTTTGACCTATGGAAGTTTGGATTTGGACTCTGGATGAAAGATTCATGGAGCTTGGGAGCCATGGCTTGAAGGATTCTTCTTCTCGGAAGGATAGAGAAGAAGAACAGTTTATAGCCGAATGGACTTAGCCGCATAGCTTTATGCAGCAAGTTTTATTCCTGACCGCATAAGCCTTGTTGTGTTACTTGGCCGCATGGCCTATGCCGCAGGAACTCAATTCTCCCAGCTGCATGAATATTTAATCCTAGCCGCATGAGACTTACATTTCTAGCCGCATGAGTTTAACCCTGTCCAGTCCTAACTAAGCCGCATGGGCTTCTGAGTCCGAGCCGCATGACCCGATTTATTCTAGCCGCATATGCTCACCACCCTTCCCTGGCCGCATGAGCTCCTAACTGAGCTGCATGAACCCCCCTTTATCCCCTGGCCGCATAGGCTCATGACCAGTCTGGCCGCATAAGGCTTTGCATCTTCAGCCGCATGAAGTCTTCTATATTCCAGCCGCATGGACCCTCATCTCTATGAGCCGCATGAGACCTGTCCCCGCCAGCCGCATGAGCTGTGCTTGTTTCGAGCCGCATGGGCTCTTAGTTTCCCCAACCGCATGGATTTCTTTCCCTAGCCGCATGAATCTAACTCCCATTTGAGCCGCATGCGCCCCCTCCTTTCCTGGCCGCATAAGCCTGAGCCGCATGACTTTCTATATCCCTGTGTACTATTATTTTATTATTAATTGCCCATGTCTTGTAACCTTTATTGTATATTTTATGCCCACTTTATATCCTTACGCCTTTTGTCCCGAACTTGATAATCCCTGATTGACATGATTGAAATGATAATTGTACCTGGCATGGTGTGACCAAGAACTGACATGCTTGATAGTAGCCCGTCGTGGTACACTCCTGACATGATAACTTGACCTGATAACTTGACCTGATATATCTGATATGATAGTGGCCCGTCGTGGCGCACTTTTGACAAGAAAACCTGACATGATATTCCTTGAAATGCTGTTACGACGGCTAACACGACTTGACAAGAATAAATGGCTTGGACACCGTGGGTGATTGTGTTTGTACAAATGAACCTGTCTTGTCTTGCATCATGTCTAGGACATGGATCCCTGGTTTCCCACGGTCAGGGATTCATACTAAATCTGGCTAGATTAATGACTAGATTGATCAAATAGTTCATAGAGAATTTTCCAGTTACCTGTTGCCCCTTTGGTCCCGGCCTTATATATATATATACATGGGATTTGTTGCTATCCGTCGAGATGAGCGCACTTCCAGCCCGCCGTCGAGTGTGGTACCTTAGGACACATGTATCTTACTACAGTGTGTCTGCTATATCCTGCTATCTTTTTTCTTTTCTTGCTGGGATCACTCAGGTAGTAACAAACAGGTAACCGGACTTGGAATTCTTATTGCATCTTGTTAGTAACTAGGCCTGTGATAACCCTAGTTAGTTAAAGTATCAAGCCGTAGTTCTTACTTGGCCACGAAATGATTGGATGGAGTCTAATCCAGCTTTGTCTCGTCCTGATCTTGTACAAGGTTATGACATGACATGATTACTCGTACTTTATCTTAATTCTATATCATGATTATTTATATGATCAGAATGCCTGTATTTACCTTATCGATATATGGTGGGAAACCAAGTTCCATTCAGACGAAGGGTTACAACCCCGGTCCTTGTTTGATTTACGGGTTGTAACCTGGTTATCTGAATAGTCCCATGGTTATCTCGTCGTATATCACCTGTTATGTTTTTCCTTAATTTCTGTCTTTATTACCTTATTATTATTGTGCTAATTGCTGGTTTTAGTTCCTAAGTGAAGCCTCCTTTGTGGCACTTGCTCTTTCTGGGGTCTGACCCAGCTGGTTTTGTATGGCCAGATACCGGAGCAGCAGCAAAAGATCTACCTACTTTCCAGCCCGATGGTGAATACCAGGCGTAACCAGGGCAACGAATGGGTTTATTTTTGCTCTTCCACTCTATTGTAAAATTATTCTTTTGAGACGTTTAGCCGACGAGCACTTGTTAGCTCGATGTAAATTCACCTTCTGTCTGCCTACGGGCTATAATCATGATTGGCAACTCGAGGTTGATCATGTATGACTTAACTCTTGCTAGTCTTTATATTTTGTACGACTAGCTTCATGATCATCTGGATATGTAATGTTTGGGATGCCTTACAATTGAATATTTGGTGATCTGATATCTTGTAACTATCATTACTTGTTGAGATTGAGACAATAGTTTGATTTTGACCCTAAGAGACTGATGGTTTGTAGTGTACCCTCACATAGCTAGACAGCCGTGACCGTATAGTGGGATGGTTGCCGTTCCGTTATACGTAGCTGGCTATGCATGCCCCCGTTCCTCAGTATTCTGGTTCTGGGGCGTGACATGGTTTAAGTGGTGGCCCATGCAGGTCTTGTAAATCAAGAAATGTGAGGGTTTACCAGATAGATGTCTCAATCTGTACTCACCCTTGATCTCCACTCGTATCTTCTTATCTCCTTGGATCCCTGACTTGATAACATGCTTGCATCATTATTTTATCCTGGTCCTTCCTTAATATTTTTGATGTCATTGCTTCAGTGGCATCGTTCCTGTTGATCAGCCAGAAGAAGTTCGGCCGGCAGACCAGCAACAGCAAGAAGATCAAGATCAGTCCTCAGCAGCCGCCTCCCGAGCCATGCCTTCTGGAGAACCAGTACCCCCAGTCCAGCCAGTTCAGCCAGCAGGGTCAGAGGATGGGGTCTTGATAGGGCTCATCCGTGAGTTGCTTGCGTCTCAGGATCGTCGAGGTGATGCCTTGCAGCAAGCAGTACAAGATGCTATGAGCGGAATTGGTCCTCGAGGGAATAGTGCGGTCAACAATTTCAAGCGCCTGAACCCTCCCTTCTTCGACGGCAGCGAGGATGCTATTACTGCAGATGCCTGGCTACAGGACATTGAAGTTATCTTGGAGGCAGCCAGGACCCCTGAAGCAGAGAAGGTGGCTGTGGTACGCCTGCAGTTACTAGATCTAGCCCGCAGCTGGTGGGCTATGCAAGCAGCGAGTTTGGGTACGCCCGTCATGTGGACGGTATTCAGCGATATGTTCCAGACCAAGTACTTCGACGCAGAGGCTAGATATGACCTGCAGACCAGGTTTAGTAATCTCAGGCAGATGAACAGGACGGTCGACGGATATGCGGCCGAGTTTTCAAGGTTGAGTCGGTTTGCTCCCACCTTGGTGGCAACCGAGCTAGACCGAGCACATCGATTCCAGCAGGGGCTCCACTTGGAGATCATATTGGCAGTAGAGCAGTTCGAGCACAAAACTTTTGATGCTGTCTTGCGAGCAGCGAGGAGGCATGAGTACACTTTCCGAAGGATAGCGGACCAGACAGGAGATCGAAAGCGGTCTCACCACCAGATGAACCAATCCTCAGCACCGGCCCCAGCAGCTAGGGCCCTGACCATTGGAGCTACAAGGACAGATTCAGTTACCTCCTTACAGCATTCTGCCCCGACCTATCCCCAGCAGCAGAAGCAGAAGCGGCCTTTCGCAACCGGTTGTTCTCATTACGGGAAGCCCGGACATGTTGTTTCTGAGTGCCGTAGAGCACAAGGATTGTGCTTGGTTTGTGGTTCGCCGGACCACATGATAGGATCTTGTCCGTTCAGAAACAGATCATCGTCGACAGTAACTAGTCCCTCGGTTATGGGACCAGCACCAGCACCAGCACCAGAACCAGCTCCAGTTCACCAACCGCAGCAGCTCCCGTACCCGGGACCATTGCCGTCTCAGGCCCAGGCCTTCCAGCAACAGAGGCCTCAGCAGTTCGCCTGGCCCAGGCCCAGATCCAGAATCGGCGGAGAGGTATCTGTGTCCTATTGTCTTGCTTTTCGCTGTCGTCATGCGGGACACATGTCATATTTCATGTATCCTAATTACAACGGTATATCTCGGGCCCGAGCCATTTTCTAGATCATTCGAAAATGGTTATTGGTACCAACCTTTTCGTATGAGGAGAGACCTGTGTCCCTGTTTGAACAAAGAGAGAGACCTTAAGCGCAAGACTATCAGTTTAGTTCATGTTGCTTGAGTTCATCGCTCCTTAGGAGAGTCAAATGTGGGGGTGTGAGGATGATATCCGATTACGTTATCCCAATCGGTTTGGCTCGTGAGGTGTAATATCTTCCTTATGTCTTGCACTTCGATTCCTTGCTTGCATGTATGATTGTATGATTGATTGGTAGCGTAGATTGCTTGCGATAGTATAGCTGTCCCGACATCTCTAGCCTCTTGATTAAATTCTGAGGACGAAATTCTTTTAAGGTGGGTAGGATATAGTGCCCCGAAATTCGTGATACGTATTTTATACGTATTCGTATTTCTGACCTGTATTTCTCATTTTTTCTTGATTAGTTAGTTATGGTTTATTTCATATTTAGCATAGAGGTTTAATTGTCATTTATCGTTCATAGATTAATTCTGATTAATGGAGCTTGGTTTATTGAGTATTTCATTACATGGTTCCTCATGGCATTGCATTGGCTTGGTTTGGTTCGGTTTAGTGGGTTTGGCTTGGTTGGGTTTTATGTAAACCAAACCACTCCCACCTACCACCACTCCCACCATAAATATCCATCCCTCTCTTTCTCTTCCATTATTATTCATTACTCTTCTTCTCCACTATTACTTCTTCACCTACCCGGAGAGAGAGAGAGAGAGAGAGAGAGGTCTAGGCAAGTGCATCTTGCTTCATGGAGGAACTCGAATTTAATTGTTCCATTCTCTTCTTTGCAGCATTCTAACACTCTTTAGTACTTGGCATTTTCAATTTCCATGGCTAGATTCTTGTAGATCTAAGTTTATGTTATTTTTGGATTTCTTGGGTTTTGATCTATTTAATCTTGTTATTTTTGAGTTTTGATGGTTCCATGTTGTAGAGCATTTCATTCTGCCATATTTTGACCTATGAAAGTTTGGATTTGGACTCTGGATGAAAGATTCATGGAGCTTGGGAGCCATGGCTTGAAGGATTCTTCTTCTCGGAAGGATGGAGAAGAAGAACAGTTTATAGCCGAATGGACTTAGCCGCATAGCTTTATGCAGCAAGTTTTATTCCTGACCGCATAAGCCTTGCTGTGTTACTTGGCCGCATGGCCTATGCCGCAGGAACTCAATTCTCCCAGCCGCATGAAGATTTAATCCTAGCCGCATGAGACTTACATTTCTAGCCGTATGAGTTTAACCCTGCCCAGTCCTAACTGAGCCGCATGGGCTTCTGAGTCCGAGCCGCATGACCTGATTTATTCTAGCCGCATATGCTCACCACCCTTCCCTGGCCGCATGAGCTCCTAACTGAGCCGCATGAACCCTCCTTTATCCCCTGGCCGCATAGGCTCATGACCAGTCTGGCCGCATAAGGCTTTGCATCTTCAGCCGCATGAAGTCTTCTATATTCCAGCCGCATGGACCCTCATCTCTGTGAGCCGCATGAGACCTGTCCCCGCCAGCCGCATGAGCTGCGCTTGTTTCGAGCCGCATGGGCTCTTAGTTCCTCCAACCGCATAGATTTTTTTCCCTAGCCGCATGAATCCAACTCCCATTTGAGCCGCATGCGCCCCCTCCTTTCCTGGCCGCATAAGCCTGAGCCGTATGACTTTCTATAGCCCTGTGTACTATTATTTTATTATTAATTGCCCATGTCTTGTAACCTTTATTGTATATTTTACGCCCACTTCATATCCTTACGCCTTTTGTCCCGAACTTGATAATCTTGATTTGATTGACATGATTGAAATAATAATTGTACCTGGCATGGTGTGACCAAGAACTGACATGCTTGATAGTGGCCCGTCGTGGTGCACTCCTGACATGATAACTTGACCTGATAACTTGACATGATATATCTGACATGATAGTGGCCCGTCGTGGCACACTTTTGACAAGAAAACCTGACATGATATTCCTTGAAATGCTGTTACGACGGCTAACACGACTTGACAAGAATAAATGGCTTGGACACCGTGGGTGATTGTGTTTGTACAAATGAACCTGTCTTGTCTTGCATCATGTCTAGGACATGGATCCCTGGTTTCCCACGGTCAGGGATTCATACTAAATCTGGCTAGGTTAATGACTAGATTGATCAAATAGTTCATAGAGAATTTCAGTTACCTGTTGCCCCTTTGGTCCCGGCCTTATATATATATACATGGGATTTGTTGCTATCCGTCGAGATGAGCGCACTTCCAGCCCGCCGTCGAGTGTGGTACCTTAGGACACATGTATTTTACTACAGTGTGTCTGCTATATCCTGCTATCTTTTTCCTTTTCTTGCTGGGATCACTCAGGTAGTAACAAACAGGTAACCGGACTTGGAATTCTCATTGCATCTTGTTAGTAACTAGGCCTGTGATAACCCTAGTTAGTTAAAGTATCAAGCCGTAGTTCTTGCTTGGCCGTGAAATGATTGGATGGAGTCTAGTCCAGCTTTGTCTCGTCCTGATCTTGTACAAGGTTATGACATGACATGATTACTCGTGCTTTATCTTAATTCTATATCATGATTATTTATATGACCAGAATGCCTGTATTTACCTTATCGATATATGGTGGGAAACCAAGTTCCATTCAGACGAAGGGTTACAACCCCGGTCCTTGTTTGGTTTACGGGTTGTAACCTGGTTATCTGAATAGTCCCATGGTTATCTCATCGTATATCACATGTTATGTTTTTCCTTAATTCCTGTCTTTATTACCTTATTATTATTGTGCTAATTGCTGGTTTTAGTTCCTAAGTGAAGCCTCCTTTGTGGCACTTGCTCTTTCTGGGGTCTGACTCAGCTGGTTTTGTATGGCCAGATACCGGAGCAGCAGCAAAAGATCTACCTACTTTCCAGCCCGATGGTGAACACCAGGCGTAACCAGGGCAACGAGTGGGTTTATTTTTGCTCTCCCACTCTATTGTAAAATTATTCTTTTGAGGCGTTTAGCCGACGAGCACTTGTTAGCTCGATGTAAATTCACCTTCTGTCTGCCTACGGGCTATAATCATGATTGGCAACTCGAGGTTGATCATGTATGACTTAACTCTTGCTAGTCCTTACATTTTGTACGACTAGCTTCATGATCATCTGGATATGTAATGTTTGGGACGCCTTACAATTGTACTTGGTGATCTGATATCTTGTAACTATCATTACTTGTTGAGATTGAGACAATAGTTTGATTTTGACCCTAAGAGACTGATGGTTTGTAGTGTACCCTCACATAGCTAGACAGCCGTGACCGTATAGTGGGATGGTTACCGTTCCGTTATACGTAGCTGGCTGTGCACGCCCCCGTTCCTCAGTATTCTGGTTCTGGGGCGTGACACCCTAGTTTTTAGGAACTTAGATCTACACAAATCTAGCCATTAAAATAAAAAAAACTTCAAGAACTAAACTTGTAGAGAATGAAAAGATGAACAATGTAGACAAATAAAATCGAGTAAAAATCAAGAAAAGAAAAATACACTAATCTCCACTTTTGAGCAAGTTGTACTTGCCTATGGAGTGGTGGTTGAGGGAAATAAATGGATGAGTGAATGAAGAGAGAGAGAGAGTGAGGAAGAGATATTAAATAGGGGTTGGGTTGGTTTAAGAAAACCCTAATCCCTAACCACTTCCACTAATGACAAGGCTAAAAAGGCTACATGCCATCATTAATAAATAATAGACAAAATTTATGCACATGCTAAATACAGATACCGTCTACAGAATTTATGAAGATTACGTATATCGAGATCGGGGAGTGACATCTCTATCCTCCTTAGAAAAATTTCGTCCTCGAAATTTCAGCCAAGATAAAGATAGAGGTATCCAGGCAAGTAAGGTACAATTTCAAACTACGCAAGCAACCTATCATTAGCAATCATTGATCATATATTTCAAAATCTACCAAGGCATAAGGAGAAACATACCTTCCGAGTCGAACAAGTATGGATACCGAGATTTAATCTCGTCCTCGCGCTCCCAGGTCGACTCTCCCGGAGAGTGATGGCCCCAAGCGACACGGACAAGGCTAATAGTCCGGTTCTTGAGCACCTTCTCTCGCCGGTCCAAAATAGATACGGGTTGTTCCTCGTAAGTTAGGTCGGCACCATCGACTAACTCTGAATGGTCGAGGACATGACTCGGATCCGGGACGTACCCACGTAACTGAGATACATAAAACACATCATGTACGCCAGATAACGAGGGAGGAAGGGCAAGCCGATAAGCAACATCGCCTACCCGAGCTAGAATCTCAAAAGGACCAACGAATCTCGGACTAAGCTTTCCTCGAGTTCCAAATCTAATGACACCCCGAGTCGATGAAATCCGCAGAAACACTTGGTCACCGACACCAAACTCTAGAGGTCTTCGATGCTGATCTGTCCAGTGGCTGTGTCTGTCTTGCGCGACTCGAAGTCGCTCTCTGATCAACTTGACTATTTCCACGGTCTGCGTGATCATCTCTGGTCCCAACAATTTTCGTTCGCCCACATCATCCCAGGCCAAAGGGGACCTGCACTTCCTTCCATATAATGCTTCAAACGGCGCCATCTGTATACTTGCCTGATAACTATTATTGTAAGAGAACTCTACTAAATGAAGATGATCTTTCCAAGTTTTGCCAAAGTCTAAGGTACAAGCCTTTAGCATATCTTCCAAGGTCTGAATGGTTCTCTCCGATTGTCCGTCCGTCTGCGGATGATAAGCTGTGCTGAACCTCAACTTGGTGCCCAGGCTTTGGTGCAAACTTCGTCAAAAGTGAGAGGTGAATCGTGTGTCTCGATCTGATACTATGCTGACTGGAATACCATGCTGCCTCACAATTTGCTTCATATACATTTCTGCCAGCTGCTCAGTAGACTGCCCTACTCTGAAAGGAAGGAAATGTACAACCTTCGTGAGCCGATCTACGATTACCCAAACTGCATTTCGGCCGGTCGGAGATCTAGGTAAACCTGTCACAAAGTCCATCGTGATGTGCTCCCATTTCCACTCCGGAATGGGAAGCGGCTGTAACAATCCTGCTGGCCTCTGCTGCTCTGCCTTCACTTGCTGACATACTAGACATCGGGATACGAATCTCGCTATCTCCCTCTTCATGCCATTCCACCAAAAGTGCTGCTTCATATCCTGGTACATCTTTGTGCCTCCGGGATGAATGGAATAAGGTGAACTATGAGCTTCTGACATAACTTCGTGTCGAAGGTCTCCACCGGGTACACAAAGACAGTTTCCGAACCTAAGTGTACAATCATCATGGATTACTAACTCCTTCCTGAGACCTGACTCACACTCCGATCGAAACTTCTGGATTCGCAGATCCTCTGCCTGAGCTGCTCTGATCCTCTCAACAAAAGTGGACTGAATCTGCAAACTGGCCATAACTCTCGTATCTTGCGGCAAGATCACTTCAATTCCCATTTCCTGAAGATCTTCTAAAATATGCCTCTGCGTAGTTAGAATGAATGCACCACCTCTCCTGCTCAAGGCATCTGCTATTACATTCGCCTTGCCTGGATGATAATGAAGATTTACATCAAAGTCTTTCAGTAATTCCAACCATCTTCTCTGTCTCATGTTCAGGTCCCTCTGGGTAAACACATACTTTAAACTCTTATGATCAGTGTAAATCTCTACTCGATCCCCATATAAGTAGTGCCTCCATAACTTAAGCGAGAATACTACTGCTGCTAATTCCAGGTCGTGAGTTGGATAGTTTTTCTCATGATCTCGAAGCTGTCGAGATGCATATGCTATCACCTTACCATGATGCATCAATACACATCCAAGCCCCTTCCCGGATGCGTCATAATACACTATAAACCCTCCCAATCCTACTGGAAGTGTCAAGATCGGGGCTGAGATTAATCTCTTCTTCAACTCTTCAAATGATGTCAGACACTCTGCCGACCAAACAAACTCTACGTCCTTACGCGTCAAACGCGTCAAGGGTGCCGAAATCCTGGCAAAGTCTGCCACGAATCTCCTGTAGTAACCTGCCAATCCCAAAAAACTACGCACATCTGCTACCGTCTTCGAAACTGGCCAATTCTCCACTGCCTCAACCTTCTTCGGATCTACAGACACTCCTGCTCCAGAAATAATGTGTCCCATGAACGAAATATGATCCAACCAGAACTCACATTTACTAAGCTTCGTATAAAGTTGATGCTCCCTCAAGGTCTGCAAAACTATTCGAAGGTGTTTCTCATGTTCCTCCTCACTACTGGAATAAACAAGGATGTCATCTATAAACACTACTACAAACTTATCTAAATAGGGCAGAAAGATGCAATTCATCAAGTCCATGAATACTGCTGGGGCATTAGTCAGTCCAAATGGCATCACCAGAAACTCATAATGCCCATACCGCGACCTAAAGGCTGTCTTGGGTATGTCCTGCTCCCGGACCCTCACTTGGTAATATCCAGATCGAAGATCAATCTTAGAGAAGATGCAAGCCTTACTCAATTGATCAAACAAGTCATCAATCCTTGGTAACGGATATTTGTTCTTCACAGTTACTGTATTCAACTGTCGGTAATCAATGTACATCCGCGTCGATCCATCCTTCTTAGGTACCAAAATCATCGGTGCTGCCCAGGACGAATTTCTGTCTCTGATAAACTGCTTCGCCTTCAATTCTTCTTCTTGTTGGTACAATTTGTCCAACTCTGACTGTGACATCCTGTAAACTCTACCGACCTTTGGCTCTGTCCCAGGATTCAGCTCAATGCAAAACTCCACATCTCTGACTGGTGGCAAACCTGGAAGCTCATCTGGAAACACATCGGCAAACTCTCTGACTACTCTGGGAATCTGCTCCTGCTCTGACAATGCTTCTGCAACGATGCCCTTGGGTCGATCCTCCAATGATCGAACAAAGACAAACTCCTCTACGCCAGGTACATTAAATACTACCCTACCTCTCCGACAATGTATCATCGTATGACTGTCTCTCAACCAGTCCATGCCTAGGACAACGTCAAAGTTGTCCATGGGGAACTCAATCAAAGATGCGGGCAATAATTGCCTACTCACTATTACAGGACACGCTAAGCATACTCTGCTAACTCCTACGAGCCCATTACCAGTGAGTATATTCATCCTCTCTGACAATGCCTCGAATTTTAATCCAATACGTGTCGTAAATCGTGTAGATATAAAAGAGTGGGTAGCCCCCGAATCAAACAATGCTACTGCAGGAAAAGAGGTAACAGATATATTACCTGCAACCACGTCGCCTGAAGCTAGCGCATCCTCTAGTGATAATGTGAAGGCCTGGCCTTGCTGAGCTCCCTCCTGCTGCCTTCCTCGACCATATTTTCCATAAATAAATTCACTTTATTTATTTTGTATCTGAGAAAATTACAACTGTAGGAATCTAATTTAGAAGACGATTACTTTATCCCTTGGACGATGCGATGAAGAAAACTCGAACTTTGAAGAACTTGGACAGCAACTGGGCAATCTCTCTGTTCTCTCTGAAATTGACTGTCTGTCTGATGAAGATGAAGAAACTCTCTTTTATAGAGTTCTGGATAACTGTTCTGAAGCATACGCTCAGTCAGTTACTTGACGTGTACATAACTGCAGGGACGCGTGGCGAATTCTGGTGAAGACACGTTGGAGTGCGATTGAGAGTAGTGGAATATATCTAGGAGAGATTGGTGGCATGGATGCCACGTTGCATAACTTCTGAATAACTGAGTAACTGAGTACAGGACACGTGAGAACGTGTGTTGACTGTACATTGAAAGTCATCCTGGATGCCTTTGCTGTGATACGCTGTCTTTGAAGAGGAGTCATACGCTAGCTTTTGAAGGCACATGTCTTGCATACGCTGACTTGGATCATATAAAGCTGATACGCTCACTTGGTTGGGAAGGAGTCGTATGGGGTCCATACGCTCACTTGGTTGGGAAGGAGTCGTATGGGGTCCATACGCTCACTTGGTTGGAAAGGAGTCGTATGGGGTCCATACGCTCACTTAGCAAGGAGTCGTATGGGGTCCATACGCTCACTTAGCAAGGAGTCGTATGGGGTCCATACGCTCACTTAGCAAGGAGTCGTATGGGGTCCATACGCTCACTTGGATGGCAAGGAGTCGTATGAGGTCCATACGCTCACTTGGTGGGGAAGAAGCCGTGTGGATTGAAGGAGTAGACACGTGGCTGTTCTCAATCTTCTCAAACACGCCATATCTTCAAATACTGACAAATATTTCTTGAGCGTCGTGCTGCAGATATGATGGCTGACAGACTGTCAGAAATGACAGTAATGATGGCTCTTTATTTATGATGGATGCTGAGCTGTCCTCGTAAGAGACAAAATCCTTTCTCGAAAACCTATATGACGGCTAATCTTCATAGGGCAGCTGTCTTTGCACGAAAGACGAAGTGTCAGATTCATCCTTCATTAAATACATGCTGTGCTGTCATCTCAAGAAATATTAAAATATTCACTGAGCGTACGGCCTTTAGATGAGCGTATGGCCTTGGCTGAGCGTATGGCCTTGAGCGTATGGCTTTGACTGAGCGTATGGCCTTGAGCGTATGACTTGGGCTGAATCTTATGTCAGCGTGTCATAATTTTCACACCCTACAAGACCCCCTTCAAAGTTTTCGAACTTTATGAATTTCCAAAGTTCGAAATTACTTTGAACTTAAAGTGGGAATAAGTCCTGACACGCTGGCATAAGTTTGTTATCTTCCTCAATATCAGTACAAATCTTTAGGGATTCTGTTTAAAGCATATCCGCCGTTTGAACTTCTTCTTTTCTTCTATAAATAGGTCTTCCAAGACCTAATTTACTTCTTTACTTTTGCATTCATCTTCGAGAGAGAAAAAGAAACTCAAGACTCAACTTCTTCTTCTTCGATTCAAGCTTTATCAATGGCGCCCAAGGTTGATGCTGCTGCGAAGGAAAAGGGGAAGGCTCCTGCGGAGTCATCTCAGCCCGCCGCCGCCGCTGCTAAGAAGACTACCAATGAGCGCGTTCGACGAAGTGAACGCCCATTGAAGCCTCTCTATGGTGAGGATGATGATGATGAACTGTAACTATCCCCTATTTAGGGCTCTGGTTAGAATAAAATCATAAAACGTATCCCCTTTTTAGGGTCAAATACGTCAGAAAATACGCTTTCCTCTTTAGGGTTTAGCCGTATCCCATATTTTTTGTTTATACGAAAAATATGTTTGGAGCGTATTCTGTATGATACGTGTATTTTTGATAGAAATGTCAAAATATGCTGCCTTGAAAGAATATGCTATGGCGAGTTGTCTCACTGAGATACGCTAACTCCTGTGTTAGCGTATGTTTTTTGATGATCATCTTGTCAACCATACACTGATACGCTCAAACTGATCATAAACTGAACTTTTAAAATCATTCACTTAAGATAAACTGAGCGTAAAAAGTGATCTCTAAATTTGTCATACGCTTAGGATAAACTGAGCGTATATGGATCTTCGAGTCTGCCATACGCTAAGGATATACTGAGCGTATGCTGAACTTTGAGTCATACGCTTAAGGAAAACTGAGCGTATACTGAACCTTGAGTCTGTCATACGCTCAAGGAAAACTGAGCGTATGCTGAATCTTGAGTCTTCCATACGCTTAAGGAAAACTGAGCGTATGCTGAACTTTGAGTCTGTCATACGCTTAAGGAAAACTGAGCATATGCTGAACCTTGAGTCTGCCATACGCTCAAGGAAAACTGAGCGTATGCTGAACTTTGCTATCTCTGTGTTGAAGATTTGTAACTTCTTATTCTTCTTTTGCAGTAGATATTCTGTCTCAGGAGGCAGAATTTGAAGGATGTGTAGGAAATAACTATAGAAGTGACTTATCACATGTTCATTTTCCCCAATTAGATGGACCTTCTACAAGGATAGCTCTTTTGACTAATCAGGAAAATGACACTTTACTGAACTTGATGAGTGGACTGCCTTTACAGAGTGTGGATGGTGTTACCCACTCAAAGCCAGCATTTCTTTTCGGAGATGCTATTGACATAAACTCTCAGCCTGCTCTGGACAAAGTATCATACTGTTATTATAAGGATGGTGATGTAAATCAGCCAATGTATTTGACTGGTTTATCAAAAAGCATCAACATAGCTCGCTTATTTCATGCGAGTTGTCAAAGACAAATGAAGTGGGATATCACTCCATCCCGACAAGTAAAGGCTGGGTGGATAGGATATCGTCAAGGAAGATTCTGCAGTGGTACTGAACCACATGTCACATCTCTGCGAGGACTGCTACCTGCCACCATCCCTCCTGAGGACTCGGCACTGCTGAAGCCAGTCAGAGTCCCAATTTTTGCAAACGAATTTGCTCAACTGGAAAATGCCATCTATCCAAAACAGTCTATGAGGCTGACTGGTCTGGTAAATCCGGAGAATACCAGATGGACTGCTCTTGTGAAATGGATCCTGAAGAATTTTGGTGAACAGTTACAAGTGATAGGCCTATATGATGCCATTAAGTGCACTGCCTATGGTTTCAGGCCAAACCCGGATTTGTTCTTGGCGTTAACGGAGAGGTATAACTACCGTACCGGCACTTTCATGACCCCAAGAGGCGAGATGGGATTCGTCCTTCATGAAATGGCATATATTTCTCAACTGCCAATAGCAGATCTGCCATATAAAGAGTATATCCCTTTCGTTGATGAAATGAATAAGATCTCCGAAGCCAACCCACTGGTTCTTCATGTCTTTGAAGAATTGATGTGCCATTACAGTATTTGTAAGGCTTTTTATAAAGGACAAGGTGGAGAAGGAGATTCCAACTGTTATTCTTCCAAATAGATGGCCTATTTATTTTAAGGCCGTACTGATGAAGTTCAAAAGAAGAAGAAGTCTGAGCAGTATGTCGGTGAATTTAAACCTCTAAATCAAGCTGAGATTGACAGGCTCATCCGGGATACCACTCATGACGACATTGTCATTGAGGAAGACGAAGGCACTTATAAAGCCGGTGATAGGTTTGAGACCTATATTAAGCAGGGCAGCCGAGAATTATCTGTTGAAGGTCATCTGGCCGGATTTATCTCTCTCTGGCTGAGAAAATTTGTAGTTCCTGGCACCTGTTCAGCAGACAGGATGCACAGAGGAGTTGTCTTCGCAGCAGTCCATCTGGTTTTTGGGTATAAGATGGATTTACTGACAGCAATGACATGCCGTCTGAATGCTGGATTAAGGGCATACACAGACAGAATGTTCGAATTGGCAAGAAAGAGCCTTACATCCTTTCCTCGGGTAGAAATGCCATTTACATATTTATTTGGATGGCTGCTTCTATATTTCGAATCTCTTATGAATGCTGGGATGGCTAGACCAGATGACACCTTTCTGGAAAGATACAGTCACACACCAAAGTGGAAATATGACACTTTGACAGATTGCAGGACTATATTAAACAGGGGAGAACTATGGAGCTTCACTTGTGTTCCTCCACCTGTTGGTTATGAGACCATGCCTGGGAGGTTGGTTGATGGCATTGGTGGCAATGAATTGGATGAGATTCAACATGAATGGCTGAAGAGGATCAGGCCATCTCATTTAATCTGCCGCCGTGACAACATCACTTATCTAGAACCATATCTTCCGAGCAGGTTTGCTCGACAATTTGGTTACGATCAGTTGCATGTAGTCAATGCAACGACGTGTTTTGGTTATCAAGGCGGGTTGATTGATGGTGCCAGAGCGTGGATATATTACATTGCTAAAGGTACAGGGGCTACCTTTTCCATGCCAGATCCGGTCACCTATCAGAGAGGAGCTAGAATATTGACGTCTTATGCCAAATTCTATGTATCAGCTAATACCTTTGATGAAAAATTCAGCATCTTAGGTAGAAGCTTTATTCATATTGAAAAGAAATCAACTAAATCAGCCCTGCCTAGAGATTGCCATGATCAAGAAGATCCTTTGGCTACCGATGAAGTTGATGATGAAGTTCTAGAAACTTTCTTCTCTGATGACCTTCAACAACCATTACATGTACCCATCGGAAGTGCTGAAGAAAGTATATCTGCTGATAATACCCCGAAGAGGAAGCGGGGCAAAGGTGCTGCTGGGCCTGTCCCAAAAAGAGTCACTCGAGCAGAGACTCGAAATCGTGGAGGAATTACCATCCCAGGGACTTCTCCTGTTTCCAATCGAGTCAGAGATGCTGATGAAGCAGGTAGTGATCCAAAAGACAATTATCCTACTGTTCCATTCACAAAAAGAATAGGAAGGAAAGTGATAGTTTCAAAAACTAAATTCGTAATTTGTCTCGATGCAGAGAGTCCCACCGATCGTGCTGTGCGATTGGCTTCAGAAAAACAAGCTACCTTTGATTTTTCTGTAAAGACAGAACCTGTTGAAGAAGATATTCCTGAACCTGCTGGGTCATCCATGCCTTCTGATATAGGATCGATTTTGCCAATGACCGATGATACGCAGGAGATTAGTCAACCTGCGGTAGAGGCCGAACATCAGACTGAAACAGCTAATGACTTACTGATTTCAAGAGAATCAGTGAAGGAAGCCACTTCTCTCAAACCAATTGCTGAAGCTTCAGAGAGCGAACAAGTTGACTATGAACTGTCGTCTCATTCTTCTGGAGA
Source organism: Iris pallida (assembly GCA_029216955.1). Taxonomy (NCBI): domain Eukaryota; kingdom Viridiplantae; phylum Streptophyta; class Magnoliopsida; order Asparagales; family Iridaceae; genus Iris; species Iris pallida. Next base: position 7,965,026 of record JANAVB010010199.1, read on the forward strand.
AGAAGACATGGAGATAGACGATGAATCACCGTCTAAAACTCCAATTGATGTACTGAAGACCATTGGTCAACACTCAGGGTTGACACCAGAGCCGGAGAGGCATATAGAAGTTCAAGTTCCGAGTACTTCTGGGGCGGGAAGCAGTGAAATAAATCCCGTGTCAGAAAGTACTCTGAACAGACTACGAGCCGGGCTGAATGATCCGAAGGAAACTGAATATGAACCAGCTCCAGGTAATATTTTATTCATCAAAGTTTTGTCTTGTCTCTGCTTTATTGTCTTTTGGTTTTGATCATGCTTCTTTGATTCCAACAGCTGTAGGAACTGCACCGGCTATGAGTTCTACTCAAGCCCCACTTGTTCAAACTGATGTGGGTGAGGGGAGTTCACATTTGCCGAGTTCTCCAAAAGCACTAACTTTAGCTCCAAGAATAGAGGCTCCTCCTGCTCCTTCCCCTATTATTGCAGCGACTCCCGGTTTTGATACAGGGATAGCAAAAATCATGGGGATGTATTCAGATATTATTTATTCATATCTGGATACATTCTCAAGACGACTTATGAAGGATGAGACTATGCCCTTTTCGAGTCTTCGAGAGGCGGCTAGTTTTCCACTTTCAGCTTTGAGACAGGCTGGTTATGGGACCCAATGTGTCTTTTTTGAACATCTCCTGAATGATTTAGAAGCAAATATCCATAAATATTGGGAGATAAAAAAGGAGGATATTAATTCTCTGACTGCAGCTGAGATTGCTCAATTGGAGAATGAAGCTCAAGCTCAGCACATTGCTCTGACAGAATTCCTTGCTCAGTCTTCTAAAGAGTTAATGGCGAAAGACGAAGAAATAATAAGTACTCGTCAGAATATGGAACGCCTAGAGAAAGATGAAGCGTCAAAAGCTGAAGAGCTTAGGAAGTTGAAGGAAGAGCTAGCTCGTCTTCAGGAGCAAATTGCCTTCGTGGAAAAAGAACAATCAGAGATTACTACTGATCGTAAATCTGAAGCTGAACGCTGTCAATTTTTACAGCAAGAGCAAAAATTGATGTAAACCAATCAGATTGAAGAGACCAATCGCCGCAGCTCTATTATTGTGGAATATGACCAACGGATGATTGGAGCTGAAACAGCAGAGCGAATCAAGAAAGCTCATGAAGAAAAGATAAATAATGTAACTGTTCGTATTCAGGAGATAATTACTCCCCCTAAATAGATCTTTTACATTTATCATGTATTGCAATTTTGATACCCATTTGTAATCAATGTTCTGATTTTGATTGAAATGAATATTTTGACTTGATTTCAATTCTGTGGATGATATTTTTGTAGAAAACATGTTCAGAGGTAAATAATACATGACATATTTCAATAAAATAGAATATACAAATAAACTTTGTAACTCTATCATGATATTAAACCAAAGATAATTTTAGTTTAATACTGATTAGAGAAAACAGAATTCAGATATAAAGATATCTTTGGATTCTATTTTCCATGATCTTTGGACTCGAAAATCAAAAGACGAGATATCATAGAAAATATGATACATACTGAGATAGAAAATTCAGAGGTAATATGGACATGATTTTCTATACAAGATCTTTATTAAATCCACTGGGGATCTAATAAGACAAAATATCAAATTCTCTGGAAAAATGATACATGGTAGAATATCAGTTTCCTCTGGGGATAACGATATCGAGATCACTTTTATAGAAAAGAATTAACTTTGATTTTATATTTGCTGGGGAATGATGAAAATATTATACATAATATTTTTTTAAGAATTTGCCATTGATAGGCATCATTGTGACTTTCCCATCCATAGAGGCAAGCTGGTATGCTCCGTTAGAGAAAACTTTGTTTACCACGAATGGACCTTCCCATTTCGCGTCAAATTTGCCCTTGCTCATATGTGTCATGGTCATAGGACGTCTGACAGTAAGGACCAGTTCTCCCTTCTGATATGCTCTGACTTTGACTTTCTGGTTAAAGGCTTTTGAGATTCGGGCCTGATACAGCTCGATATTTTGTTGAGCATACAATCGTTTTTCATCTAGAGCTTCCAATTCTTGAAGTCGAAGACGATCATTGTTTTCTGTTGTAAGTTCATTGGAGATTGCAATTCTCAGAGAAGGAATCTGGATCTCAAGGGGAAGAACAGCTTCACACCCATATACCAAAGAGAAAGGCGTACATCCGGTTGCATTACGAACTGTGGTGCGGTAGGCCCATAAACATTCACCAAGCCTCTCGCTCCAGTTGCGTTTGTTGGAAGAAACGAACTTTTTCAAGAGTTTGATGATCGTTTTATTGAAAGCTTCTGCCAATCCATTAGCTGCTGGATTATATGCTGTAGAAGCTAAATTATTGATCCGATGATCGTCGCAGAATCGAGTAAATTTCTGACTGACGAACTGCAGTCCGTTATCATGGATAATACGTCGAGGAACACCAAATCGATAGATGACATGATGTTTGACGAAGTTGATAACATTAGAAGTTTTGACTTCAGATAACGGGATTGCTTCAGTCCATTTGGAAAAGTAATCAGTTATTGCTAGAATAAACCGATGTCCTTTTGATGATGGTGGGTTGATAGGACTAATGACGTCCATGCCCCAAGCCTCAAAGGGCCATGATGCCGCTGTTGGGTGTAAGAATTCTGACGGTTGATGGATAAAGTCTGCATGAATTTGACAGGCTTTACATTTCCGAGCATATTGAATGGCGTCAGCCACCATCGTGGGCCAATAATAACCCATACGTCGGATACGATCTTGAAGCTTAGGACCTGGTTGATGGGCTCCACAAACACCATCATGTGCTTCACGGATAATCTGCTGTGCTTCTTCACCAGCGATGCATCGGAGGAGAAGACCGTCGTAAGACCGACGATATAGTGTCTTCGTAGTATAATTATAATAGAATCTGAGAGATCGACGCCAGATAGACGCTGCTTCACTCGGATTATCAGGAAGTATGTCATATAAAACAAAGTCTAGAAACGGGCGTCTCCAGTTTTCAGTTATGGCTTCTGTTTTATTAGAAAAGATATATTCCATAGTAGAATCAGAAGAAGACGAGGACACTTTGTCAACTTTAATCCAGCATCAAGGTTGAGAGAATCTTTGTCTAGTTTATGAGGAAAAGCCAAAGCCAAATTATTCTCAATGCAGAATAGTTCTCGGTTATAAACCACTATCACTTGCTGACGTCTGATTGGTATGGCTAATACAGCAACAAGATTAGCCAAAGCATCAGCTTCTGCATTATAGGCTCGTCGAACATGTTCAATAAAGAAACCTTCAAATGATGAGGCCATAGAGAGTGCTGCTCGATGATAAGGTATCAAATCCTGATGACGAACTTCATACGTTCTTCTGATCTGATTGACAATAAGCTTGGAGTCTCCATAAACTTCCAAATATTGAATATCTATATGTTTAGAAAGTTGAAGACCGATGAGCAATGCATTGTATTCGGCTACATTGTTTGAACATGATTGATCCAGAGAATAAGCCCTCTGAATAGTTAATCCTTCTGGGGATACAAGAACAATCCCAACTCCGGCAACAATATCGCCGTTAGGACCTATTCTAGATGCTCCATCAAAGAATAGACGCCAGGTAGGAATTTCTTCAGAAATTAGATTTGAATCCAGAACTTCATCAAGAATCTCATCATATAATTTAGAATCTTCTGGAACCGCATGAGCTGCCAGAAAATCAGCAAAAGCCTGTCCTTTAACTGACTTCTGAGGAATATAATGCATATCGTATTGAGCTAACAAGATTCCCCAATTAGCTAGTCTGGAGTTGAGAATACCAGGTTTCTTCATCATAATCCTGATGGGATTCACTCTAGAAATGACGTGAATCGTTTGACCGATAATATAATGTCGTATTTTCTGAACAACAAACATTTATGCTAGGCATTCTTTCTCGATTGGAGAATAACGCGGTTCAGCGCCTGTCATTGTGCGACTGAGATAATAAATAGCCTGTTCATGGCCATCTTTATTTTTCTGGGTGAGTAATGCACCAAGAGAATGATCCATGGCTCGAACATATAGAAGGAATGGTATTTCCGAGACGGGAGGTACCAAAACTGGAGGGTTCATGAGATACTGTTTGATATCGTCAAATGCTTTTTGACATTCTTCGTTCCAGGCAAAAGATACACCTTTCTTCAGAAGTTTGTTGAATGGTCTACAGCGTCCTGATAAGTTGGAAATGAATCTCCTGATATAAGCAATTCTTCCTTGAAATCCTCGTAGCTCTTTTAAGGTGCGTGGAGGACGCATCTCTTGAATGGCTTTGATCTTCTCGGGATCCACGTGTATACCTTTAGCGGTAATGACGAAGCCGAGAAATTTACCACTAGAGACGCCCAGAAAGGACTTAGTAGGGTTCATTTTAAGTTGATGCTGACGCATTAAATCAAAGATAGTCTTCAAATCTTGGATATGATCCTCCTTTCGTCGACTTTTGACTGCAATATCATCAACATAGCATTCGACTATTTTTCGGAGATGTTCGCGAAATATAGTGCTCATTGCTCGCTGATATGTTGCTCCTGTATTTTTGAGACCAAACGGCATCACTGTATAACAGTATGTACCGATCGGCGTTCTGAAGGAAGTGTATTTTTCATCATCTGGAAACATTTTAATTTGATTGTATCCCGAATACCCATCCATGAATGACATCCGTTCGAAACCACATGTGTTGTCGATCATGACATCTGTAATTGGAAGAGGAAACTCGTCTTTAGGACAAGCTGTATTGAGATCGCGAAAGTCTATACAGACTCGGATCTTGCCGGTCTTTTTAAGGACAGGAACGATGTTAGCCACCCATTCAGGATGTTGTTCCTCTCGAATAAATCCAGAAGCCATAAGCTTGTTGACTTCAGCTTCAATTGCATCCATAATATCTGGACGAAATCGTCGCTGTTGTTGTTTGACTGGTTTAGCATTTGGCATGATATTAAGTTTGTGCATTACAATCTTTGGATCTAATCCTGGCATATCTTCGTAACTCCAGGCAAAGACATCGATATAATCATGAATAAGCTTGATCATGTCTTGCTTATCCGTTTCTGAAAGACTTTTGCTGATGAATATTGGTTTAGGGGACCCTTCTTCACCAACATCAATTTGGATCAGTTTATCTTCAGTAGGAGGTTCCCTCTGTACGAACCTGAATTCCCATTGATTATCTAATCTTTGAGCCCATTGTTCTGATTCGGGTGATATTTCAAAATCATCCTCATCTTCATCATTTTCTTATGGGCCATCAACGGAGACCATATTGATGGATAGAATAGAGCGATGGAGATCGCCAATACTTGTGTCAGAATCCCAAGAAAGGGAATCGGAAGATTCAGATCGTTCATCTTCATCGGATTTTGAATCTTCATGGACTATGTTGATAAAGGAAGTAGGAGCAATGTAACCTAAACCACATTTTGTCCTTCCGTATTTTAATTGAGGAATTCGAACAGGCATTCTTCTTCCTTTTCCATTATTGAGACTGGTTCTGAAGTCATAACCCATATTCTTGATGATATTTTTGGACTGTTGACTGTAGCGACGCAGTTGTAACCTTCCAGTATCGTCGTTTATGTCATCTTCTTCCAGGTTAGGAGGATTCTGGGGTCCTTTATAGAAGAATATTGGGTTTTCTCCCTTCTTTCTAATAGGGACCACGAAGTATGATTTTTGTATGGACTCCAATGATACGTCTGTATGAAGAGTTTGAACAACTCCTATAGTTAGTGGCTCTAAGCTATCTAGTAATTGTAAATAACTTTGTACATGATTACAGACATCAATATACTGCAAAGGGGATGCTTCATTAATATCAGATACTGTACTTACAACAGAAGGCTGAGCCTTATCAGACTTAGTCAAATTAATGACAAAAGGGGAAGAGGAAGAGCGATCAGAAGTTTTGTTTCGATTAAGATCGATAACAAAAGGCTGAGAAGAGGTGAGCTCCCTTGAAGAAGATCGTGGATAAGTAGTACGTCCACTGACTGGAATGATTAGAGTATCTGGTCTAGCCTGAGAAGATGGTGGGGGAGTGGCACGTCCACTGACAGGAATTATCAGTAAACTTTGTGGAGCTTGAGAAGACAATACAGTAGTACGTCCACTGACAGGAATTATCAGTGAGCCTTATGGAGCTTGGGTAGATGATGAAGTAGTACGTCCACTGACAGGAATTATCAGTGAGTCTTCTTCAGATGATTTAACAGACTGCGGAGGAGTGATACGCCCTTTTACCGGAATAACAAAAGTGTCGACTTTTGATATCTCATCATCATTATCCATAGCTTGCAAGACTTTTGAGTATTCGTCTTTGTATATGCGAGCGTCATTGAAGTAAGCTTCGACTCCTTTGAATGGATGGAGATCCGCAACCTCCTTTTGAACTTCTCCATTATCATCAACATATTTGAAGCACTGATGAAGAGTCGAAGGAACGACATTATGTTCATACAAGAATGGTTTCTCCAATAGAGCATTGTATGAGCAACCATGATTGTCGATGATGTAAAAATTAACTTTAGTGCGAAGATCACCTATTTGAAATTTGAGGCGAATCTTGCCCAAAGGCTCACTTTTTCCTTGATTGAATCCCAAGATGGTAGTGATAGTGCTGGAAAGACTATGCACAGGTATCTTCAGTGCATCTAGCATAGCCTTTGGCATAATACTGAGAGCAGATCCTGGATCAATCAGTAGACGATCAACCTTCATAGAGTCGATATATCCTGTATGATATAACGGACGGTCATGTCGATTATCCTCTAGCAGCATATCGTCCTACGTAAAGGTAATATTTGGAATAAATTCCAATACATTATGGCAATGAGAAACAGGTTCTGTTTCCAACTTCTTGAGGAGAGTTAGGCAGGTTTTTGCTTGCAGCAGTGCTTCACTCAGAGTTTCTCGAGTTTCCTTAGAGAGGCGTAAGAGCTCGAAGATTGATAATTTAGCTGGTGTATTGGCTAGTTGAGCCAATATATCAAAATTATAAGGCTTTTCAAGTCCTGTAAGAGATGACTTCTTCAATGGTTTGTCGAAGTGGACTTGTTGTTTGCCTTTGTCAGCTGCTGTTGGCTTAGAAAGAACTGTCTCAACAGGATTATTTGAAGGCTCTTCAGTAGAGACTGGTGTTGGAGCTGTAACCGGAGGGACATCAGAAGTTTCTCCAGGAATTTCAGCATAATCTTTCAGATATATTTTTCCTGACCGAGTTCCAGCATGAACTTCGACTTCAGATTCCGGTTCAGGGTCTATGGAAACCATGTTGCAATTCTTTATCTTGCTCTTGGTTCTTTTACGCTTGATGAGAGGTTCGTTCCAGAAACCAAGGCCAACACGAGATTGATTATGTTTCATAGTGATGGCTAAAGGTGCTCGGAGTCCTTTGCCTGAGTTCAAACCAGGAGCAGTGGCTAAATCATAACCCATCTTCGCCATTAATTCACGAGATTGTGAACTGTATAAATGAAATGCAGGCTTGTACCTATCTTCAGATTGAGGTACAGATCTTATCTATGTAGGGAGTAAATTTCCTGCCAAGATGAAAGTAGAGTTTAGATAAAAATTGGGTGTGAAACTAGAAGTCACATTGCATGACTTAGTCTTCCCGAGCTTCTTTTTAGATAAAGGAGTCTTCCGAGGAGAAGAGGAAGACGTCTCAAACTCCGTTACTAAATCCGGGTGGATCCACATGATCTCTCCCTTCTTAGTTGTGACAGGAACAAGTCCTTCATTCTGTGCTGGTGGGATGTTTACAACTTCGAGAGTTGCTTTGGGGATAGGAACAATCCCACTTTCCACCATTAAAGGAGGAAAGTCACCGAACTGCATTGAAATTACATTTGCTGTGACTGTCTTGTCTTTGGGTGTTAGTATCACAGCTCCTGATTTGATCATCTCTTGGATCTTTCCTTTTAACACATAGCAAGACCGGATTGTATGACCCAGTATTCTATGATATGGACAGTATTTTGGATGATCTGTCTTGTTGGCTTCATCAGGCTTTTTGATTTCTGGCAATTGAATCTTGTTACCTTTGAGTAAGCATTCAAAGATACCCTGAACATCATCATCGTCGAAAGAATATTCTTTCTTCGGCCGAGGAGGTCTCTGTTGTTGATTTGTTGGAGCTGGGGTAGCTTGAGTAGTCTTTACCTCTTGACTACTATTTTGGAGATTGACTTCAAGAGCCTCTTTCCCTTTTCTATTATTGGGTCGAGTACTATTGCTAGCACTCTGATTTGATTCCTTGGGAGCCATTTGTACCCCCAGACCCTTGAAGGTCTCAGCACTGACCTCGGCAGCTTTGGCACTGACGATGAATGAAGGCCAATCTTGGAACTGAGTGGACCCTGTCCACATGCTGATGATTGGTAAGAGATTCGACTTGCAAGTGTCGATAGTAACAGCATCGGGAGTTCCGAGAGGCATTTTGAGGACTTCTCTTCTGAATCTTTCAATGAAGTCCTCGGTGGTTTCATTATTTTTCTGTTTAATTCTTATGAGGGCTGACATAGTCATGTCATTGAGCCCTTCATAGAATCGTTCGAGAAACATTTGTTTGAAACCAGCAAATGAGGTAATGCACCCATCAGGGAGACTTCTATACCATTCATAAGCTGTTCCTTTAAGACATCCGACGAACACCCGAGTGAGGAGGGCGTCACTTGGTTGCAGTTGATCAGTCATTACCTCAAAGTGATTAATGAACTGACTTGGGGAGGTTGTCCCATCAAAGAAAGAGATAGTCGGAGGCTTGTATTTAGGAGGATATGATACTTGCTTCCATTCTATCGGGTAAGGTTGCTTGATACCTAACCTTTGTAAACTATCCTTCTGTTTGAATGCCTCAAATTGAGTTCGGAGATTCCTTAACTCTTCAGTAACAATTCCAGAAGATTGAAGAGTTGTAACTTGTTGAGTGTAATTAAGAGGAGGGACTGCAGCATATGTACCACCCCCAGCTCCAGACTGACTTGGAGTGGGTTGTACAGGAACATTAGATTGTACCTCCGGAATAGTAGAGGATTCCGGGTTTGGAGCAACAGGAGTATTTAATACAACTGGAGGGGCTGTCTGTTGGACTTGCTGAGTTTGATGCTGAGCTTGCATAAGAGTGTGCATAGCATTCAATGTATCTGCCATAGCTCGCAACTGTTGTTCTAAGAAAGAAATCCTTTGTTCATGAGCTTCGGTGCTAGTTGAAGGTTCATGATTGCCCTCTGCCATGTAAGTGGTAATCATTCGAGGAATAGATGATGAAACAGTCTGTTCTGAACCATCGCTGTGTGAGTCAGTATCCTTCCCGGGGCTATTTACGGGAGTCAATAATGGAAAGTTGGATTCTCCAAGGAAGTCCTCTATGATCTCCGGATTACCACTTGGATGAGAAGAAGAAGAGACCCTGGCCAAGGCTCCGGGCCTGGATCGGGTGCCGAGATAAACTCCATCTTCAGAATCTGATATAGCATCAGACCGTATGCTACCCCCAATATTTCTGGAGGTCATGTTGACAGAAGCATAAAGAGGTTCATCTTCATTCAATATTGGTTCATATTGAATCCGTTCGAAAACAGATTGTCTTTTTGGTGAACAACAACACTGAATCACAACTCGAGGTTGGAAGTTGCAACCATGCTTTTCATGGCAAATATGAGCAATGTCATGGCCAGATGGAGTGTCAATCCTCCGTTTATTTTGCAAATACTCCTGGAGATCTGTAGGAACAGATTGGGAAGTATTTGAAGATAGTTTCTGTGTAGAAACTTGTCTTTTGTTCTTCTGTCTTCTCGGTTCTTGAGTGTATAAAGACTGATTAATTTGAGCCACATAGTTCTTGGCATATTCTGCATCAGAGTCTAGTATACTTGTCTCAGTGGAACCGAGATGATTCTGGTTAAGCTTGTTACGAAGATCCGTAGGAGATATGACTTTGGTATCAGTCTTGGATACTTGTAATTTGCCTTTCTCAGATCGAGAAATTTTGAGAGAAGGAAGATGGGTATTATTTCGACTAGGAGTCGGTAATAATCCATCTTTAGAGGAAGTAGCCAAAAGGTGTTTTCCTTTGTGTGATCTAGTAAAAGTACTAGTCAAATTAACTCCAGAGGTAAAGACCTTAGGAGTAGAGGAGTTGACTAAAGAGTCTTTCTCCTTGGTTGGTATAAGATGTGCAAGTTGTGGGAGAATCATTTGTATGTTCTGTGGAAGAGAACCCCCAGCCTGACTTTGAGAAACAGTCAGAGGACTGTATCTGTTAGCATACGCTAACTTCAGTTTGGACTTCTGGTCATACGCTGCCTTTTTATTAGCATACGTTGGCTTTGGCTTAGCGTACGCTGCCTGATGTTGGCTTTTGTACGCTGTCTTTGCCGTACGCTGCCCTTTGACTGCCATACGCGCAGAGTCATTAATGGCTAAAGAGCCGACTGCTGTCGTAAGAGTAGAGGGAGAAGAGACTTTGACATGTCCAGAGATGGTTTTTCTTGGACACGCTGACTTGGTTAAAGAACCCACTTTGTCAGCGTGACTAGGAGAAGCCACTGTTGTCGTGTTCAGAGAAGCCGAAGTGTGCTTCGTTGAAGTTGAAGACGTGTTCTTGTCAGCATGAGAAGTGACAGAAACGTCTTGGGCTGTTGAAGAAGACTTAGGGACATAGACAGAGTCTCCCTTCTTCTTGACAGGAAAAACGGAGGAAGCAGTTCGGCCCTCCTTCGCCTTGAGCATTTCTTCGTAAGCAGATTGGTCGAATTGTACGACCATCGTCTTCTTCGTCGAGCCGATCGACGAAGTATCACCTTGAGTTGTTGCTATCTCGTTGGAGGAGACAGCTGTCCCCAGCAGAGTCGCCAATTTGTTTTCCATAAATAAATTTACTTTATTTATTTTGTATCTGAGAAAATTACAACTGTAGGAATCTAATCTAGAAGACGATTACTTTATCCCTTGGACGATGCGATGAAGAAAACTCGAACTTTGAAGAACTTGGACAGCAACTGGGCAATCTCTCTGTTCTCTCTGAAATTGACTGTCTGTCTGATGAAGATGAAGAAACTCTCTTTTATAGAGTTCTGGATAACTGTTCTGAGGCATACGCTCAGTCAGTTACTTGACGTGTGCATAACTGCAGGGACGCGTGGCGAATTCTGGTGAAGACACGTTGGAGTGCGGTTGAGAGTAGTGGAATATATCTAGGAAAGATTGGTGGCATGGATGCCACGTTGCATAACTTCTGAATAACTGAGTAACTGAGTACATGACACGTGAGAACGTGTGTTGACTGTACATTAAAAGTCATCCTGGATGCCTTTGCTGTGATACGCTGTCTTTGAAGAGGAGTCATACGCTAGCTTTTGAAGGCACATGTCTTGCATACGCTGACTTGGATCATATAAAGCTGATACGCTCACTTGATTGGGAAGGAGTCGTATGGGGTCCATACGCTCACTTGGCTGGGAAGGAGTCGTATGGAGTCCATACGCTCACTTGGTTGGGAAGGAGTCGTATGGGGTCCATACGCTTACTTGGTTGGGAAGGAGTCGTATGGAGTCCATACGCTCACTTGGTTGGGAAGGAGTCGTATGGGGTCCATACGCTCACTTGGTTGGGAAGGAGTCGTATGGGGTCCATACGCTCACTTAGCAAGGAGTCGTATGGGGTCCATACGCTTACTTAGCAAGGAGTCGTTTGGGGTCCATACGTTCACTTAGCAAGGAGTCGTATGGGGCCCATACGCTCACTTGGATGGCAAGGAGTCGTATGAGGTCCATACGCTCACTTGGTGGGAAAGAAGCCGTGTGGATTGAAGGAGTAGACACGTGGCTGTTCTCAATCTTCTCAAACACGCCTTATCTTCAAATACTGACAAATATTTCTTGAGCGTCGTGCTGCAGATATGATGGCTGACAGACTGTCAGAAATGACAGTAATGATGGCTCTTTATTTATGATGGCTGCTGAGCTGTCCTCGTAAGAGACAAAATTCTTTCTCGAAAACCTATATGACGGCTAATCTTCATAGGGCAACTGTCTTTGCACGAAAGACGAAGTGTCAGATTCATCCTTCATTAAATACATGCTGTGCTGTCATCTCAAGAAATATTAAAATATTCACTGAGCGTACGGCATTTAGATGAGCGTATGGCCTTGGCTGAGCGTATGGCCTTGAGCGTATGGCTTTGACTGAGCGTATGGCCTTGAGCGTATGACTTGGGCTGAATCTTATGTCAGCGTGTCATAATTTTCATACCCTACAGACCATGCTGTCGCTGCGGCCTCTGCGGGTCTTTCTGGTTCTGTGCCTGGCGGTACATCTGAGCCTGCGTGGATAGACGCTGGGCTAGCGGCCTTACGGCCAATGCTGGCCCTCTGCTCGGTGCTGCCCCTGGAGCTGGTAATGTCGGAAACTGCTGAACTGGCCCTCCTGGCCTCTGCATCATAGGACAATTGGCAATCCGGTGGTCTGGACTGCCACACCTCATACATAACCCATTAGCTGAACGACACACATCCCTAGTGTGCCCTCCCTTACCACAGTAAGTACATCTAATAGGCGCCCCCTGGCGCTGCTGCTGGTTCCTCGGCTGCTAATGTCGAACTGGTGCTGATATCTCAGATACTGTCGTCCTCCGCGGTGCTCCTGACTCATGAATACGGATGCCGGACGCTGGCGCCGATGTTCGCGGTACTGCTCCTCCGCCCCTGCTCTGAAAATGAGTCCTCTTCTGGCCCCCATGCCTTGTCACCGGCCTTTGTTGGGTGAGCTCATGTCTCCGGGCTGCGTTAAAACGGCATCAAAAGTCTGATAGTCGTGCCCCTCTACAAGCTGTAGAATTTCCAAATGAAGTCCCTGTTGGAACCTCATCGCCTTCTCTGGCTCTGTAGCTACCATCGTCGGTGCAAACCGACTCAGTCTGCAGAACTCTGCTGCATATCCATCCACCGTCTTTCCAGCCTGCTTGAGACTGATAAACCTCTGCTGTAGCTCATACAGTGCTACCACGCCAAAGTACTTGGCCTTGAATCTGGTACGGAAGCTATCCCAGGGAACAGGGCGCCTCAGTCCAACCTCTTCTGATGCCCACCAATCGCGGGCAAGATCCTGAAGTATCAGTCTGACCTGGTCAACCTTCTTTTTTGCTGGAACCTTAGCTGCAGTCAATATGGCCTCAGTGTCCTGAAGCCAAGCATCCGCCGTGATGGCGTCCTCCGTGCCGTCAAAATATCTCGAGTTAAGTCGACAAAACCTCCCTGATGCTCCTGAATCATTCCTTACACTCCTCTTAAGGGCCAATTGCAACCCCTAATTCAGTAGCACATTCTGTTCCTGCTGTCGGGTCTGCTGTTGCTGATGTGCTACCACCTGTTGCTGCTGAGTAACCAAGAATCCCCGGATGACCTCCAGGAGTGCTGCAGCATCAGGTACGGGCGTCGTTGCTGGCACTGCTGGGGGTATAGGAGTTTCCAGAACCTGCGGTTCCACTGGCTCTGATATTATTTCCACTCGGATCTGATCAGGAGATTGCACTCCTTCCGGTTGCTGCCCCGTCGAGCCATGCTCCACTGGTTGTTCCTTCATGTTGGCCTCGCCAGCTACTGAGAAGGAAGCACCCCTATATGGAAAAGTACATGATATTAATTGTCAGGACGAGGAAGATTCGAGGATACAATTCAGGGGGTCAATCAAGGTGAGGAAAGAGAAATCGAATCAAGAGATTCAAAGGGAACAAGTTTTGATTGAGACTCCTATAATAGTAACACCCCACAAGTCTGAAAAGTCAGACCTGCATGGGCCACCAATAAAACCTTGTCACGCCCTAGTACCAAAATACGGAGACGGACTAGGCCAGCTACTCCGTATGAGATATTCAAACGTCATACGACGATCGTGGCTGTCAAGAGACAAGGGGGTGTATGCTACATTCAAGTCACCTATGGTCACACAGAACATCTACGTCTCAATCATTCAAAGCAAAAAAATATCAATTAATGAACATATAAGATAAAGCAGTAAGGCGTCCCTGACGCTTCATCAAAATGGTCATGGGGTTCTAGCTTTATAAGGTAGCTAGCCCAGAGAGTCAAAGATACATAATTGTATTCAGCTGCAGTCTGATTTAATTACAATTGTGCAAAAGACAAAATGTCTAGATTAGCCGGCTAAACAGGTGCCGGTGGCTAAATGCCAGGACATAAATAAAGATAAAAGAGTGGTGGAGAAGAAATCCACTCGAGTCCCCCGCCAGTCATGCTCCTAGTATGCACCATTGACGTCAGGGAAGACAGTCGGATCCGCAGGCTCTGCTACGCGATCTGGCCAAACAAAACCAGCCGGGTCAGCCCCGAAATAGCAAGTACCACAAGGGAGCACAAAAGAGTGAGATAAAACCCAGTCATAAAGTAATAATAGTAAACTTTCGGTCGTAACCTCGGTCCACAGCCTGTCCTAGCACGATAGACCAACCCAACAACCAAACAAGGACATGGGTTGGACCACGCACCATGACAGTCCGTGTCCCTCGGCCACTAGCGAAAGACCCAAGCACAGTCAAGTCATTTTTCAAACGGCCATTCATTCATGCGGCTTTCTATATTTGGCAGAGTTATCCCCGTTATACTGATTAAAAGGAATCCTCAGATCGTGTCAACCCAGCAGGGCTAGCCAAACCATAAGACTTATAACACTTTGATTATGCACCAGTCCCCCGAAGGGCTACCGTGCTAAAACATTTAATACATGGCTCGTAGGAGTCGGATATAGCTATTCGCTATAGGCGAATAAAACCATATCCGTGGTGGCCAACCCGGCACATCAGGACGTTACCTGGGGTGGCTAGTATGGCAAGATCTCAGGATTCTTCCCACCCAATGCATCTACTAAGTTAGTTGCCTAGTTAATCCCTAGGTTATCCTCAGAGTTCACATGTCGTGGTCACATGTTGACTCTCTTAGATGTCGTACATCGTACGAGTACTCCAAGAAGGGATCCGTACTGGCTCAAGGATTCGTACGTATGTTTTTCCCCTTCTTGGTGTAATGCAACACACAATACATACCACGTCATTACCAACGACCATTACTATGTAAATGCTGGACTCTTGGGAGTACTGGCAGGTATCGCGAAGGAACACTTAGCGCATAGGATAGCACCTCGGTGCTCACATAAATTGTACCTTAGTACACACATAGGGTTATCCAGCCATCACATAGGTAGTCAGATTAGAAATGAGGACTAAAATACGAGAAACATGCGGCCAGGGCTCATGCGGCTGGAATATACGGGGCACATGCGGCTCAGGACGGACGGGGCACATGCGGCTCAGGAAATCGGGCATATACGACTGGAATATGCGGCTCAGTCAAGCTATGCGGCTAAGGAACTCATGCGGCCGAAAGAAACGGAAGTCCATGCGGCAATGAGGATAGATCTTATGCGGCTGGGGAATGGAACCATAGCCTATGCGGCTCAAATAGAAATCTTGCATATGCGGCAGTGGAAGGGCAGTGCCATGTGGCTCAGAAGTTCAAAGTTCATGCGGCAATGAGCTCATGCAGTTGGGAAGGCTTTATGCGGCTGCGAAGGCTTTATGCGGCCGAAACTGCCCAGCGCCATGCGGCACGATCGCATGCGGCTAGAAAATGCTTATACGGCTGGGAATGCTCATGCGGCCGATGTAGGTCCTAAAAATCAAGTTGCACCCATCAAAAAAGTCATGAAAATCAAATTATACATCCTTCAAGTGAACTACGCAGAAGACAGATTGCGCAATAATTCGATTGCGCAGGCTGAACTGCGCACTCATTCAAGTGTGCATGCTGACGTGGCCTCGTCATCATTACCTGACAGAGAATTAAATCTTCTGACAGCTGACGGCACGGAGAACGAGGAAACTGTTTGTTTATCGTGCAGCACAGCGCTCGAGGACAGCTGTACATGCAGCACAATCTGCCTGCAGCACAGTCCATCCCAGTACGGTATATTCCAGCGCGGTCCATCCTAGCGCAATCCGAAGCCAGCACAATTCAGTTGGCGCACTCCATCAATACAACTGACAAAGTACACGTGGCCTTCATGCCATCAATGACTCATTACGTGGTAATCGTCTGTACACGATCATGTACATTTCAATCAAATAATGCCATGTGTCCAATACAGTTGGCCCATAATCAAGTAACTGCCAGCGCAGTCTGATGTCTGCGCGGTCCAATGCAGCACAATCCAACTTGCGCAGTCCAGAATAACTAAAAAGTAGTTATTTCCAGAACTCTATAAATAGAGTTTCAAGTCCTTCCTAGAGGGGATCATACACGCATACAGAGATCAGAGATCATCACTAGAGATCAGGAGTCCTTGCCAAAGTACTGCTGTAATCTTCAAAGGTTACCGTCTTCAAAGTTCACATCGTCCAAGGGATAAAGCGATCGTCATTCAGATCGGATTCCTATAGTTGTACTTTTCCAGAATTCTTGTAATCTTATTTACAAAGTTTGTTGAAATAAAGATCAACTTTTATTTTTGCAAACAAAATGGCGACTCTGCTGGGGACGACTTTCTCCTCCAACGAGGAAGTGACAACTCAATGTGACGTTGCGTCTATCGGAAAGACGCAGAAGATGCTGGTTGTGAAGGTCAACCAGACGGCCTACGAGGCGATGATCAACTCCAGGACCACCCCTCGTACTGCAACAACTTCTGCCACGAGCAAAGTACGCCCAGTATGGGTCCCCAAGACTGCTGCACAGTCTACTGCCTCTGTTCTTAAGTCCACTGTCTCTGTTGCGCAGTCTGTTGTCACTGCTCATGCGCAGTGTGCTGCTTCTCTTTCCAGTGCACAATATAATTCCTATGCTGCTTTGTCAAAATGCAAGACTCCTGTTCCTCTGGCGCAGTTGGCTGCCACTCTGCCTGCGCAATCCACTACTCCAGTAACCAGAATGCCACACAAACACTCTGGCAACAAGACTCCTGCTGCGCAAGCCACTGTGACTGAGGCCAGAAGACTTTCTGCCAGAGTTACTCATACGCAACCTGCCAGTGCGCCATCCATCCATGTGCAAACTGCGCCAGCGCAGTCTAAAAGAGACAGCCCTTTGGCTAATCTCTCCTCTTTCCACAGCAAGGGGAAAAGCTCTGCTCTTTCTCTCAAATACCCTGTTGCTTCTGCACAATCCACTGGGGGTTGTCTTTTGGCTATTCCTCCTCCTCCCCAGAACAAAGAAAAAGGCCCGTTGGTCTTTTTTCAAACTTCCTCGTCCCACGACTTGGAAGACAACAGAGGGAAACGCTCTTTAGCTAACCCTTCGTCGCAAAACAAAGGAAAAAGTCCTTTGGTCTTTTCTCAGTCTTCCTCGGTTTTTACCGTAGAAGAGCAATCTGAACGTGCTTCGGCACTAGTCAGTACAAAAACTCTTTCGAACAAGGGTTCTTCTTTCCTCCTTGCCAAAGGAAATTGTACTGATCAGAGAGGTATTCTGCCTACTCCGGTAGCAGAGTTCCAAGATCTTCCAACTCTCCAGATCTTCCGTTCAAGACAGGGAAAATTGCTGGTGTCTCAGACTGAAACCCCTGGAGGTGAGTTTGCTGGTCTAAAAACTTATCTCAATCGACCAACTTCGGTGAAACGCAAACAGCCAATGCCGAAGACGAACCAGCCTCAGAAACAAAATTCCAGGATCAAGAATCTGGACACCTATGCCAATGAAGTGAGTACTTCCCTGTACACTCAAGGGACAAAACATTTGAAGAACCGGAACCATGTTCCGAATATTGTCAAAGAACACATCCTTCGAACTTCCTCTCGTCCCGTTGCTGTTCCCGATCTCCGAGAACATCTCAAGCAAAAATGGGACAATATCTCAACATCTCCAGTACAACCACTTGGACATCATTGTAACCACAAGGTTGTCATCAAGTGTTGTTGTCAGACAATAAGACGATCTGTCTTCGATCGTCTGAACTTTTCAAACTCTGAACCTATGTCGGAAGATGAAGACGAAGTTTTGTACGCTTTCGTCAACATGACTTCCAGAGACACTGGGGGTAGGAAGTGCACCAAGCACGGGAAGCCTCGCAAGCTAAGCCAACGGTATTTGGATCTACTCCAAGAATCCTCTGAAGGAGTATTCCGACATACCCGATCCCGAAGCCGAGACACAATCGGTCAAAAGAATCTTCAAGATCCTTCCGGTCATCTTCCTCTTTCTCACTCATGAGATGATTCTTTCTCCTACTACGATACATACAGCGAGAGTTCGAAACAGACAGTATCCTCCACTGTACCCAGAGAAGTAACATCTTATGTTGTCAATGAAGATCCTGATACTTCCAGTTCAGCTAGTCAAGAACAACGAATAGCTGCGCTAGAAGACAAGTTGAAGACCATGGCCGAAATGGTTACAAGTATACATTCTATCATTATGGCCCAGCACATGGTACCACCGATCGTACCTCCTACAAATCCTGAAATTATATCATCGTCGGTGTCTGTCAATGCAGGACTGGGGGTAGCATCTCCTCAATTACCTCCTGTACAGATTCAACTCACTCCTAGTTAGTCAGGTGCTGGGGGTAGTGCTTATCACGCTGTTTCTCCTCCTAACACTGTGACTCAGCCAGCTCCTTCTACATCAGTAGAAGATGCTAATGAAGCTGTCAAGCTCCTGCGTACTCAGTTCGAGGCCTTCAAAGAGAAGGACAACTTACAGAGGTTAGGGATCAAGTAACCTTACCCAGTTGAATGGAAGAAAGTTTCGTTTCCTCTGAAGTACAAAATCCCAACAATCTCGCTGTTTGATGGCAGCACTTATCCCTGTCAGTTCATTAACCACTTTGAGGTTATGACTGTCCAACTTCAACCAAATGACGCTCTTCTTACCAGAGTATTCGTTGGCTGTTTAGCTAGCGTAGCATACGATTGGTATAAAAGCTTGTCCGATGGTTGTATCACCTCCTTCTCTGGCCTAAAACAAATCTTCTTAGAACGATTCTATGAGGGGATCAACGACATGACCATGTCAACCCTCAATAAAATCAAACAAAGATACAATGAAACTGCTGAGAGTTTTATTGAAAGGTTCTGCAGGGAAGCTTTGAAAATGCCTCATGGAACTCCGGCCGCTGTCACCATAGACACCTGCAAGGCAAATCTTTTGCCTATCATCAGCATGTGGACAGGGTCTACTCAGTTCCAAGACTGGCCATCCTTCATTGTCAACGCTAAAGCAGCTGAAGTTAGCGCTGACAAATTCAAGCAACTAGGGGTACAAATGTCTAACCCCGACTGGGATGAACACCAGACATCAGGTGGTGGCAATCGTCAGAACAATCGCAAGGAAAAAGAAACTTTGAATATCAATTTGAATAAGAACAAAGAATCTCTGGCAGTCAACGTAGCTTCCCCTATGTCCACTTCTACTCCTCCAGCACCTCCACCAAGGGAACCTCGTCCAAAAGTAGAGTACTCTTTTGACGAAAATGACACTGTGAGCATCTTTGATTGCTTGATCAAAAGCAATAAGCTCTAGCTTCCAGATCCCAAGAAGCCTGATAAAGTCGGTAAGACTGATCATCCTAAGTACTGTGTTTATCACAGGTTCATTGGGCATCCCACTCGAGCATGTTATGTGCTCAAGGACAAAATTCAAGAGCTAGTCAACGCTGGTGTTGTCACTTTACAGCAAGACGAGAAAACTGTTACCGCAAACATGGTCTCAGTTCAATTCGGTGACTTCCCACCCCAGATGGTACAGCATGGTGTCATTTCTATCCCTAAATCTACTCTTGAGATCGAGAATCTCCCTCCTCCTCGAAGTGAAGGTCTCATCCTCTTGTTTCTTGACAACGGCGAGATTATGTGGATTCATCCGGATCTTGCTTCAGAATTCGAACTTCCCTCTTCCTCCAAGAAGAAAGACCGCTCTAAAGGCAAGACAAAGACTTGCAATATGGTGTCTTTTGACCCCATAGTTGACGAAGAAATCTTGCTGGGCACCAGATCATGGAAAGCCTATCTAAAGGATTACCCCGAAGCTCAAGAGAATCCTGCTTCTTCTTCTGAGCCTGCTCCAGTGCAGCCTGCTTCCACTGAGGAGATTCTGACTGCATCCTCACCGGTTGTAGTGTCCATTCCTCCCAAGCCGACGGTATCCGACAAAGGCAAACAGCAGTCCGCTTTGACAAACCTTTAAAGAAGTCATCTCCCTCAGGACTTGAAAAGCCTTACAACTTTGATATCCTGGCTCAACTAGCCAATACACCGGCCCGACTGTCAATTTTTGAGCTCTTGTGCCTCTCTAAAGAGACTCGGGAAACTCTGAGCGAGGCTCTCATGCAAGCTGAAACTTGTCTTGCCCTGCTGAAGAAGCCGAAAGCATAGCCAGTCTCTTGCCTCCATTGTCATAGTGTGTTGGAATTAATTCCAAACATAACTTTCACACAGGATGACATATTGATGGAAGACAACAGGCACGACCGTCCTCTCTACTATACAGGATATGTCGACTCGATGAAAGTCGATCGTATCCTGATAGATCCAGGGTCTGCTCTCAGTATTATGCCGAAGATAATGTTGGATACATTGAAGATCCAAGTGCATAGTCTTTCCACTACAATCACTACCATTCTTGGGTTCAATCAGGGAAGGAGTGAGCCTCTGGGCAAGATTCGCCTAAAACTCCAAATAGGCAATTTTCGCACAAAGGTGACCTTCTATATTGTTTGCCATTAAAATTCTTTGATTACAAAATTCAATACAAATAGAACAGTGTTACAATATAGAACTTAGATGTAGTCCTAGGAGTACACTTTTGTTTATCTAGGTCCCTTGTGCTGATGGAGTGAGTGGTAATGCGTTGACTCCGTTGACGATCTGACGACGGTTATCGATTCTCTGAAGGTCTGGATTGCTCTGGGTGCTAGAGCTTGCCGAGAGGAGGAAGACGTTGAGTGTCTGTATCTGCCTCTCTGGTGGTACGAAGTCTCTGTGTGTTCGTTTTGTAGGTAGGTATCTGTGTGCGTCAGGAAGAAGGAAATGATCCCTCTATTTATAGCTTTGTAGGTTGGCTGCTCATGCACGCATGTAGGATGTGCCTGTACGCAGGGACGCCACGTGTTGATTGCTGATGGAGGTGCATGGACGATGCGCCCTGATCGAGGAATTGACTTCTTCATGTTGCTGTTGTGAGCCGGCACGTAGCAGAGAAGAAGATCTTTCTGTTGCTGAGATCTTGGGTGAGTCGAGTCAAAGGACACGTGTCAACGGCCCGTGGCTCGGAGATCTCGGATTTGGTGGGGAATGATCTGGTAGGATGCGCCTGAGATTGGGCGCATGAGAAGACTTTGGCTCGTAACCTTTAGGAGTCACGAACCATTCTGGACGCATGGCTTTTGAGGCGCATGCAGAGCTTCAGTAGTGACTTTACTCCTGTCTTTTGGGATCAGAAAGAAGTCTGGGGTGCATGGCTTTTGAGGTGCATGCAGAGTTTTAACAGTGACTTTCCTTCTGTCTTTAAGGATCAGTAAAAAGTCTGAGACGTACAACTTTTAAGGCGTATGCAGATTTGGGCGCATGGCTGCGGAGGCGCATGCGAGTGGTTGAGTGGCCATGTGGCAGTAGCCGTCGAAGGGAAGTAATGATGATGCTGACGTTGGCGATGCTTCGTCTTCTGAAAAAGCTGTCGACTGTTCAGACTTCGGGAGGCGTGCTGCCAACTCTGTCAGTTCAGCATTTAATGTTTGTGACATTTTATGGACAGCTGAGTGGGCACGTCGGTTGGCATTCCACTAAGCATATAGGGACGCATAGGGGAGGCGCATCCCTGTGATGTGCTTGGTACTGAAGGGCGCGTCTGTGTGATGCGCTTGATGTTGAAGGGCACGTCTGTATGATACGCGGTCTAGCCGGCACATCCGTTTTGTGACACGTCTTTAATGGTGCGACTGTTACGTTATTCGAGTGCTTTAAATAGCCGTTTTAACTTAGCTGAATTCGAAGCGTCCGGTTCATCCATTTAATGCAAATTTATTGCACGGAATTCGGAGAGCCATCCACTTAGCGCATGGGTTTAATTTGCCCGACCGATAAATAGTGGCATGGAGAGAGTTTGCTTCTCGTTCTCTCACGTTCTTCCAACATGAACTTGTTTAATCGGATGCATTCTGTTGACGAGATGCTCCCGAGGGTGAAGATGCGACGCAGTGTCTTCGTTGATGCACTTGAAGGTGACTGTTACATCCAAAAGTCGGAGTCGAGGGCTTCTGAGGCAGGCGGAAGGTGCCTGTTGCATCCAAAGATAGGGATGCTCGAGCCTTGTCTTCGTTGTGCAGGAAGAGCCGTAGATCGGAATGGCGGTGCTGCGGCTTTGGTGGCTCTTTCTTCCTTCAAAATGGGTGTAGCCCATTCTGGTTGTGTTGAAAGCTGCTCCTTTGGCCGCGGTTTCGATCACGGTCTTCCTTGGTGTTTGGAGGCTCTTTCGAAGCCTCCCCTGGCCACAGGTTGGCTTGTAGTTCTTTTCCCTTCCTTGGCTAGAGGGTTGATTGCCACCCTCGTTCTGCTCAATAAATGCTTCATTAGTCGAAGCATTTAGACGACGGTGAGCCTGGCTAGAAGAGCGGCACATAACTGGGCTGTTGAAGGGATGCACATAACTGGGATGCACATAACTGAGCTGCTGAAAAGGATGTGCCTTGCTGAGGACGCATGGTGGGATGCGCCTGGCTGAGGGCGCATGTTGATTGCTGCGCCTACTTGAGGGCGTATGTTGGCTGCTGCTTGTAGACTTAGGATTTTTTCTTTGTAGAAATTCTCCTTTGTACAGTCTTTCTTAGACATGTAATAGACTTTTATATGTTAAATAAAAAGTTCTCTTTCAATGTCTATATTTGTTGCTTTTTGCTGTGAAGTACTTTGTCCAAGCTTTGGCGTATGTAGTCTGGCGCATAGACTTTCTGGTTCTAAAATTCTATGCTTCTACAAGACCCCCTTCAAAGTTTTCAAAACTTTTGGATAAGTTTTGGAATACTTTGAATAAGAAGCATGGTAGTGGAGGTGCATGACCGTCGGGGCGCATATATACTCCGCGCATCAGTGATGGGGCGCATGCTCCGTTCAGTTAATGCAAATGATGACGCCTCGATAACCGAAAAAGATTAATGATGATCTTTTTGGTTTTATTTGTGGTTATCTTTTCACAGAACCTGAGGCGACGGCTGAGATCACACATCATCGGTTCACGTGTGCGACCAAACACTATAAATAGGTGAGAGATAGAGAGACAGAGTTCTTCTTCTCCTTGCTTTTGCTTTCTTTAGAGTTCTTCTTCAAAAACCCTAACTTTTCTTCTCAAAGAATGGCTTCCAAGACTCCTCGTGGCGGTGCTGGCATGGACAAAGAAAAAGAACCTGTGAAAGTTGCGACGGCTGATGTTCCCCGTCGGCCTGTCGAAGTTCGGCCGGAGGTGGTTGGTAAGTTTCATTTTACGTACACCAACGTACATAGACCTTGAGTCTTTGATGATGTGCCGAGGTTTTTGCCGCCGACGAGCATGGGTTTAAGCCCTGAAGATGCGCCGAGGCTCTACTGCTGATGCGTATGGGTTTAGACCCTGATGATGCGTCGAAGCACTACCGCTGACGTGCATGGCTTTAGACCCTGATGATGCGCCGAAGCACTGCTGACGCGCATGGGTTCACACCCTGGTGACGCGCCGAAGCTCCGCTGCTGATGCGCATGGGTTTATACCCTGATGATGCGCCGAAGTTTCTTTTTCAGACGCGCTATGCGCTTTTGATGAGACTCAGATTCTTTTGTTATTTCTAACATTTTTCGAATCTTTGCTAGTGTCGATGCCTATCCCACTCTTGAATGAAGTGCTTCTGGACGCTGCCCTCTACCAGACGGGAGTAGATTATAACGAGGAAGTGATAAACCCTGCTCAAGCTGCTATTATGCTGGATCAGCATCCCGAGAGAATGACTCAAATCCGGGAGCAGCAGTATGGGTTCCTCAAACGGATGATGGAGCGCGGTGTTTTAAAATCTGCCACATCTGATAAAGTGACCTTTTTGAAGCCTAAGTTCCTGTTTGGGGACCGCCTTACTTCTACTGAAGCAACGGTGTTGAAGGTCAAGGAAGACTAGTTTTTTACAGCTAAGGGAGTACATATGACTGTTAAGCAACTTGAACGTCAATGGCCTCTGACGGCCTTCTGTCGTCTTGCTTCCAAGAGGAGGATGTCTTGGGATCTTACTCCCTCTCAGGGGGAAGCGGTGACTGGCATCATCAAAATTGATTCTACCTCCGATCAGAGAGATACTTTGACCGCAGTGCGGTCTGGGTCTTCTTACACCTGGCGGACTCTACGTCCTGGAAGCATTTACAGTGATGTTCCCCTCGATACATTTGCTTATAGTGCCTTGACTTTTACACATCGCATGCTGTTGATGGAACACTCATACCCGAAAGGAGAGTTTCGGGTAGAGGGTTGGTGTCATTACGTTTCCAAATGGGATAAACTGACACTCTGGGTTTTGTTGCGGTTTCGGACTGAGCTCCGAGAGATTGGGCTGACTGTCGCGATTCGTGCTACCCAGGCAGGTATTGACATTAACATGCATATGTTCCTCGTACTCTTGGAGATGTTTGATATCCATACCGGGACCTTTTTTACTCCGGTGGGGGAGTTAGGGCTCGCACTTCATGAGATGTATGAGGTATCAAAGCTCCCTTGGGGATCGGAACCCTATGAAGAGTACTTTCCGACCAACGAAGAGTTTCAAGTCCTGGGGGACAAGGCTGAGGAGATGACGGCCGTCTTTAAGGAAGTGGCGAGTCATCATTACTATATGCAGAGAAGGGATAAGAGCGGGTCACAGCCTCATGTGATCGCTTGGAGAGATTACATCTTTAGGCAAGACAAGGGGGATCCCTCGCAGTTCTCCACTCCGCCAGCGCTCTCTCGTAGCGAAGTGCTCTCTGAGATGAGCAGGTTAGGTGAGAAGAATCCTCGGAAGAACGAGGACCAGCAGTCGGATGAACGCTCCTACAGCTGTTTCTGGCATCTTGCTCATCGGATGTCGTCGAAAGCAGTATTGGTCGCGTATCTTATGGTTTGGCTTCGGGATTACGTCTTCCCGGGCGGATCCGGCTCTGTAGAGAGGGTGACCCGGAACTTAATCCTGCCAGCTGTGAAGTTGGTCTTTGGCCGGCGCTTGGCTCTACTCCCCGTAATGGTATGTAACCTGTTGCGAGGTTTACGCGAGTTCGCGGGAAATATGATTCCTGACCGAGGTCGAAAAAATAACTTCCCGCGCGCTGAACTGCCATTTCACTATTTGATGGGATGGTTAATTTTACACCATCCTAACGTAATGAGTCCGGGTTCAGAAGAAGACTACAGGGCCGGAGATGCATTCCTCCATCGTTTCCACCAGAGGAGTTGGTCGCACACTGGCGTCCCTGTTTGCAGAAGGGTTTTATCCCATCTTCAGGGATGGGAGATCACCAAAGTTGGTCCAATCTTCTTGGGTTTTGAGGCCAACGAAGACTTAAGGGATTCAGTGAAGACGCCACCGCTCTGCCTCCATGGGGATTCCGCTGGTTGCAAAGTATTCGGCCATCCCATCTGGTGTACCGGAACAGGAATCAGTGCTTTCTGGAACCGTATTTACCGAGCCGCTTTGCACGACAATTCGGTTATGTGCAGCTGATGTTGGACAATCCCAGTATCACCCTGGAATATGCTGGAAGTTTGTTGGATGGTGCACGAGCTTGGCATTACTACAATGCTGGATGTACCGGAGCTCGCTTTACGCTGCCCGTCCAGAATCCGCGGTCGCCCATTCTTTATTCGGCCGCCAAGTTTTACTGTGTTATGGCTGCCGCGCCTCCCGGGTATGATAGGGAGACAAGTCTTGTTGCAGGCATCCCGTTAGCGGTGACCGGGCATGTATCGGCTAGGGCTCGATTGCACCGTCCACCAGAGATGGGTCATCAAGGTGCCCCTGTCGCATCCCCAGGGGGTCAGGCCGAACCTTCGGTTGATCAACCGAAACGACGTGCAGATGCAGGGGCTAGATCTCCTGCGTCAAAGAAGCCGAAGAAGACATTGTTACCGACGGTGTCATCGGATTCAGCATCTGCAGAGGTAAGGATGTCCCGCATAGTCTGGTTTGGGTTCAATATTTCATGTAATCAATGCTTCCCCTTTTTATAGGAGCCGCTAAAAAGAAGGCCTCGTACTCCAAAATCTGGTGGGAGCAGGCCAAAGGAGATGGCGGGCTCGTCTGAAGTGCGTATTCCGCCGACTATGATGTCTCCCATGAAGGAGAATCCGGAGGATGTTGTTGTCGTGGAGATTCCAGCGTCCCCAGATTATGTCAGAAAGGAAGCTGAGGATGTAGCAGCTTCCGAAAAGATGAAGGCCGCCGCGAATGCTGAGGGTCCAGCAGGCGCACGGCTTCCTGGTGATGAAGTGGAGTGGAGTTCGTCATCTTCGGATGACGCTGCTCCGAGTTGCAAGAGCCTGTTGCGGAGGCAACAGAGATGGTTGGAACAGAGGAGAGGGTTGATTCCCCTCCTTGTCATGATGATGGGAGGTCGGCTGCAGCATTGCCGAGCCCTACCCCAGACTCAGCGGCAGAAGCTGAGGTGGCTACCAACCAGGAGGTAGCGACAGATCCTGTCCCTGTAGAGGGATTTGATGAAGAGACTCGTCTGACAGTTCCGACTCCTGGGGCGGGTCAGGAGACAAGTGTTGATCTCTCCGTTCTGCCAGGGGAGGTATTGGCTGCTGATAGCACGTTGGGGACTGGAGAGGTGGTCACTGACGTCGGTGGTACTTCCAAGTTCGGGAAGGGTAAGGGTGTGATGGAACCTTGTGTTGCTCCTTCCACTTGGGGTACTATCTCGACACCTGTGCCGGCTTCTTCTGCTCTCTTGGCTCCTCGGGCTAGTAGTCCAGCCCCTGTTGATGAAGAGCCTGTTGATGTCGAGGTTCCAGTCTCGCAGGTTGAGGTCGACGGGTCTTCTTTCGGTCCGCCAACTGGGGTAGCTCCTCCAACCCCTGCTATGACGCCACAGGTGTTGGCGGACGCAGATGAATATATAAAATTCATCGTGGAGGCAGTGTATAAAATGCTGCAGACGGAGGTGTCGGCAGTGATAGATGCCAATGGGAGCTTTGCGACAGCAAGAACTCTGGCACTGCCTCATATCAACCGATCCGTCTTCACCAGGGCCACGATCACATGGCCGTCATTCTGGAAGCCACGGTGGCTGAGTTGGACCAGCAGCTTTCTGAATTAGGGCACATCCAGCGAAATAATATCTCCGTCCTGATAGATGCGGAGAAGGAGAAGCTGCTCGCCGAGACTGTGTCTTCCTACCAGGCCACTGTGAGTGTCTGGGAACGCGAAGTGGCTGAGACTGAAGCTGCAGTGGAGCGATAATCTCAGTCTACGTGGGAGACAGTGGAGACGCGAGCTGCATTGGACGCTAATATCGCGGAGATTGACGCCCAGATCCGCCGCCTTGAGGATCAGCGGGCCCTACTCCTATTGGACGCCGAACGTGTCCAGGCTGAACACATAGCATTCAAGAAGGAGGAAGCGGCTTTCACTCATCGGGCTCTTACCCTGGCTCAGCAGAGACAACAGCTTGATGAAAAGCACGAGAATGAAACTTCTGCTGAGGCTGTTGAAGCGATGCGTCAAGAAGCTGAACGTCGAGTCTTGGCGACTGTGGAGACTCGGGCGGCAGACTTGAAACGCCGAATTGCAGAGCTTTCCGCCAACCCTGGAGATATTTAGGGCTTGTAGTCTCTGCTTTTTTGTGTATTTGCAACTCTTGCTGGGGATAGTGTAATCCTTTACTCTCCTAGAAATAAAGAAGTACACTATTTTCTGTAATGTGTTCATTTTTGCTTGTCATGAACTTTGATGGTTTGTGTGGACCTATTATCTTTTGCGTATCTTGGTTTTAGGTACAGATAATAAGTTTGAGAGAACCCTCATGTTTGCTCAGAGGTGTTGTGGACGTGGCAAATATGGGGTTCAAATGATAGAATCTTCTTACTCAGAGGTGTTATGGACGTGGTAGGAATGACTCTGGGGGATACACGGAACTACTCAGAGGTAATGTTGACGTGGAAGTTCTACGATTGATGTACGACAACGCAGGGGTTGTCTGTACGGGATGTTTACTCAGAGGTAATGTGGACGTGGTAAACATGATGGATAGCGTAGTCTTATGGGATATAAGATTCCGCTTTGTAGGGTGTAGGAGGACAACTCAGAGGTGATGTGGACGTGGTTGTCTTTCTACTGGAGGATGCTACGGAACAGCTGGGTTCCGGAAGCGTATGATTTTGTGGAAGGGAATTGTCTGTGAGCCCTGATGATTGGGTCCACAGATCCCCTGGTGGAAGCACATGTCTGAAAGATGTCAAGAGTAGTACTTCTTTAGGAACTTGCATTGATGGGCATCATGAACAAGTCCCCATTGGGTTTGGCGAGGCAGTAAGCACCGTTTGAGTATACCGTCTCGATGATGAAAGGTCCTTCCCACTTGGGCTCGAACTTTCCTGGTGTTTTGTGAGTCAACACCATTGGCCTCCTGACTGCCAGAACCAGGTCGCCTACTTGAAAAGTCCTCTGCTTGACCTTCTTGTTGAAAGCCTGTGATATATGGGCTTGGTAGAGTTCGATGCGCTGTTGAGCTAGGAGACGCTTTTCATCAAGTGCCTCCAGTTTCCGCAGACGACGACGTTGATTGTCTTCTTCTGTGAGTTGGTTTGTGATTGCTACGCGGAGTGAGGGTATCTGAATCTCGAGAGGCAGTACCGCTTCGCTCTCGTAGACCAAGAAGAATGGTGTGTTGCCCGTCGGGGTCCGTACCGTTGTACGGTAGGCCCAAAGGCATTCGCCGAGCTTTTCGTCCCAGTCGCGTTTGTTGGATGACACGACCTTTTTGAGTAGCCTGACGATAGTCTTGTTAAATGCCTCTGCTAATCCATTTACTGCCGGATTGTAGACGGTTGATGCCACGTTTTGAATGTGATTTTTGTCACAGAACCGGCTGAAAATATGGCTGATGAACTGAGGACCATTATCGTGGATGATCCTTCGGGGTACCCCAAAACGGTAGATGACGTGGTGCTTGATGAAGCTGATCACCCTGGAGCTTTTCACTTCTGCCAGCGGAACTGCTTCTGCCCATTTGGAGAAGTAGTCGGTGATTGCTAGGATGAAGCGGTGTCCTCTCGATGAAGGAGGGGTGATCGGTCCCACAATGTCCATGCCCCAAGCTTCGAAGGGCCAGGAGGCGACTGTAGGATGTAGTGGTTCAGACGGTGTGTGGATGAAGTCTGCATGAAGCTGGCACGCATGGCACTTCTTAGCATATTCGACAGCGTCAGCGACCATGGTTGGCCAGTAGTAGCCCATATGTCGCAGTCGGTCCTGCAACTTAGGGCCAGGTTGATGGGCTCCGCAGGTTCCATCATAAGCTTCTCGAAGGGCTTCGGCTGCTTCTTCGTTAGACAAACATCGAAGGAGAAGTCCATCGTAGGAGCGTCGGTATAGCATTTTAGTAGCCGTATCGTAGTAGAATCGAAGAGAGCGTCTCCTGACTGAGACGGCTTCTTTTGTGTCCTCTGGAAGAATTCCGTAGACAGCGAAGTCGATGAACGGGAATCTCCAATCTCGGACGTTAACACCTGTACCCGTTGACATGGCGTGGGCCACTTGTGAGCGCAGGTTGTTTTTAGGGCAGACCAAGTCTCGGCCCACTACCGTGACGTAGTATTGAGCCCCGAGGGGTGCCGCCAAGGAGGCTGCGAGGCCAGCCAGAGCATCAGCCTCCAGATTTTGTAGGCGAGGTACGTGTTCGATGAAGAACCCGGTGAAGGTTGAAACGATGTTCAATGCAACTTCATGGTAAGGGATCAGGTCTTCATGACGAACCTCGTACTGCCCTCTGATCTGGTTTACGACGAGTTTTGAGTCGCCATAGGCTTCCAGACGATTCACCCCCAGCTGTTGCGCTAGCTGGAGTCCCATAATGAGCGCGTTGTACTCGGCAACGTTGTTGGAGCACGGCTTCGAAAGGGAGTAAGCACGCTGGATGACCAGCTGATCGGGGAAGACTAATACCACCCCCACTCCTGTGACGATTTGGCCTTTGGGACCTGTTCTTGAAGCGCCATCGAAAAACATCCGCCAGACGGAGCCTTCTTCGGTGACGTTTGATTCTTGGACCTCATCCGGGATGTCTTCGTAGAGTTTTGAGGACTCTGGGATGGGATGTGCAGCTAAGAAGTCGGCTAGAGCTTGACCCTTAACGGCTTTTTGTGGAACGAACACCATGTTGTATGGCGTTAGCAAGATCGCCCATGTGGCTAGCCGGGAGTTCAATGATCCTGGCTTTGTCATGAGGACTCTGAGCGGATTGACTCGGGAAATGACATGAATTGTCTGCCCTGAGACATAATGTCGAGTATTTTGGATGGCAAATACCAAAGCCAAGCATTCTTTCTCAACGGGGTTGTACCGGTGTTCGGCCCCGATCAGAGTTCGACTGAGGTAGTAGATTGCTTGCTCATAGCCTGTATCGCTGTTCTGAGCCAGCAGAGCGCCGAGGGAGTGATCCATGGCTCCGACGTAGAGGAGAAACGGTTTGCCGGCGACGGGTGCCACCAGGACTGGTGGGCTCGTCAGGTAGGCTTTGATGTCGTCGAAAGCCTTTTAGCATTTCTCTGTCCAGACGTAAGAGACTCCCTTCTTCATGAGCTGGGTGAAGGGTTGACATTTGCCAGAAAGGTTTGCTATGAACCTTCGGATGTATGCCAGACGTCCCTGTAGGCCTCGAAGTTCTCGAAGGTTCTTCGGAGGGTCCATATCAAGGATAGCTTTGGTCTTCTCGGGATCGACATGAATGCCTTTTGTCGTGATGATTGTAGGCCTTAAAAATGAAAGTCATGCTGAGTTGATCAGAACAAGTCCAAAAGTCACGCTGAGTTGATCAGGACAATATTTAAAAATTACGCTGGAAGACAGCTCATTATTTTGTCAGAGGGTCATTATGACTGACAGCACGACAGTCGAAGAATGTCTTCTCGTATGCTACGTATGCACAGAACTCGAGAGATCACAGCCGACTATTGCGTGACTTTCGAAATCTTCTTCAGCAAGACTCAGCCTTCATCAAGTTGGCGTACCAAAAGAGCTTCTTGTCATTTAATGCGACTGACAAAAGCAATCACTGTCAGAGATTTTGTGTCAGTCGAGGCACGTCAAATCAAGACAGCTGGCAGTCCTGCCTCAATCGTGCATGGATTTTGAGCCTTCTGACTCAAGTCTGCGTGTATGGTGAACTTATATGTTCCTTCCCAAAGTCCGCGTATATTTTGAGCTTTCTGTCTCAAGTTTGCGTGGATTCTGAAGTTTCTGCCCCACATCTGCGTGGATTTTGAAGCTTTCTGCCCCAAGTCTGCGTGGATTGTGAAGCTTTTTGCCCAAAGCCTGCGTGGATTCTGAAGCTTCTTGTCCCAAGTTTGCGTGGATTTTGAAGCTTTCTGCCCCAAGTCTGCGTGGATTGTGAAGCTTTTTGCCCCAAGCCTGCGTGGATTCTGAAGCTTCTTGCCCCAAGTTTGCGTGGATTTTGAAGCTTTCTGCCCCGAGTCTGCGTGGATTTTGTCTTCAACAAGTCTGCGTGGATTTTATCAAATTGGAGTACGTGGCAGCCATGCCACTGATCTCTCGCCTGCGTGTCCTGTAACTTGCACACGAGTCATGTATGATTGCCATGTGTCCAACAGTTACAGGCCACGTCCAGTAACTGCTCACAGCCTTGCGTATGTTAAATCCTGCGTGATTTTCAACTAGGCACAGGCTGTGAAGACAGTTATCCTTTCAGTTATTTTTGACTCTATAAATAGAGTTCTTTTTCTCATTCATTATACAGATACATAGTTATCTAACTTACTGTCAAAATTTTGAGAGCTTTTCTTCTTCGCATAGTCCAAGGGATAAAGCGATCGTCTTCTAGATCGGATTCCTACAGTTGTAATTTTCCCAGATACACAATAAATAAAGTGAATTTATTTATGGAAAACAAATTGGCGACTCTGCTGGGGAAAACCATCTCCTCTTCTGAGATGGCAACAACTCAATGCGATACTTCGTCAGTCGGCTCGACGAAGAAGGTGATGACGATCCAATTCGATCAATTCGCCTATGAAGAAATACAGCGGGCTAAGAGTGGCAAGCCCACTTCAGCCTCCATCATCACTGCCAAGTCGAAGGGACACTCTGTCTATGTCCCTAAGAATCAGTTGACAGCCAATGGTGAAGTCTCTGCCACAGTGTCTACTCCTAACACTGGCAAGAACTCTACTGCAAGCACGTACACTCTTGTGCGCTCAAAGATGACAGCAATCAAAGGTCACGCTGACAGTACTGGCTCCTTAGCCAAATCTGTTCCTGCGTGCAATCTCACATTCAAAAATCATGCTGACAGCACTGGCTCCTTAGCCAAATCTGTTCCAGCGTGTATTTCCAAATTCAAAGATCATGCTGACAGCACTGGCTCCTTAGCCAAATCTGTTCCAGCGTATATTTCCAAATTCAAAAATCACGCTGACAGTACTGGCTCCTTAGCCAAATCTGTTCCAGCGTGTATTTCCAAAATTAAAAATTACGCTGACAGTACTGGCTCCTTAGCCAAATCTGTTCCAGCGTATATTTCTGAAATCAAAAGTCACGCTGACAGTACTGGTTCTTTAACCAAGTCTGTTTCAGCGTGTATTTCATCTAAGAAGAATAACTCTTTAGCTATCTCTTCTTCTGTACCAAGTTCTACTAGAACTGGGGGTGGTCTTCCATATAAAGTCCCTTCGAAAAGAGATAACTCTTTAGTTGTTTCTTCTGTTCCTGTAGTTTTTACTTCAGGAACAGCTTTGACTGACAATTTTGTTAGTCAAAGAAAAGGAGATAGTCTTTTGACTACTCTTCCTTCTGGACATTCTATGTCTCAAAAATTGAATAAGTCTAAGAAGAAACATTCTTTAATGTCTTCTTCTACGACTTCTTCGAATTGGGCACAGAATTTGTCTAAAAAAGGTCTGTTACCAATTCCTAATCAAGGGGGTGGTTCAACTCTTCCTTCTCTGCAAATATGTAGATCAATGGAAGGAAAACTCCAAGTTTCCAAAACTAATGTGTTACCTCCAACTGATCTAAGAGCAAAACTTAATCAAATCCATTTTGGAAGTACTTCTGGTGTTAAGAAACCGCATCAATCGGAAATGAAGATAAAAGATCCGGATGCAGAGTATGATAGAAATTATGTGGCTCATATTAATCACTCCCTATATAATCAAGAGCCATCAATACCCAAGAACCGGAAATATACTCCTAAAAATATACAAGGAGTGTTCTCTGATCTACCTCAATCTTCACAGATAGATCTACGGGAACACCTTCAACAGAAGAGAAAAAATAATTCTAGGACAATGGATCATACTGAATGTGACTTCCAGCCAAGAGTCATAATTCAATGCAGATGTCAATCAATGGTTCAGGACTATGTTGATCATGAATGTGCTTTCCAGCCGAGAGTCACAATGCAATACAGATGTCAAACAAAACGACAATCTATCTTCAATCGGATTCGGTATGAACCTATGCCTGATGAAGATGAGCCTTTGTTTGCTTCAGTCAACATGACCTCTCGGAATACTGGGGGTAGAGATGATAGTCCAGAGGGAGTATATAGAGGCACAAGAGCAAGAGTCCTGGCCTCTAGTCAGAGAACTTTGATTTCTGAAGATGATTCTGAATTCTTTGGAGAATCTAACTTTCCACCTCTTCCTACTGGGGGTAGTTCTCCTATAATTGACTTTGATGCACAAAGCAATGATTCAGAACAAACAACATCCACCAGTTCATCAATAATCCCTCGTACAGTTACGACTTATATGGTTGATGGGAATACTTATGAACCTTCTTCTTTCTTGACTCCTCAAGAACAAAGGATTGCTTCTTTGGAACAGCAAATGAAGTCTATGGCTGATACTATGAAGTCGATGTATGAACTCATGGCAACTCAGATGCAAAATTGACAGACTGTACCAGATGCCATACCAATTGACACTGGTATGAGTCCAGTACAAGTTCCTCCAGCAGTACAATCCAATACTCCTGGACCAGCTCAACCAAATCCTAGTCTCTCTGGAGCTGGGGGTAGTGCTTATAATGCTGTTCCTCCTCCTAACTATTCTCTACAAGTTACAACTCCACAATCTTTCG
This sequence comes from Iris pallida, assembly GCA_029216955.1. Lineage (NCBI taxonomy): Eukaryota > Viridiplantae > Streptophyta > Magnoliopsida > Asparagales > Iridaceae > Iris > Iris pallida. Next base: position 7,999,381 of record JANAVB010010199.1, read on the forward strand.
GAGTTGTTAATGAAGAATAGAGGAAACTCAAAACTCAATTCGAGGCATTCAAACAGAAGGATAGTTTACAAAGATTAGGCATCAAGCAACCTTATCCGATAGAATGGAAGCAAGTATCGTATCCTCCTAAATACAAGCCTCCTACTATCTCATTCTATGATGGAACCACTTCTCTAAGTCAGTTTATTAATCACTTTGAAGTGATGACTGATCAATTGCAGCCAAGTGACGCCCTCCTTACTCGGGTGTTTGTTGGATGTCTCAAGGGAACAGCTTATGAATGGTATAGAAGTCTCCCAGATGGGTGCATTACCTCATTTGCCGGTTTCAAACAGATGTTTCTTGAACGGTTCTATGAAGGGCTCAATGACATGACTATGTCTCCTCTTATTAGAATCAAGCAGAAAAATAATGAAACTACAGAGGATTTTATTGAACGATTTCGAAGAGAAGCTCTGAAGATGCCTCTTGGAACTCCCGATGCTGTCACCATCGACACATACAAATCAAACTTGTTGCCAATCATCAGCATGTGGACAGGATACACCCAATTTTAAGACTGGCCTTCTTTCATAGTTAGTGCCAAGGCCACAGAAATTAGTGCTGAAACCTTCAAAGGTTTAGGAGTGCAGATGACTCCCAAAGAAGCAGGTCAAAGTACTAACAATAATGCTAAAAACAATGCTCGCAAGGGAAAAGAAACTCTTGAAGTTAATCTTCAGAGCAAAGATGCATCAACTGTTCAAACTTCTCCTACTTCTACAACCCAACAAACAAGAGCACCTCGCCCCAAGGAAGAATACTCTTTCGATGATGACGATGTCCTTGGTATCTTTGAATGTCTGCTGAAAGGTAATAAAATACAATTACCTGAAATCAAGAAACCTGATGAAGCTGGTAAGACAGATCATCCCAAATACTGTCCATACCACCGAATGTTGGGTCACACAATTCGTACATGTTATGTACTGAAAGAAAAGATCCAAGAAATGATTAAATCTGGAGCTATTTCTCTTACTCCGAAAGAGAAGACCGTCACCTCCAACGTCGTCTCTATACAATTCGGAGATTTCTCTCCTCAGCTCCTTGAAAGTGGGATTGTTCCTATTCCCAAGGCAACTCTTGAAATAGTGAATATTCCTCCTCCACAGTCTGAAGAATTAGTGCCAATCACTTTAGAAACAGGAGAAATCATGTGGATCCATCCTGATCTAGTGGCAGATTTTGAATCGCCTTCTCCTCAAAAGACTACTTCTCGAAAGTCCAAGAAGGCTGGAAAGATTAAGTCATGTCATATGACTTCTCTTGGATCTATCTCTGACACAGAGCCAAAAGACAAGGAAGAAGCACTTGCTGGTGCTACTCGAACAGGGAAACCTTATCTAAAGGATTATTCCAAGAATCCTGAGGATACTCCTGATATCCCTCTTGTTGATAAAGACGCTCCTAATGTTCCTCCTGAAGAAGAATCATCCATTATACCTGTTCCTTCAACTACCCCAGTTGAACCTGCTCCTTCCAAGCCTACGGCTCTTGAGAAAGGCAAACAATAGGCTCGGTTTGATAAACCAATCAAGAAGTCCTCTCCTCTTGGACTTCAGAAGCCTTATAATTTCGACATTCTAGCTCAACTTGCTAATACTCCAGCTAGAATGTCCCTCTTTGAACTTCTACGTCTCTCCAAAGAGACTCGGAAGACGTTAAGTGAAGCACTTCTACAAGCTGACTCTTGTCTTGCACAGTTAAAGAAGCCAGATGCAGAACCTGCCACTTGCTTACATTGCAACAGTGTACTGGAGATTATCCCAAACATTACCTTTACACAAGACGACATGCTACTGAAGGATAATCGACATGATCGACCTCTCTATTATACCGGTTATATCGACACGATGAAGATAGATCGTATCCTCATTGATCCAGGGTCTGCTATAAGCATAATGCCAAAGAGTCTGTTGGATGAACTAAAAATCCCTCTTCACAAGCTTTCCAAGACAGTTACTACTATCCTGGGATTCAATCAAAGCAGGAGCGAGCCTTTGGGAAAGATTCATCTGAAGCTTCAAATAGGCGATTTCAGATCCAAAGTCACTTTCTATGTGATTGAGATCGTGGGATCCTATAATCTTATTTTGGGGAGGCCCTTTCTTCGTGAAAATAATGTGGTGCCTTCTACTCTTCATCAGTGTTTTAAATACATTGATAGCAATGGAAGAGTACAAAAAGAAGTTGCTGATATAAATCCCTTCCATGGGGTTGAAGCCTATTTCAATGATTCCCGGATGTACAAAGAAGAGTATACAAGGGTGATACAAGCTATGGAGAAAGAGGATTCACAAAGTGAGACTTTAATAATTCCTGTTAAAGGTCGAACTACTCAGCAACAATCTCCCAAACCCTTTGGAGAAAGTTCTTTCATCATTCCGGTGAGTGGACAAATTTCTCCATTACCTCAGTCGTCTAATCAAGATACACTGATCATTCCTGTCAGTGGACGTACTGCAGTTCCTGCATCTGCACATGTGAAACAGGATACTCTGCTAATTCCAGTTGGAGGGCGGATTATTCTTCCATCTCAAGCTTCAAGGGAGCTCACCTCTTCTGAGCCATTTGTTATCGATCTTAATCGAAACAATGCTTCTTCTCGTTCATCTTCTCCCCCTTTAGTCATTGACTTGGCTAAGATCTCTAAGGCTCAGCCTTCTCCCAATGTAAATACTGCTGCTTTTATATTTAATGAAAAGTCTCCATCTTTGCAGTATGTTGATGTGTGTAATTATGTTCATAGTTATTTACATTTGTTAGATGACTTGAACACAATAACCATAGGAGTTGTACAGACTGCTCATACAGATGTATCCCTAGAACCAGTACAATCTTCGTACTTTCTAGTTCCCAGCAGAAAGCCAGGAGATATCCCAATATTCTTCTACAAAGGGCCCCAAAGTCCTTCTGATTTAGAAGATGATGACAAGAATGATGATACTGAAAGATTACAACTACATCGTTATAGTCAGCAATCTAAAGACATCATTAAAAATATGGGCTATGACTTCAGAACTGGCCTCAATAGTAGAAAAGGAAGAAAAATGCCTGTCCGGATTCCTCCTCTGAAATATGGGAGGACGAAATGCGGATTGGGCTATACTGCTCCTATTCCTTTCATCAATATTGTTCATGAAGATCCCGAATCTGACGAAGATAAGAGATCTGATTCTTCTAGTACTACCTCTTGGGATTCCGATGCGAGTATCGGTGATTTCTACTGCAACATTCTGTCTTCCAACATGGTCTCCATTGCCCGTTCTGAAGAAAGTGATGAAGACGAAGATGAGTTTGAAATCTCACCTGAATCAGAACAATGGGCCCAAAGGTTAGATAATCAATGGGAGTTCCGATTTGAGCAAAAAGAACCTCCGACTGAAGATAAACTTGTTCAAATAGATGTTGGTGAAGAGGGATCTCCCAAACCAATATTCATCAGTAAAAGTCTTTCAGAAACTGATAAGCAAGACATGATTAAACTCATTCGTGACTACATCGACGTCTTCGCTTGGAGTTATGAAGATATGCCAGGACTTGATCCACAAATCGTAACTCACAAGCTCAATATCTTGCCGAATGCTAAACCGGTCAAACAACAACAGCGACGATTTCGTCCAGACATTATGGATGCAATTGAAGCTGAAGTCAATAAACTTATGACCTCCGGGTTTATTAGAGAGGAACAACATCCCGATTGGGTGGCTAACATAGTTCCTGTCCTTAAAAAGACTGGCAAGATCAGAGTATGCATAGACTTCCGCGATCTCAATACGGCATGTCCTAAAGACGAATTCCCTCTACCAATCACTGATGTCATGATCGATAATACCTGTGGATTTGAACGGATGTCATTCATGGACGGGTATTCTGGGTACAATCAGATTAAAATGTTTCCAGATGACGAGAAGCACACTTCTTTCAGAACGCCGATTGGTACATACTGTTATACGGTTATGCCATTTGGTCTCAAGAATGCAGGAGCAACTTATCAACGAGCTATGAGCACTATATTCCGTGAACATCTGCAGAAAACAGTCGAATGCTACGTTGATGATATTGCAGTCAAAAGTCGACAAAAGGAGGATCACATCCAAGATTTGAAGACTATATTTGATCTAATGCGTAAGCATCAATTAAAGATGAACCCTACTAAGTCCTTCTTAGGCATCTCTAGTGGTAAATTTTTCGGCTTCGTCATTACCTCTAAAGGTATACACGTGGATCCCGAGAAGATCAAAGCCATCCAAGAGATGCGTCCTCCACGCACCTTAAAAGAGCTACGAGGATTTCAAGGAAGGATCGCTTATATCAGGAGATTCATCTCTAATCTTTCAGGATGCTGCAGACCATTCAACAAACTTATGAAGAAAGGTGTCTCTTTTGTCTGGAATGATGAATGTCAGAAAGCATTCGATGATATAAAACAATATCTGATGAGCCCTCCAGTATTGGTACCTCCCGTCTCAGAAATTCCATTCCTCCTATATACCCGAGCAATGAGTCATTCATTGGGTGCATTGCTCGCGCAAAAGAATAAAAATGGTCATGAACAAGCCATCTACTATCTCAGTCGTACTATGACCGGAGCTGAACCTCGATATTCACCGGTCGAAAAAGAATGTCTAGCCTTGATGTTCGCTGTTCAAAAGACACGACATTATATCATTGGTCAGACTATTCATGTCATCTCCAGGATCAATCCGATACGGTTCATGATGAAGAAACCTAGTGTTTTGAATTCTCGATTGGCTAATTGGGGAATCTTACTTGCTCAGTATGATATGCACTATATTCCTCAGAAATCTGTCAAAGGACAAGCTTTAGCTGATTTTTTGGCTGCACATTCAATTCCAAAAAATTCAAAACTCTATGATGAAATCCCAGATGAAGTCCTAGATTCAAACCAAATTGTCGAAGAAGATCCTACTTGGCGTCTATTCTTTGATGGAGCTTCAAGGATAGGTCCTAATGGTGATATTGTCGCTGGAGTTGGACTCGTTCTTGTATCGCCAGAAGGTCTTGCTATCCAAAGAGCTTATTCTCTTGATCAGCCGTGTTCAAACAACGTAGCTGAGTACAATGCGTTACTCATTGGTCTTCAACTCGCTAAACATCTGAATATCCGACATTTGGAGGCGTACGGAGACTCTAAACTCATTGTCAATCAGATAAGGGGTACTTATGAAGTTCGCCATCAAGATCTGGTTCCTTATCATAGATCAGCTATATCTATGGCTTCTTCGTTTGAAGAATTCTTCATTGAACATGTTAGGCGAGCATGTAACACAGAAGCTGATGCTCTAGCTAATCTTGCAGCGGTATTGGCTATTCCAATTAGATGGCAACAAATGATTGTTGTTCGCAATCGAGAATTGTTTCATCTGGAAAATAACCTAACCCTAGGACTTCCAATTGACATTGAAGAATCAACGTCTCATGACGTCAATACAGCAAGAGGATTTGGATTCAGTCGTAAATCTTTATCATCTTCATCTGATTCTAGCATGGAATTCATCTTCAGTAACTCGGCCGAGAATCAAAATACGGATAAAGATTGGCGACTTCCTTTCTTAGATTTCGTATTGTATGATATTCTTCCAGATAATCCGAGTGAGGCAGCATCTATCAGACGACGGTCACTCAGATTCTATTACAATCATACTACAAAAACCTTATATCGTCGAGCTTATGACGGTCTACTTCTTCGATGTGTTGCCGGTGATGAGGCTCAGCAGATCATTTGTGAAGCACATGATGGAATTTGTGGAGCACATCATCCTGGACCAAAACTTCAGGACCGTATTCGACGTATGGGTTATTATTGGCCCACTATGGTATCAGATGCCATCGAATATGCAAGGAAGTGTAAAGCTTGTCAAATCCATGCGGATTTTATTCATCAACCCTCGGAATTTCTACATCCGACGGCAGCATCATGGCCCTTCGAAGCTTGGGGCATGGATATTATTGGTCCGATCAATCCGTCGTCATCAAAAGGTCATCGATTTATTCTCGCAATAACCGATTATTTCTCCAAATGGGCCGAAGCCATTCCTTTATCTGAAGTTAAGATGTCCAATGTCATCAGCTTTATCAAACACCATGTCATCTACAGATTTGGTGTTCCTCGACTCATTATTCATGATAACGGACCACAGTTCGTCAGCCAGAAATTTACTCGATTCTGTGACGATCACCGGATCAATAATGTGGCTTCTACTGCATATAATCCGGCAGCTAACGGATTAGCAGAAGCTTTCAACAAGACTATCATCAAACTCCTAAAGAAGTTTGTCTCTACTAACAAACGTAATTGGAGTGAGAGGCTCGGTGAATGTTTGTGGGCTTACCGTACTACAGTTCGTAATGCTACTAAAAGTACACCTTTCTCTCTGGTGTATGGATGCGAAGCTGTTCTTCCATTAGAGATTCAAATTCCTTCTTTAAGGATAGCAATCGCTAATGAACTCACCTCCGAGAATAATGATCGTCTTCGACTTCAAGAATTAGAAGCTCTGGATGAGAAGCGATTATCTGCTCAACAGAACATCGAATTCTATCAAGCTAGAATCTCAAGAGCTTTTAATAAGAAAGTCAGAGTTCGAGCATATAAAAAAGGAGAACTTGTTTTAACAGTCAGACGTCCTATGACTATGACTAATATGAGCAAAGGCAAATTCGACACAAAATGGGAAGGTCCCTATGTCGTAAGCAGAGTTTTCTCAAATGGAGCTTATCAACTCTCAGAACTGGATGGTCGAAAAGTTATGATGCTTATTAATGGCAAATTCCTTAAAAAGTATTATATATAAATGTTTGTAATCATCAGACAAGTTCATGTTTATAAATAAAATTTTTAATCATGAATCATAGTACATGATATTAAGGAAGATCACTATCATCCTTCTCTACATTTGGACGCGGGCCACTGCCGTCCTTCTCGAAAACGTGGTCAGCAAAAGAGCCGAGAACCTCCTTGCTGGAACCCACGAGGAACTTGCAAGCGGCCATCCTCATGGCTTCTTCTTCGTCAGTCCTTCCTGGTTCGAGCAGGAAGTCCAGAATGTCCCTGGGGGGTTTGGGTGCAGACGAACCTTTGCCTGCTTTTACTTTCTTCGGTTGAACTGGATCGACAGGGCGTTCTTCAGTGCCCTTCTGAATCTTCGGGACGATTTCAGCCTTCTTGGATACTTCTTCAGACGACATTTTTATGTTGAAGAATAGAAGTGTTCGTTCTGGTCAGAATTCTGCTATATTTATAGGCAGAAGTTCTTCAAATAATGAAGCATCACATTCATCCGACGGTTCACACATTCATCCGACGGTTCACACATTCATTAATGCCCGACGGTTCATTCGTTCATTTATTACATTCATCTGACGATTCGTCCGTTCATAATCTTCTATTATGGGAATTCATCATCTATCACATTTTCATAACCTCTGGATCAATTCTGAATCTACCTACTCATTTGTTATTTTTGACCTCTGCATAGAAATCAATCTATTTTCTTTTTGAGTTCCTACATATTATCACGTCCACATTACCTCTGATAGTATTGAGTACTCTAAATCAGAAAAGAAGATTTTATTATCTATCATGTCTACAATTCATCCAGACAGAAACAAATCATTGAGCATAGAAGAATTATCATTTCCACTCTCATTTCATCATAAAAAGTCTATTACATTTTCTTAGACTTTCTTACAAATCATAATGGAAATCTATTACAATTTTGAATTTTTATTCTACGCCACAACAATAACCTAATAGAGATCTATCTTCTTCCTTGGATCTTCTCCGTCGGACCTTCTCCGTCAGGTTCGTTGTTGGTGGCAGTTCCTAACTGTCTGAGCTCCAGTGGCAACCGGAACAGCAGGAATCAAACTCTGGTCTTCTCTCTCAGAAAAGAGGAGAACCCCAGAGTATGGCTGCCCGAAGACGTGTTGCTGCCAATACAACTGGTGGATTGGGAGCGACCTCTCAAAGGAGATAGGAATGTATCCCACATTGGGAAACAATTCCTAGTTCTGCCCTAAAAGGAACTCTACTACCCAATTTCTCGGGGTAGAGCTGACTCCACCATCCAACTCTCGTGTATAAAGGCTCTTCCTACCATCTGAAGAAGACCCTTCTATCCCACGAAGAGTTCTGAGTTGTCTGATTTACGCGTCAAAAGCGTATGAGCTCCCTGATGTAGGTGTCAGAGGAATATTCTTCACAGCATCCAAATCACCAATGCCAGTTCTGAAGAAAATTTTCAGCCGAGCTTCTGCAGAAAACAGCAAAGAAAAAGAGATTAAATCAACAGGAATATCATTATCATTAAGCGTGCATTTGTCAAACAGAGACAGGCGTGTATTGTTCAGTCAGAAATAAAAGCTCATCTTCAACAGTAAAAAATGTTACGCGTACTTACCATCGAGTTTGGTGCTAAGGATTGGTAAACCAATGTCTGGTATAGTGCACAGAAATCGAACATTAGAAAGAATTGCTTTCCTGTTTAAGAATGAAATCTCACAAAAAAATTCATTCTCAGAGAAGAAGAAGAAGAATAAGGAGATGAGTATCTGTGAAACTCAGCTACCTATTTAAAGGACAAAGTACAAGCCTATTCTTGGAAAAGATCCGAGTTAAAAGCGCTCGTAACCACGGAATGAGTGTCACGTGTACTTTGGAAGACAGCACAGCATTGGAAACATTCAAAGAGTGCCACTTAATATTCTTCATTAATGCACGCTGTTCAGCACAAAAGTTGTACTACATTTTTCAAGACAAAAGAGGCACTGATGGCCTTACAAAAAAAAAAGAAGAAGTGCAACAGTTTTCAAAAGAAAACAGAAGCATAAAAGACACGCTCTATTTTGCAGAGCGACTGAGCTTAGTGCCCAGTTCTTCTACGCTCTTGACCCCCATACGGTGTAACAGAACATTCAACATTTCACGCTGTTCTGCAAGGCTGCGTCCATTGGAAGAAGACGAGCCATCCAGGCCAAAATAGCTCACGAAATTCTTGGCTAGTTGTGTCGGGTCATCTTTGAACTCGAAGACAAAAGGATCCGGTTCCTTACCCTCAAAAGTAGGGTCGCCATGGGAACAAAAATCTAACTTTTTTGCTTCTTCCTCAGCTTTCTCCTTCGGTGTCATGTTGATGGGAGATGAACATCAAAGCTGAATTCTCTCCCTGTTTATATAACAGAGTTTACCGGCGGTTCATATTCCACCATAAATTGGATGTAATCAGTCTCGAAAAATAAAGAGTCATCATGACATTTAATAAGTTCATTTGGATGTTTTCAAAGAACTTCTTCGAAATCTTTTCGACTTCCAAAAATTTAATGTCATCTCAGCGTGACTAAATTCATTTTATCATCTCATTTTCAAAGTATTTCGAAATAATTTATCATTTTTTTCGAAAACTTTGAAGGGGGTTTTGTAGGCCTTAAAAATGAAAGTCACGCTGAGTTGATCAGAACAAGTCCAAAAGTAACGCTGAGTTGATCAGGACAATATTTAAAAATTACGCTGGAAGACAGCTCATCATTTTGTCAGAGGGTCATTATGACTGACAGCACGACAGTCGAAGAATGTCTTCTCGTATGCCACGTATGCACAGAACTCGAGAGATCACAGCCGACTATTGCGTGACTTTCGAAATCTTCTTCAGCAAGACTCAGCCTTCACCAAGTTGGCGTACCAAAAGAGCTTCTTGTCATTTAATGCGACTGACAAAAGCAATCACTGTCAGAGATTTTATGTCAGTCGAGGCACGTCAAATTAAGACAGCTGGCAGTCCTGCCTCAATCGTGCGTGGATTTTAAGCCTTCTGACTCAAGTCTGCGTGTATTGTGAACTTATATGTTCCTTCCCAAAGTCCGCATATATTTTGAGCTTTCTGTCTCAAGTTTGCGTGGATTCTGAAGTTTTTGCCCCACATCTGCGTGGATTTTGAAGCTTTCTATCCCAAGTCTGCGTGGATTGTGAAGCTTTTTGCCCCAAGCCTGCGTGGATTCTGAAGCTTCTTGTCCCAAGTTTGCGTGGATTTTGAAGCTTTCTGCCCCAAGTCTGCGTGGATTGTGAAGCTTTTTGCCCCAAGCCTGCGTGGATTCTGAAGCTTCTTGCCCCAAGTTTGCATGGATTTTGAAGCTTTCTGCCCCGAGTCTACGTAGATTTTGTCTTCAACAAGTCTGCGTGGATTTCATCAAATTGGAGTACGTGGCAGCCATGCCACTGATCTCTCGCCTGCGTATCCTGTAACTTGCACACGAGTCATGCATGATTGCCATGTATCCAACAGTTACAGGCCACGTCCAGTAACTGCTCACAGCCTTGCGTATGTTAAATCCTGCATGATTTTCAACTAGGCACAGGCTGTGAAGACAGTTATCCTTTCAGTTATTTTTGACTCTATAAATAGAGTTCTTTTTCTCATTCATTATACAGATACATAGTTATCTAACTTACTGTCAAAATTTTGAGAGCTTTTCTTCTTCGCATAGTCCAAGGGATAAAGCGATCGTCTTCTAGATCGGATTCCTACAGTTGTAATTTTCCCAGATACACAATAAATAAAGTGAATTTATTTATGGAAAACAATGATGAAGCCCAAGAACTTTCCGCTAGAAACCCCAAGAAAGGATTTAGCGGGGTTTATCTTGAGTTGATGCGCCCGCATGAGATCGAAGACTGTCTTGAGGTCTTGCAGGTGATCTCCTTTGAGACGGCTCTTGACTGCGATGTCGTCGACATAGCATTCGACTGTCTTGCGAAGATGCTGACGGAAAATGGTGCTCATAGCTCGTTGGTATGTCGTACCAGCGTTCTTCAAGCCGAAGGGCATCACTGTGTAGCAGAAAATGCCCTTTGGAGTCCTGAATGATGTGTGTTTTACGTCGTCAGGGAACATCTTGATCTGGTTGTAGCCCGAATACCCGTCCATGAAGGACATGCACTCGAAGCCACATGTGTTTTCGATCATTACGTCGGTGATTGGAAGCGAGAATTCGTCCTTCGGGCAAGCAGATCCCTGAAGTCGATACAGACTCGTATCTTTCCATTTTTCTTGGTGACGGGAACGACATTGGCTACCCAATCTGGGTGTTGCTCTTCACGGATGAAGCCGCTGGACAAGAGCTTGTCCACCTCCTGATCGATGGAGTTCATGATGTCCGGACGAAAGCGCCGCTGTTGTTGTTTGATAGGCTTGGCATCAGGTAAGATGTTTATCCTATGCATCACGATCTGGGGATCAAGTCCTGGCATATCTCCGTAACTCCAGGCGAAGACGTCGATATACTCTTTAGCCAGCTGGATTAAAGATTCTCGGTTTTCTCCTTTTAGGCTTTTGCTGATGAAGATGGGTTTGGAAGAAGATCCATCCCCAAGGTCGATCTGCTCGACTTCGTCTTCGGTAGGGGGTTCACGTAATTCAAAGCGAGACTCCCATTGTTGTCCTAGGCGTTGAGCCCAGGGTTCTTCTTCGAAGAATTTCGGCGCTTGGTCTTCGCCTTCTTCTTCTTGAGGTTGTGCAGACGTCATGTTGGCTGACAGCACCCTCTTGAAGACTGAGCCGATACTGGTATCGGAGTCCCACGTTGATGCTTTAGACGAGTGAGAATGAGATTTTATCCCGCGGGATTACATTGTCTAGAGAAGGGGCATCTACATCAGCCGAGATATATTCCTCCAACTCTTCATCTGTAAGCACTGGAGTGAGATCGGGAGAGTCCACCACAGCATTGGCTTTGGAGTCCGAGAGGACTACGTGGGCATTTTCTGGTGGCGGCGGCTTGCCCTTAAGACGCACCTTCAGAGGTGCCTCCACTGTAGCTCTAGTGACTGGCGTCTTCCCCTGTAGTTTTGCCACAAGGGGAGCCGATGTTTGAGACGGCTTTCCCTTGAGGCGTATCTTCAAGGGAGCTTCAGGAGCAGCTGGTGCTTTCCCGGGTAGCTTAATGCTTATGGGAGGCAACTTCTGAGGCGGTTTACCTTTGAGTCGGATCTTCAAAGGAGCGTCGGGGGTGACCTCAGGCTCCATGTCCGGCCCTGCTGTCGTTTCTGCTTCGTCATCAGCATCATTGGCTTCCTCCTCGTCAGGTGACTTGTATAAGTCGGCATCGGTGAAGTAGGCTTCAATCCCTTTGAAAGGGTCGATGTCCGCGAACTCCGTACGGATGACGTTGTTGGTGGACACGTACTTCATATATTGGTGGAGCGTGGATGGCACCACCATGTACTCGTGCAGCCATGGGCGACCCAACAGAATGTTGTAGTTGACTTCGGCGTCCACGACATAACAAGTGACCTCGGTTCTGAGGTTACCGATGTGGCACTTTAGTCGTATTTTGCCCAGTGGTTCGCTTTTGCTGGCGTTGAAACCACTGATTGTTGTGTTGGAGGGCGTCAGTCGGTACATTGGGATCCCCAGTGTTGAGAGCAGTGTCTTCGGGATGATGCTGAAGGAAGACCCCGGATCGATCTGAATCCGCTTCACCTTGACTGAACCGATGTACCCTGTATAATACAGCGGTCTGTTGTGTCGATTGTGCTTGAGCAGCATGTCCTGTTAGGTGAAGGTTATATTAGGGATAACCTCCTCCGCACAGTGACAGTGCGTGCACACAGTCGGGAGATCTTCAGGCTGCTTGACCTGACTGAGAAAGGATTCAGCATCCTTTAGAGCTTCACAGAGAGCTTCTCGGGAGTCTTTGGAAAGACGAAGGAGCTCGAACAGCGATAGGCGGGCAGGAGTACTGGCCAATTGTGCCAGTATGTTAAAGTTGTCGGGCTTGGCTAGCCCCGAAGCATTCTCCTTTCGTAGAGGCCTGTCAAAGCGGGTCTCTATCTGCTTCTGCTTATTGGCTGCTGGGGGCTTAGACGGGCCCTCATCCTGGACAGCAGGGACGGTGCCAGGAGGCACCACCTCGACGGCAGCTTCGTCGGGTTGGACGTTCTGTTGTGAACGCGTCTGTACAGGAAGTGCCTCTTCCGCTGAAGAAGAGACCGTGCGGCAAGACTTGATCTTTCTGCCTTTAGATTTGGAGGTAGGGTGTGCCTCCGGTTGAGTCACCTCGGAGACGAGATCGGGGTGAACCCATAGGATCTCTCCCCGAGATGTGGTGAGTGGGATGAGTCCACTCACGTTGTCACGGGTAGGTGGTTGGTTAACCACCTCTATTGTCGTCTTAGGGATGGGGACGACGCTATCTTGTGTTGTAGTTGGCGGCAGGGTGCCAAACTGGAGTGACACCACGTTGGCTGACACTGTCTTTTCTTCGTAGTCGACGGAGATTACATCCGCATTGATCATGTGCTGGATGTAATTCTTGAGGACATAGCAGTCCTTGGTTGGGTGTCCAACGAACCGATGGTAGTGACAGTACCTCGAGTTGTCCACTTTCCCAACCTCATCGGGACGTTTTGGGTCCGAAAGCTTGATCTTGTCACCCTGCTTAGTATCTCAAAGAGTTGTAGGGTGTCTTCGTCGTTGAACGAATAAACCTCCTTCGGCCTTGGTGCAAGTGGAGGTTTCTGAGCAGGTGCTGACGCACCTTTGGAGGCATTGACAGTCAATGCCTGTTTCCCCTTTGTCTCTCGTCCGGGGTTGTTGGCTGCAGGCCGTTTCCCCTTGTCTTCAAAGGCGGGGAAACTGACTCCCAGAAGACGAGAATTGGCCGTCTTCTTCTCTGCGGCTTCTGCTTCAATGATCAAGGAGCTCCAGTCGGGAGGAGGAGTAGAGTTGAGCCAGAGCTTGACTGCAGGCAGCATGTTCATGCTGCAGGAGGAGAGGAGTGCATGTTCTGGCATGCCCAGGGGCAGTCTGAAGCAGGCCTGTCGGAAGCGTTCGATGAACACTCGAACTGTTTCCTTCTCCTTCTGGCGTATCTCTATAAGGGACGCCATTGTCATGTCCTTCCCGCCATCGTAGAAACGGTCGAGAAAGAGGTACGTCAGGTCGTCGAAGGAAGATATTGAATTATTGGGGAGGCTGTAGTACCAGTCATACGCCACTCCTTTCAGTGCCCCAACAAATATGCTGGTGAGTAGCGCGTACTCCTTCGGAAGATGTCCCGTCTGAGACTGAAAGTACGTCAGATAGCGACGCGGAGAGTCCTTCCCGTCGTATGGCGTCAGTGTTTGTGGTTTATACTTTGGAGGATAAACCACCTTGTTCCACTCGAGGGGATAAGGCTGGGGGATGCCCATTTTTTGGCGCTCCTCTTGTCTTGTCTTGGACTCAAAGCGCTCGCGCAGGTCCCTGATCATCTCGACCGCGTCTTCCGTGAAGCTGGGAGTCGGGGAAGGTGGTACCACCTGATGTTGAGCATTTGAGGGCTCCGACGTCCGAGGTGCTTCTCGGCGATCTGCGTCCGAGGATACCCGTTGAAGGGGTACACTCGACTCTCCATTGGCCCCTGGATCGGGACCGGTAGAAGGTGTCCTGGTCAAAGCTGACCGTATCTCAAATACTGCTTGAGTTAGTGTTTGCATGGAGGCAGAGAGGGTTTTGAGTCCTCCCTCCAGGGTATCTATGTGCTGGACGAGGTCTGTTGGTGGCGCATCAGACTCGACATCAGCCCCAGTCACGTTTACTGTCATGACGCGGCCGGGAGTGGATGGATCGGTTGAGGCCTCACTCTCGGCCTCACTCTCTTGTAGGGGAGTTGCCTCTCCTGGAGCTTCGTCTTGGCTACCCCCGGCTATGTTCGGGAGAACATTCACCATGGGCGCATCTGCAAGGGCCTGATTACCCTCAGCTCCGTCTTGAGGGGCCTCTTCGTCTCCGGAACTCGGGTCCGCAGATGCTAGACTACCCCCAGCTATGTTCTGGGGGATATCCCCGTCTTCAGGGGCTTCTGGGACGCTGACTTCGCCTCGAGGATCTGCCCCAGGTGTGCTTTGGACACACTCGTCTTCGGAAGGAGGCTCGACCAGGGTCTGACTACCCCCAGCTTCCTCCAAGAACTTCTTCCTCCCTCGAGTGCCTTCGAACACTCCGAAGGACGAGACAGCTGTCTTGGTTTTCCTCGGCTGGCTTTTGGACAAGGAAAAGGAACTGCCAGTCGCCTTTCGGACTGACGAGGCGTTGGAGATCACGTTGCATGAAGCAACCCTTGGCTCTTCTTTTGTTGACACCTTCTTTCCGAGGCGACGTCGGAGGGGTGTCGACGATTGCAGCCGCCGGAACACCGACTGCCTTGTTGGGACTGCCGCTTTGCAACAGCAGTTGATGGTGACCACAGCACAAGTATGCCCCGTGAGAGGCGCATCGTGCTTGTCAGTCGACTCTCCTGATCGGCGCTTGTGAGTGATCACATTGCGCAGATCGTTGGAGGAGAGTGCCACCTTCGCACCCCCTTCAGGCGCATGGCAAGGCCAAGCGCCGGGGTGGTCAAGTGAGTGCTGCACCCCCTGATCTAATACCAAACAGGCATCCCGATCAGTAGTAGAGGAACCACAGCATTTGGAGTGACTTGAACGGACCTCAAACACACAACCAGAGGAGGCACGGGAGTTCAAGACCACTGGATTTGCCTTACTCTACTTGGTTGTGCACGCAGTAGATGCGCCCAAGTGAGACAAGGAATTTGAAGGTCGGCTCGTTTTCGGCGCCGCAGCACTCGAGTCGACCTTGTACAAATTACCATCAGCAGCGCACATGATTGTGAGCACATGCTTCTGGCTTATTGCTGGCATAGCACGTTTGGGGCGTATGACCCGTACTGCCTTGGATTTCTTCGTACCAGACCACTGGGGCGCGTAGTACTCAGAATCCAAATTCTTCTCGCCACTACAGCGAGTGAGTCTGTCAAAGACAGAGACCTTCTGTGGCGCATCAGAGGTGATACGCGGGGCATTGGCTGCGCCCCTGCTCCGTCGACGCATCTTCCTCGCCTGAGAGGGAGATGGCTGGGGAACGTGGTTAGCCGCACGTTTTCCTAGGGGTGAGCATTATTCGGTTTTGAACCGAAAACCGAACCGAACCGAACCGAATAAGAGATTCGGTTCGGTTTTGAAAAAAATCGGTTCGGTTTCGGTTTTGAAAATACTAAATTTTCTTATTCGGTTTCGGTTTCGGTTTTGGGTTTCGGTTTCGGTTCAAAACCGAAAACCGAATAAGAAATTTTAGTTTATATATATATATATATATATATATATATATATATATATATATATAGGTATTAATTATAGGTATATACTAAATATATATAGATATATACTATATATATATATATATATATATATATATATATTAAAAAAAAAAAAAAATATATATAGAGGTATATACTATATGTATATAATAAATATATCTAGGTATATTTAGTTATTATATATATTAACAAAAAAACACAAAAAACCAAAAAAACCGAATAAACCGAATAAACCGAAAACCGAACCGATTTAATTCGGTTCGGTTCGGTTCGGTTATTGACCAATTCGGTTCGGTTTCGGTTTTGCTTATTCGGTTTCGGTCGAATTCGGTTTTGCTTATTCGGTTCGGTTTTAAACCGAATAAACCGAATGCTCACCCCTACGTTTTCCTGAGAGATGCGCCGTACCAGCGGGCGCATCTTGGTTGCTGAGGACGTCAGCAGGAAGGAAAGGCTGGATTGGCACATCCCCTTCGGTGGTGGTGCCCGAGGCGTCGACCTTGCGCACCCAGACTCGGCGGGTCTTCTTCGGCTTCGGCAGCCGCTTCGAAGGACTCGCACTTCCTTCAGAGATGAACTCCTCATACGCCTGTTGATTGAGGCGTACGACCAGCGTCTTGTGGGAGGAGCCCACCTTCACATCGTCGGATTGCGACACAGCTTTTTCGGTGGAGGAGAAAGAGGTCCCCAGCAGAGTCGTCAGCTTGTTTGCCATTAAAATTCTTTGATTGCAAATTTCAATACAAACAGAACAGTGTTACAATATAGGACTTAGATGTAGTCCTAGGAGTACACTTTTGTTTATCTAGGTCCCTTGTGCCGATGGAGTGAGTGGTAATACGTTGACTCCGTTGACGATCTGACGACGGTTATCGGTTCTCTGAAGGTCTGGATTGCTCTGGGTGCTGGAGCTTGCTGAGAGGAGGAAGACGTTGAGTGTCTGTATCTGCCTCTCTGGTGGTGCAAAGTCTCTGTGTGTTCGTTGTGTAGGTAGGTATCTGTGTGCGTCAGGAAGAAAGAAATGCTCCCTCTATTTATAGCTTTGCAGGCTGGCTGCTCATACGCGCATGTAGGATGCGCCTGTATGCGGGGACGCCACGTGTTGATTGCTGATGGA
Source organism: Iris pallida (assembly GCA_029216955.1). Lineage (NCBI taxonomy): Eukaryota > Viridiplantae > Streptophyta > Magnoliopsida > Asparagales > Iridaceae > Iris > Iris pallida. The sequence goes on from JANAVB010010199.1 coordinate 8,016,695, forward strand.
GGTGCATGGACGATGTGCCCTGATCGAGGGGTTGACTTCTTTATGTTGCTGTTGTAAGCCGGCACGTAGCAGAGAAGAAGATCTTTCTGTTGCTGAGATCTTGGGTGAGTCGAGTCAAAGGACACGTGTCATCGACCCGTGGCTCGGAGATCTCGGATTTGGTGGGGAATGATCTGGTAGGATGCGCCTAAGATTGGGCGCATGAGGAGACTTTGGCTCGTAACCTTTAGGAGTCACGAACCATTCTGGGCGCATGGATTTTGAGGCACATGCAGAGCTTCAGTAGTGACTTTACTCCTGTCTTTTGGGATCAGAGAGAAGTCTGGGGTACATGGCTTTTGAGGCGCATGTAGAGTTTTAACAGTGACTTTCCTTCTGTCTTTAGGGATCAGTAAAAAGTCTGAGGCACACAACTTTTGAGGCGTATGTAGATTTGGGCGCATGGCTGCGGAGGCGCATGCGAGTGGTTGAGTGGCCATGTGGCAGTAGCCGTCGGAGGGAAGTAATGATAATGCTGACGTTGGCGATGCTTCGTCTTCTGAAAAAGCTGCCGACTGTTCAGACTTCGGGAGGCGTGCTGCCAACTCTGTCAGTTCAGCATTTAATGTTTGTGACATTTGATGGACAGCTGAGTGGGCGCGTCGGTTGGCGTTCCACTAGGCGTATAGGGACGCATAGGGGGGTGCATCCCTGTGATGTGCTTGGTACTGAAGGGCGCGTCTGTGTGATGCGCTTGATATTGAAGGGCGCGTCTGTGTGATGCACGGTCTGGCTGGCGCATCCGCTTTGTGACACATCTTTAATGGTGCGACTGTTACGTTCTTCGAGTACTTTAAATAGCCGTTTTGACTTAGCTGAATTCGAAGCGTCCGGTTCATCCATTTGATGCAAATTCATTGCATGGAATTCGGAGAGCCATCCACTTGGCGCATGGGTTCGATTTTCCCGGCCTATAAATAGTGGCATGGAGAGAGTTTGCTTCTCGTTCTCTCACGTTCTTCCAACATGAACTTGTTTACTCGGATGCATTCTGTTGACGAGATGCTCCCGAGGGTGAAGATGCGACGCAGTGTCTTCGTTGATGCACTTGAAGGTGACTGTTACATCCAAAAGTCGGAATCGAGGGCTTCTGAGGCAGGCAGAAGGTGCCTGTTGCATCCAAAGATAGGGATGCTCGAGCCTCGTCTTCGTTGTGCAGGAAGAGCCGTAGATCGAAATGGCGGTGCTGCGGCTTTGGTGGCTCTTTCTTCCTTCAAAATGGGTGTAGCCCATTCTGGTTGTGTTGAAAGCTGCTCCTTTGGCCGCGGTTTCGATCACGGTCTTCCTTGGTGTTTGGAGGCTCTTTCGAAGCCTCCCCTGGCCACAGGTTGGCTTGTGGTTCTTTTCCCTTCCTTGGCTAGAGGGTTGATTGCCACCCTCGTTCTGCTCAATAAATGCTTCGTTAGTCGAAGCATTTAGACGGCGGTGAGCCTGGCTGGAAGAGCGGCACATAACTGGGCTGCTGAAGGGATGCACGTAACTGGAATACACATAACTGAGCTGCTGAAAAGGATGCGCCTTGCTGAGGACGCATGGTGGGATGCGCCTGGCTGAGGGCGCATGTTGATTGCTGCGCCTTCTTGAGGGCGCATGTTGGCTGCTGGCTATAGACTTAGGATCTTTCTTTGTAGAAATTCTCCTTTGTACAGTCTTTCTTAGACATGTAATAGACTTTTATATGTTAAATAAAAAGTTCTCTTTCAATGTCTATATTTGTTGCTTTTTGCTGTGAAGTACTTTGTCCAAGCTTTGGCGCATGTAGTCTGGCGCATAGACTTTCTGGTTCTGAAATTCCATGCTTCTACATATATCATTGACAATCATGGTTGTTCTTACAACGCTTTGTTGGGAAGACCGTTTCTGCACGATCATAACATTGTTCCTTCGACTCTCCATCAATGTTTCAAATATGTTGATGACAATGGAGAGGTACAAAAGGAGGTTGCTGATCTCTATCCTTTCAAAGGCGTCGAAGCATACTGCAACGATGCTCGTATGTACAAGGATAAATTCATGAAGGTTGTCCTGTCTCTGGACACTGAAGAAGAGCAAGAAACGGTGCCTACTGACACCCTTATCATTCCTGTTAAAGGACGTGTTTCTCGTCCACAGTCTTCCAAGCCACTGGCTATTCACTTGCCAGTCCAGAAGCAACCAGTTGATGATGACCAGGATCAAAGGGAGCTCACTTCTTCTGAGCCACTTGTTATAGACTTACGTCGTAACAAGGAAAAAAGGCAGCTCACCTCTTCTGAGCCACTTGTTATATATTTGTCTCATAACAAGCATAAAAGGGAGCTCACCTCCTCTGAGCCGCTTGTTATCGACCTTCGTTGTAACAAGGCCAATCCTCCTTCACGTTCTTCTTCTCCCCCTCTTGTAATCAATCTGACCAAGCCTGCTAAGGCTAAAGGTCCTGTTGTAAACACAGATGTACAAATTAATGAAAAAGCATCTACTTTCCAGTATACTGATGTCATTTATCATGCTAAGTGCTATTTGGATATGTTGGATAGCTTTCAATCATTTACAATGGGAGTTGTGCAATCTCTTCAGACAGAAGTCTTACTCGAACATCCCAAGAATTCATATCGTATTGTTCTCGCTCGAAAGAAAGATGAGAGTCCAATACTTTTTAGTAAAGAACCGGAACAACAATTCAGTTATACGGATGATAGCAAAAGTAACGATACGGGGCATCTTCAGTTACGTCGTTACAGTCAACAATCAAAAGATATCATCCGAAAGATGGATTATGACTTCAAGAGTGGCCTCAACTACGGTAAGGGTAGAAGAACTCCTCTCCGTACGGCTGTGCCAAAAGGAAAATCAGAGATGTACTACAGCAGGACCAAAAGAGATCTCGGATATGCTTCTCCTCCGGTATTATCCCCAGCAGCTTCTGAATTCGATAGTGAGGAGCGTTCTAATTCTTCTGATTCCAGAACATGGGATTCTGACACCAGCATCGGTCAAGTTCATCGATTGACTGTATCTTCTAACATGGTCTCCGTCGAACTTCCAGAAGGCTATGACGAAGATGTTAAAGAAAGTCCTGAAACAGATCCTTGGGCTCAACGAATGGATACCCAATGGGAACTCCGATTCGAACAAAGAGAACCTCCTACTGAAGATCAATTAATTCAAATTGATGTAGGAGAGAGCGGGTCACCTCGTCCAATATTCATCATCAAGAACCTCCCAGAGGTAGATAAGCAATAATTAATCCTTCTGATTAAAGAATACATTGATGTCTTTGTCTGGAGCTATGAAGACATGCCAGGTTTAGATCCCAAAGTCGCTACTCAAAAATTGAACATCCTGCCGAATACAAAACCGGTCAAACAGCAACAACGGCGCTTCAAGCCAGAAATGATGGACGCAATTGACGACGAAGTCAAGAAGCTCATCGCTTGTGGCTTTATTCGAGAAGAGCAGTATCCTGGTTGGGTAGCCAATGTCGTTCCAGTTCTAAAGAAAACCGGAAAAGTTCGAGTCTGTATCGACTTTCAGGATCTTAATGAAGCCTGTCCAAAAGATGAATTTCCTCTCCCTATCACGGACGTCATGATCGACAATACCTGTGGGTTCGAAAGAATATCTTTCATGGACGGATTCTCCGGATACAATCAGATTCGGATGCATCCTGAAGATGAAAAACATACTTCCTTTCGCACTTCTCGCGGAGTCTACTACTATACTGTCATGCCATTTGGTCTTAAGAACGCTGGTGCAACGTACCAACGAGCCATGAGTACTATCTTTCGAGATCATCTGCGCAAGACTGTCGAATGCTACATTGACGATATTGCCGTCAAAAGTCGTCTAAAGGAAGATCACATTCAAGACTTGAGAACTATCTTCAATCTCATGCGCCAACATCAACTCAAAATAAATCCCACCAAGTCATTCTTGGATGTCTCTAGTGGCAAATTTCTCGGCTTCGTCATTGCCTCTAAGGGTATACACGTGGATCCCGAGAAGATCAAAGCCATTCAAGAGATGCGTCCTCCACGCAACCTAAAAAAGCTACGAGGATTCCAAGGTCGACATGCGTACATCAGGAGATTTATTTTGAATCTGTTTGGACGCTGCAGACCATTCACTCAACTAATGAAGAAGGGTGTATCTTTCGTTTGGACCGAAGAATGTCAACGAGCATTCGACGATATAAAGCGGTATCTCATGAACCCACCAGTCTTGGTGCCACCGATCTCTGGCATACCGTTCTTAATGTATGTTCGTGCTATGGACCATTCATTGGGTGCTTTACTTGCCCAAAAGAACAAAGAAGGCCACGAACAAGCTATCTATTATCTCAGTCGTACTATGATTGGTGCTGAATACCGTTATAGTCCAGTCAAAAAAGAATGCCTATCTCTTATGTTCGCTGTTCAGAAGACTCGGCATTACTTCATTGGCCAAACTATTTATGTCATATCCCGAGTTAATCCTCTTCGGGTACTGATGAAGAAGCCTAGCACACTCAATTCTCGGCTGGCTACATGGGCCATTCTGCTAGCCCAATATGACATGGTATATGTTCCTCAAAAGTCTGTCAAAGGTCAAGCACTGGCGGATTTCTTAGCAGCTCATCCTGTTCTAGAGACGTCTAAATTTTATGATGAAATTCCAGACGAGACTTTGGAATCTAATGCAGTCTTCGAAGAATTTCCTACTTGGCGTCTATTCTTTGACGGTACATCCAGGATTGGACCCAATGGTGCCATTGTCGCAGGAGTTGGAGTTGTCCTTGTTTCTCCAGACGGGTCAGCTATCCAAAGAGCATACTCCCTAGATGAGCCTTGCTCTAACAACGTGGCAGAGTACAATGCTTTACTCATTGGCCTTCAGCTAGCCAAACAACTAGACGTCGAGTATCTTGAATTCGATGGTGACTCTAAGCTGGTTGTTAACCAGGTTAGAGGGACTTATGAAGTTCGCCATCAAGATCTAGTACCTTACTTTGAAGCGGCAATCAACATGGCTACATCGTTCAGAGCCTTCTTCATCGAATATGTCCGACGAGCTTGCAATATTGAGGCAGATGCTTTGGCCAATCTTACAGCAGTTTTAGCCATCCCCATCAAAAGACAACAGGTGGTGGTTATCTCTAATCGGGAATTGTTCTGCGTTGAAAACAATCGTAATATTGAGTTCAGTAATATTACTGAAGTCAATGTTATCAATGACGATTGGAGAACTCCCTTCATCGACTTCGTGGTCCATGACATACTCCCTAAAGATCCCAAGGAAGCTACGAGTATTCATCGGCGGTCTCTACGATTCTACTACAACCAGACCACCAAAACTCTCTATCGGCAAACTTATGACGGCCTACTCTTGCGCTGTCTTGCTGGTGATGAAGCGAAGCAAGTATTACGTGAAGCTTACGATGGTGTCTGCGGAGCATATCAACCTGGTCCTAAGCTACAGGATCGTATCCGACGCATGGATTACTACTGGCCCTCTATGGTATCTGATGCCATCGAATATGCGAGGAAATGTTGAGCTTGTCAAATCCACGCAGATTTCATTCATCAACGATCGGAATTCCTTCATCCGACTGCTGCTTCCTGGCCTTTTGAAGCTTGGGGCATGGACATCATCGGTCCCATCAATCCTCCTTCTTCTAGAGGACATCGGTTCATATTGGCAATAACTGACTACTTCTCCAAATGGGTCGAAGCTATACCATTGGCTGAAGTCAAGACCAGCAGCGTCATCAACTTCGTTAAACACCATGTCATCTATAGATTTGGTGTACCTCGAAGGATCATCCACGACAATGGACCTCAATTCATCAGTCAAAAGTTCACAATGTTCTGTGACGATCATCGGATTGACAATGTCGCTTCGACAGCTTACAATCCTGCTGCTAATGGCTTAGCTGAAGCTTTCAACAAGACTATCATCAAGCTCCTCAAAAAGTTTGTATCTACTAACAAACGAAACTGGAGTGAAAAGCTTGGAGAATGTCTTTGGGCCTACCGTACTACGGTCCGCAACCCTACAGGCTGTATACCCTTCTCTTTGGTATACGGCTGTGAAGCAGTTCTACCTCTGGAACTTCAAATTTCGTCTTTGAGGATTGCCATCGCCAACGAACTCACTACCGAGAATAACGATCTTCTCCGACTTCAAGAATTAGAAGCGCTTGATGAGAAGCGGCTATTGGCTCAACAGCATATTGAGTTATACCAAGCCCGCATCTCAAAGACTTTCAATCGCAAAGTTAAGGCCAGAGCTTTTCAGAAAGGAGAGCTCGTTCTAACCGTCAGACGTCCTATGACTATGACTCACTCGAGCAAAGGCAAGTTCGATGCAAAGTGGGAAGGGCCATATATCGTAAGCAAAGTCTTCTCCAATGGAGCCTATCAACTCACAGAACTAGACGGTCGAGTTGCAATGATGCCTATCAATGGCAAATTCCTCAAAAAGTATTATGTATAAATGTAACAGACATTGCGTGTAATTATCAGACAAGTTCATAAATAAAATTTAGTTTTATTTCATCTTGAATGATAGTACATAATATCAAGGAAGGTCACTATCATCCTTCTCAAAATTGGGACGCGAACCACTACCGTACTTATCAAAAACATGATCAGCAAAAGAGTCAAGAACATTCCTGCTGAAACCCCACCAGGAATTTGCAAGCAGCCATCCTCATAGCTTCTTCTTCTTCAGTCTTCCCTGGTTCGAGAAGGAAGTCTAAGATGTCCTTTGGCGGTTTGGGGGCAGACGAACCTTCGCCCGCTGCTATCTGCTTTGATTGAGCCGGCTTGACTGGACGTTCTTCAGTACCCGCTTCTACCTTCGAGGCGACCTCAACCTTCTTGGATGCATCTCCAGACGACATCTTTATGCTGAAAAGTGAAAGTGATCATCCTATCTGATTTTCTGTTCTATTTATAGACAGAGAGTCGTAAGACAACCAAGCGACACATTCATCTGACGGTTTACCCGTTCGTCACACCCATCTAACGGTTCGCCCGTTCATCCGACGGTTCACCCGTTCATCTGACGGTTCACCCGTTCATTCCATTCATCTGACGGCTCGCCCGTTCATCACTTTCATTTGACGGTTCACCCGTTTATTCATCACAATCATAGGACGGTTCATCCGTTCGTTCATCACATCCATTCGACGGTTTATCCGTTCATTCCACATTATCCGACGGTTCACCCGTTCATTCATCATATTCATCTGACAGTTCGCCCGTTCATCATCCGACGGTTCGTCCGTTCACACATCCACTTGACGGTTCACCCGTTCATCATCCGATGGCTCGCCCGTTCATTACATTCATCCGACGATTCATTTCGTTCATTTATCTTGACGAATTATCCAGTTCGTTCTTATCAGGAACTTGTCATCTTTGATTAAGTTGTCTATTGAAATAACGATATTCAATAAATTATATTTGCCACGTCCATATTACCTCTGAGCAGATATAATTGAATATGGTTATTTTTCAGAATCAAGAAATATATCATATCTTGTACCTCTGAATATATTTTCTATCTCTATTATTTATATCTGAATAAGATATGCAACAAATAATAGAGCCATAAAAATGTCTTTTTATTGATCAAAGATGAAAGACATTACAAAGATACATGTCACAACAAAACAAGAAGATACATAAAATCTTTCTATTCAGTTGGTGGTTTCATCAAGTTAACCATCTGCTGCTTTAAAGATTTCAATCGCTCCTCACGGGAGTCCATCACGTGCCTCCTGGCTTCCTCCATTCCAGACTTTTCATTAAAAGTCGGTAAGGTCACTAAGCGGTGGAAGATTTCTGCCTGATGAGTCGTGACATATTCATTTCGTTCTTGAGTCAGAAGATCCAGTTGCTGAGTGGCAGCTTGATGCTGTGTGACTTCATCTTCTAGAGTATGCTGAACCAGTTTCAACTCTTCCTAGAGACGAGCAATCTCCTCTTGAAGACGAATAAATTTCGCTTTTAACTCAGCAACTTTCTCCTCCTTCTCTCCAACAGCAGAGGTGGCTATCTCCATCTGAGAATCATATTCTGAAGCCTTGGCAGTATAAGTGTCTATGAAAGACTGGAATTTAGCATTCTCAATGGCTACTTCTTGAGACATCTTGTCAAATTCAGCTTGTACTAAAGATTCTACTTCCCCTCGATTAAGATCCTTATAGATCTTAACCAATGCTTCTAACTCATCCAGTATGTGCTCAAGAAAAACAGCTTGAGATTCATCTCCTTGGCCTCGGATAGCATTGATCAAATGAGAAGTTGGGCTTCTAACAGTAGTAAAATCAACAACTTCTTTCTCTATTACCCTATCTACTAGGGGTCCCAATGCATTAAAGAACAAGTTGCTGAAAGAACTAATGATAAATTGATTAGTTGCCAAAGCGCCAGGGGTAGCAGCTACTCCCGTTGATGATGAAGCAGCAAGTGCATGTGTAGATGGACGTTCTTGTACTTGAATAGATGGTTCTTTAAACAAGGGAGCTAAAGTAGAACTGGTTGCTCCCTCCGGTTGTTCTTCTGCAAGGACAAATGAACCTATCATTAATTGTTGTTGTCATTAACAAAAAAGGATCAAAAGATCAAAGGCAATCTTACCATGACTTGTCCCAGCAACAAGCCTCTCGTCTGTTGGTGCAGATTCCAGTCTAGCAGAGGTAGCCTCAGACATCACTGCCTGGCTACTTTCGGCCTCAGAACCGCCTGACAGATGTCGACTGCCACTGGCTATTACCGTTACAGGTACTATATTCGTGCATACTGGAAGAGCTGGAGAAGATTCGATTTCTACATGGATCAAAGATAGAGATGTCAGCTATTACTCTATGAAAAGAAGATTGATAATTTTATTTTATACCTTTGGGATCAACAGTAGGAGCTTCCGCCAGGGCCACTTCCTCATTTGCAATCTTTTCTGGAGATATCTGCACCTCAATATCCTTTTCAGGATCTAGGGTGTCATCAGCTGCTTTGGAAGATATATGGACTTCAATGTCCTCTTCAGGATTCTGTGTATCATCAACAGCCTCTGATGATGCACTCTCCTCACTTTCATTATTCTTAGGAGCTTCCTCGCTGGCAGTTGCAGCGGCATGATCAACGTCATCTTGTATACCGAAGTCGCAATCATTTAATGCCTCAATCATTAGACGATCCTCCTCTTCGCGGATTGTTCCTGGTGTGACAGGAAGCTGAGTAGTGTCTACCGCTGACGAAGAAGATCGTAAAGCTTCATCTTCCCTAGGCTCTGCAGCCTCATCTCTCTGTGCAGCCTCTTCTCTCTGTTCAGTCTCCTCTCTCCGCTCTGGACTAGGCTCAGAGGCAGGAGTAAGAGATGACATAGTAATCCCAGCAGCAGCATTCACCACCACCGAGGATGGAATTACCTTCTTTCTCTTTCTAATAGCCTACTTCTTTCTATGAAGAGGCCTTTCTGGGCTCTTCACATCTATTACATCAACCGGCTTTGGAATAGAAGTCGGCGTGGTTGCCTCTTCTCGTTGAATTGACTCGGCCAGCTGCCGAGATTGTGATCTGGTAGTAACTTTCTCTGGTTGATCCAGGATAAGTTTCTTCTTTGCAGCTGGGGAAGAAGGTTCGTCAATCCTTCTTTTTCTCTCTCTGGCCGGAGATTTAACAACCTTCAAAGAAATCCTCAGTGGTTCATTAACTTCCTCAGGGAAGTTAGCATCCCTAGAGGCTTCCAAGGGATCATCTACTGGTTCATGTTGTTCATCATTTGCTGGAGCTAGTGTAGCAGTTGCTCCTTTCCTCAAACGCGTTGCCGTCGCGAAGCTATCCACCAGATTGAAATTCTCGGCGAAAGTGTTTGCAGCTGTATAAAACAGTGAATATGTGTATAACATTCTAGGGCCATTATCATTCTTGTTTGGCATCGAGAATACTGTCCTAGTGTCTCGAGCGTTGTAGTAGGCCCATGCTCTGGCACCATCAATCAGGTACCCCTTTTCTTGGAGACAAGTTATAGCGTTGCCCACATAGAACTCAGATATGGTTCTAGATAGCACTCCTCCTCAAATCTGTATACCAAATGTGATGGTCTGATCGCCTTCAGCCAGTCGAAAGCTGCTCGACCCAACGATTGCCTCCCAAGGTCAACCAGATTTGTTGCCATGAATTCATAACCAGCTGGAGGGGCAAAGCAATAAAAATTCCATCCCTTGCCAAGGTTCAGGGTACGTCTGCAGTCCCACAGACTAGTATACACCCACTTGCTTCGGGAGAATCTTCGCAGAAAGCTACCACCGACTGCTCCCATGTCGGGGTTCATCAAAGATGGATGGTGCAGAAGCAACCATCCGAATAGATAGGTGTAAGGCAACTCCAATCGAGGGAAGTTCCCCTTCTTACCCTTCCATTTGATCATGGAGTCAACATACAGACGAAGACCTGCATTTATTCTACAGGTCATCGCTGAAAGCAAATCCATCCGGTAGCCGAAGACTAACCGGACGGCAGCAAAAAGTACGCCACGGTGGAAGCGGTCCACGACGCTTGCTCCGGGTACAATAAATCGACGGAGCCAGTATGTCAAAAATCTTGCCAGCTGGGCTTCTTGTGACATGGACCTGTAGCCCATTCTTATAAAGCTTTCAACAAAATCTTCGGGCTTGAGCGGAGGATATTGGTGTTCATCAGTAACTCTGATATCCATCTTCTTATTCTCTTCCATCAGTTTTATTACTTCACTGTGGCTGAGAGATTGAAAGAAAGTTGGGTTGCATGAGTCATGATCTTTGGTCTTTTTCTCAACGATATGGTTAAGAAAAAGATACGGCAACCACTTCGATGAATAACATGTGCCAGAAGAGCCGCTCTTGTAGAACAGGGAGCATATGTTGTAATGGCACAAAAGTTCGTCGAAGACAGCCACCATTTCTGTATTTTCCCGACGTAGTCTACCTAACTCGTCGTTTGTGGGGACATACTCCTCATAAAGGAAGTCTCCCGTTGGTAGGCATGAGATATACTTCATCTCATGGAGGGCCAATCCCATCTCCCCGCAGGGCGTCATGAACGTCCCTGTCCTATAGTTATACCTCTCTGCCAGGGCCAGAAACAGATGAGGGTTTGGGTGGAAGCCATACACGGTAGCATATACCGCATTATAAAGCTCGATCTCTTTAAGTTTATCTTCAAACTGAGCCAATACCCAGTTGGCTATGCAGTTCCACCTCCTATTGTCCGGGTTCACCAGACCGGTCAGTCGGATGTCCTGATCCGGATATCTGCCTTCCGCATTTGCATATTCATTAGCAAAGATTGGTTTCCTCACAGGCAGCAACAAAGATGAGTTCTCTAGAGGGATACAACCTGGCTTCAACCCTCTGAGTAAAGTGTTGTGTCGCTCAGAAGAGCTATAGAACATGTCTCTATTGTTTGGGCCTTTCTTGACACAGATCTTTCCTGTCCGTGCCTGCTTAAAGGGAGTAATGTCCCAGTCCATCCTCCTGAGATGACTTGCATGAGCATATCGTGCTAGAGGGAGGCATCTAGCAGTGTCCGGTAACAGGATCAGTTTCTCCTTTCTTTGAAAAGTTCTCGACTCAACACGGGGTCTGGTTTGAGAACTCTTGTCGATGGCTTCGCCAAATAGGAACATGGGTTTCTTGTGGGTGATGGCGTCAGCAGACTGCAAGGGCTGCCCATTCATCAGACTTAACAAAGTCTCATTGTCCTGAGCTATCAAAATAGCTTGGCGAGAGGATGGTAGAGCATATTGTGGGAAGAGCACATGGGATAAATCTTCTTTGAATTCCGGCTCAGCAAGGGACCCTGCAAATATTTCATACTCAGGGTCCTCTCTGATGTTAACTGCATCAAACAGAAAAAGCAGAATTCAGTACAAGTAAGATCAAAGATTCTGTCAGCAGATTGTGCAAGCATCAGATTGCGCAACCATCAGATTGCACAAGCATCAGATCGCACAACCATCAGATTGCACAACCATCAGATTGCACAACAATAGCTTCTATGCGCAAACTATCCAGTGGCGCCAACTCATCCATTTGTGCAAGCCATCAGATTGTGCTGAATAACTTACGCAAAGTATCAGTTTGCACTGGACAGCCTTGCGCAAATCAGCAGACTGCGCTGATTTTTGCCAGCGCGTTCTAACTGATTGCGCAAGAAAATAGTCTTCATAAAAATGAAGATGATTGGATTTGTGCAACCGAAACCCTAAATAGGGTGGCGCAACGTAACCAAGTCTCTAAAAAGAGATCGGTTTAAAAGTGCAGCAATGACGAAGAACCCTAAAAAGGGTTTTCGATCGGATGTCTACCTTGCAGTGCTGGGTGAGCCACCTCATGACGATAAGGGCGCGGTACAGCACGAGTCGAGGACTCGGCGGGGGCCTTGCCTTTCTCAGCAGCAGAGCGCTTTGGAGCCATGGAGATCGACGGAAAGAAGAAGAAGAATCAGGAAAGCTCAGAAAGTTTTCTCTTTTGAAAGTTCGAAAGCAAGTAAAGAATGACAGAGAAGAGAAAAAGAACTATTTATAGTTTTCGAGAATGAACAGACTCCTCAGATTGCGCCGGATAAATGGGAGCTAATTCCTCCGATTGCGCAGACAGGTCATCATATGCGCAACTTGATTTTAAAATCAAAATTCAAAGTATTTCGAAGCTTTGACTATTTTTTAAACCTCGAAAACTTTGAAGGGGGTCTTGTAGGTCCTAAAAATCAAGTTGCACCCATCAACAAAGTCATGAAAATCAAATTATACATCCTTCAAGTGAACTGTGCAGAAGACAGATTGCGCAACAATTCGATTGCGCAGGCTGAACTGCGCACTCATTCAAGTGCGCATGCTGACGTGGCCTCGTCATCATTACCTGACAGAGAATCAAATCTTCTGATAGCTGACGGCACGGAGAACGAGGAAACTGTTCGTTTATCGTGCAGCACAGCGCTCGAGGACAGCTGTACATGCAGCACAATCTGCCTGCAGCACAGTCCATCCCAGCGCGGTCCATCCTAGCACAATCTGAAGCCAGCGCAATTCAGTTGGCGCACTCCATCAATACAACTGACAAAGTACACGTGGCCTTCATGCCATCAATGACTCATTACGTGGTAACCGTCTGTACACGATCATGCGTATTTCAATCAAATAATGCCATGTGTCCAATACAGTTGGCCCACGATCAAGTAACTGCCAGCGCAGTCTGATGTCTGCGCGGTCCAATGCAGCGCAATCCAACTTGCGCAGTCCAGAATAACTAAAAGTAGTTATTTCCAGAACTATATAAATAGAGTTTCAAGTCCTTCCTAGAGGGGATCATACACGCATACAGAGATCAGAGATCATCACCAGAGATCAGGAGTCCTTACCAAAGTACTGTTGTAATCTTCAGAGGCTACCGTCTTCAAAGTTCACATCGTCCAAGGGATAAAGCGATCGTCATTCAGATCGGATTTCTATAGTTGTACTTTCCCAGAATTCTTGTAATCTTCTTTACAAAGTTTGTTGAAATAAAGATCAACTTTTGTTTTTGCAAACAGCTGAAGGAAACTATTCATCATCCCTGCCAGAACCAGCACAGACGAACCTAGGAGAAGTCCAAATATTGTTTTGGCCTCAACTTCCTCAAAACAAGTCGAAATCTAACTTTCCAAAGGTCAAAATTGTATAGAATCAAATTTCCTACAGCATAGGACCATTGGTTTTCGAAAATAGCCAAGTTTGATAGATCAAAACCATGAAAACCCATGAAACCCTAGTTTTTAGGAACTTAGATCTACACAAATCTAGCCATTAAAATCAAAAAAACTTCAAGAACTAAACTTGTAGAGAATGAAGAGATGAACAATGTAGACAAATAAAATCGAGTAAAAATCAAGAAAAGAAAAATACACTAATCTCCACTTTTGAGCAAGTTGTACTTGCCTATGGAGTGGTGGTTGAGGGAAATAAATGGAGGAGTGAATGAAGAGAGAGAGAGTGAGGAAGAGATATTAAATAGGGGTTGGGTTGGTTTAAGAAAACCCTAATCCCTAACCACTTCCACTAATGACAAGGCTAAAAGGCTGCATGCCATCATTAATAAATAATAGACAAAATTTATGCACATGCTAAATACAGATACCGTCTACAGAATTCATGAAGATTACGTATATCGGGATCGGGGAGTGACAGAATTATTATAGAAATAATCATTTTTACTGTAACTATACTAGAAAATATTTAAAATACCAACTATCATTAACTAGTGAGAATTAACTTTAGATAAAAGTAATTCGGAATTATCAGAATCAATAAAATTAGTCACCCACATTCTATGATCAATAAATTCATAAAACTCTTTTTTTAGAATAACTAAAATTTAATCACTATAACTATAATTATTACCAATGATACTAATCCAGATTCAAATTTAAAAGAGAAAATCTCTACCTATCAGATATAAATATTTATTACCATTATCAATAATCAATATAGAGATATTAATATAAACAATAATATATATATATATATATATATATATATATATATATATATATATATATATATATATATATATATATATATATATTCAATAGCACAAAATAGAATTTATTTTTGTAAGCTTAAATTTATTTAATAAACGAAATCCTAACAAAGAAAACAGTACTATACACTTGTAAAATAGAATTTTTAGAAATTTTCAAAATTCATCAAAAGATTGATTCCGGGAGTTACAAAGCATTAACTTGACTGGGGTACCACTTGAACATGTGGGTGAAGAATATGTGGCTGTTCAACTAGTGGGTGAAGAACATGTGGTTGTTCAACAAGTGTGTGAAGCACATGTGGCTGTTCAACAAGTGGGTGAAGAACATGTGGCTATGGGTGAAGAACAAGTGCTGAAGAACAAGTAGGTATTGACTATAGTAGTTTTTTACCTAATGAAGACATTGACCAAGAGTCTGATTCCAGTGATGAGTTGGACAGTGTGCAGTCCTCAGAAGACAGTTGGGGGTATGAAGATTTTGAGTTGGGTTCTTCAGATCCTGTTGTGACTAAAAATAGTTTGTTGAGAGATAAAAATGTGGATGTTCATGTAGGAAACGTTTTGCTACACATGAAGAATTCAGGAGTACTTTGAGGCTCAATGCCATCAAGAACAAGTACAATCTGAAGTTTGTACACAATGAAAGAAGGAGGATCACAGCTATATGTTCAACTGAAGGATTTGAGTGGAGGATTCATGGAAGTGTTGTAGATGAAAATGGATACTTTGTAGTTAAAAAATTCTAGTCTGCACATGCAAAACATTGTGGCGAGGTGGACAGCAACAAACAAGCCACTTCTATATTTCTTGCAAATAGGTAGCTTATTACTTAACTGTTACTATTAGTTAGCTTTGTAGTTAACTAATAAGTTAGCTTATTAGTTAGCTATTAGTTAACTGTTATTTAGCCACTTCTACATTTCTTGAAAATAGGTATCTCCACAGGTTCAGACATGATCCAGACTGGAAGAATGTTGGATTTAAAACTCATATAGCTGAAGATTTGGAGATTGAAGTTTCCAGACATAAAATAAACAAGGCAAAAAAGAAGGCATTGGAGATGATTGATGGGGATGTCCAAGAACAATATGCTTGTATAAGAGAGTATGCCATGTTGGTGATGAAAACAAATCCTGGAAGTGTTGTTAGGGTAAAGGGAGAACTGGAGCCTGATGGGAAATCAACAAGATTTGTGAGGGTTTTTTACACCTTGAATGCACTGCTGAAGGGCTTCAAAGAAGGTTGCAGACCATTTATTGGTCTCGATGGATGTTTCTTGAAGACAGAATACAAAGGTCAACTTCTAAGTGCTGTTGCTACGGATGGAAAGACAGAATACAAAGACAATACAAAGGTCAATTAATCCTCTTTCAATGAGGCATCTGAGACACATACCTGGGGTTGTGCCTATGATCCCTCCTGTGGTTCGTAGCCTAACTGGGAGAAGGCCAAAAAGTAGGAAGAAACAACCTGATGAGATTAAAGAAAGTAACAATGCAGGAAAATGCAAGAGAACAACTGTGACATGTGGCAACTGCAAGTCAGTTGGACATAATACTAGATCCTGCAAAAATGAATTTAAGGAGAAGGTGGTAGTGCCAAAGGCCAAGCCTGGTAGGCCTAGGCTTTCTAAGTCTACCCTACATATTTGTCATGGTGATCCAACCCCCAATTCATGAAGGTCAGCATTTGTTTGTCTTACTACTCAACTTTGTCTATACTACATTGTGCATTTTAATTATTTGTTACTCATCTTTTCATAGGTTGTAGACAAGTAAAGGGTCTTTATCATTTTGGTGACCCTTTCTGAAAGTTGGCAATGATGATTTAGAGTTATGTGAGTGTAAGGCTCTGTGGGTGTGGCTCTGTTTGTGTGAACTCTCAGGTTTAGTTTTTGTGAACTCTCAGGTCAGTTTATCTTCTCATTTTGTGGGGCTCTGTTGCTCTATTTTCCTCTGTGGGGTGCTCTGATAGTACTCTGTGTTCAGCTCTATTTTGCTCTGCTGAGCCACTGTTCCTACCTCACTAACTCCTCTGAGCCACTGTCCATATCTCATTTTGTCATGCTGCAGTCCCTACCTCATTTTGTCATGCTACAGGTTCCTACTTCTTCATTTCATCATGTAATTTTCAATTTTTACTTCATTACATCAATTATAACTCTGCCTTTCTTCCCTGCAGTTGTTGAACAAATGTAAGATGTTGGTGCTCTGTTTGTGAAGATAAAACTTTGTTGGTGCTCTGTAAATCTGTAAGATGAAACTTTGTTGGTGCTCTGTTTGTGAAGATGAAACTTTGTTGTTGTTGAACGAATGTAAGATGTTGAAGTAAATCTTTAAGATGAAACTTTGTTGGTGCTTTGTTTGTGAAACTATGTTGGTCTTTGTAAGATGAAACTATGTTGGTCTTTGTTGGTGCTCTGTAAGATGAAACTTTGTTGGTACAATAAACTATGTTGGTCTGCAATGAAACAAGAGATTGGTCTTTGTTGAATATTTGTTGGTCTGCATTTATATGAATCTCTTCATTTTATGAGTAAGGATGTTGGTCTACAAATGTTGGTCTGCAATAAAATATGTTGGTCTCTTCATTTTATGGTGTGCAAATGTTGGTCTCTTCATTTTATGGTCTGCAAATGTTGGTCTGCAATGATATTTGTTGGTCTGCATTTACTTTCTGCAGTTTACTGCAGTTTTTGTGAACTCTCAGGTTCAGCTTACCCCTTCATTTTATATGAACTCTTAGGTTCAGTTTTTGTGAACTCTCAGGTTCAGTTTATCTTCTCATTTTATACGAACTCTCAGGTTCAGTTTATCTTCTCATTTTATATGAACTCTCAGGTTCAGTTTATCTTCATTTTATATGAACTCTCAGGTTCAGTTTTTGTGCCACTGAAGTATGCTAACAATGTCACCAACATTTTTCCCACATAGATTACTTCATTCAACAATTGCAATCGTCATACAAAATTTTTAAACATAACTATGCACGTTACAAAACCAAAAACAAATTACAAAATATGCATGTTGAAGTATGGTCTTCGTTCACTTGTCGTTATCGCCACTGGCAATTCTCTAGAAAAAATTAAACGTCGGCTTCGATGCTCCTTCAATTCTTTCATTAAATTTCATATTAGAGTCTGATAGTACTCTGGAAGTTTATCATCCTCCCATAGTAGAAATCCACAAGAACTTTTTGAAAAATTTGCACACCCATAGAATCTTCTTCCAGGATTTGCTTGCGTCCACGCAGTCTTCAATGGACTAATTGATCCACAATGGCAGTAAATAAATTTCCCTCAATTTCTACTTGAATGTCGTGAGAACGAAGATTGCGAGCTATAAGGCATAACTTCGACTTTGGATTAATCTGTTCGGAAATAAATTAGAAAAGAGAACAAATTACTTTGGAAACAAATTAGCAAAAATACAAGAACTGAAAACATCAGAAAAAAACAAATGAAGGGTTGTGTCCAACCCCCAAGCTGCTGTGGAACCCCCAAGCTACTGTGGAAGCCCCGGCCGTTCTCCCAAGCCCCAAACATCCTCAGCCTTAAATACATCAAATACAAAGGGTATTTTTGGTGTTTCATTAAAAGTTTTCAAAAAATTTGGAGAGTAACGGCTGTTTCCAACGGCTCTCAGACGGGAGGTCCTATTCCGAGCAAGTCACTAATTGCAGGGGTCTTTAACTGCTAAAATTGACCAAAAGGCCTTTCTACGCAAAAGGTGTACATCTAACGAGGGTTTTTTTACAATTTACCCAAAAAATAAAACTAAGACATTAAACCAAATTAAAGTAAAACAAACAAACCAAATTGAAAAAAAAAAACCAAACAAAGAAAAACCCAAAAATCCTTTTTTCGCCGCCATACTATGTGGAGCAAATTATCTTGTCATCCAAAATCCCAAAATTTCTGTCAGTACACCTTATTTTTTTAGCTTTTTACTACTACAGTTCTGTTTACTTATGTGCAGTTAGCAGGATTCTTAGGCCAGATGGAGCGATCAAGATTGTGAGGAGGAAAGATCAAGTGGTAGTAGTCCTCCCACCCGAGGTGGTCGTTGGCATTGTTGGCCAGCTTGCTCCCGTACCCCTGGATCTGCCCCCTCCGACTGTTTTTCCTATTTAATTTTATTTGTGTAAAAAAATTTTAAAACCGTTTGTTAGTGAATTATCAAGCATATATTGGACTGTTTTAAAAGTCGCTACTTAAAAATTATCCAAAATCGGATCCCTCGTAACCGCTCGGTACTCTAAAAATATCTCGTAATCATTATCCTATAATTGTCAAACAAATCCTTAAGATAAAAAAAATTTCTAATCTAATCACGACTCCAATAGGCCTTCTCCCATATAGAAATTAGTTCAACAATATAGTTGGATTACTATGACATATAGGATATTAATAAAACAACTATTGAGGATTTTTTATAGTTGGATTACTATATTAAAAAAAATGACACAAAGACATAAAAAAAAAAACTTCAGACATAATTTTTTTTTATTATAAAGACTTATATATAGCTGAAAAAATAAGAATAATCGTGGGAGAGGGATTTTTTTTTTACAGTGTCCGACATAACGTCCGAAATTTTTGTGCACACTATATTATATGTCTTTTGGATCCACTGTCCTTCCAACTTCCACCATAAATAAAAATAATAATACGTTGTCGTGGCTCGATCTATTAATTTTGGTAATTTCTATGGGCACTACCAAAATTGCTAGGGGCTAGCCCAAAATAGTTCAAGTTTATTACAAGTTTGCCATCCAAAAATTTTCTCTCTCCTTCTTCTCTTTTCTTTTCTCCCTCAACTATTTTTTTCTCTCATTCTCTTCTCTTAGGTCAAAGAATTAAAACCCTAATTCTTTTCTTTTCTCCCTATATTTTTGGCAAATTGTTCTCTCCCTCAACTCTAGGTCATTGACTTCTCCAAATTTTTGGTAAGTCATCGAACTATAATATGTTACATGTTTTAAACAAGAATTTCACATATTAAAGTTGAATTATGTGTTAAATATAGAAAATTATTGAACATGGATCAACCGGGATCATCAAACGTTCCCGCCACGTCCGAAGAACACGTTCCCGCAACGTCCGAAGACAACTTTGATCCATCGGAAGCTCTCTTGGTAACTACATTTGAACTTGTCATCGGACCTAAAATCGTACTGTGACACAGAGGACTGCCAACACTCTAGCAGTCCAGATCATAGACTAGGACTGCCAGAGTGGTGGCAGTCCTTCACATAAGAAGGACTGCCAGGACCCTGGCAGTCCTACAAATATGTAGGACTGTCAGGGTCCTGACAGTCCTTCTTCTGTGAAGGACTGCCACCACTCTGGCAGTCCTAGTCTATGATACTAGAATGCAGAGTTTTATTGCAGTCCTTCACAGAAGACGGTCTTGCTATTAACACAATTTGCTATTTATGGACACCAATCTTATGCACGGGCCTAATCTATGAAACCTATTTACTTTAGGAGTTTGTCTAATTGTACTAACCAAAGAACATTTATTGTAGGACTTGAGATCTTCTGATTTTGCGGTACCGGCTCCAATTGCAGTCAATGTATCCCATTTATTTTGGACCGATCTATGTTTTGAATCAAGTGAGGGTGCGGTACATTGGTGTCGAGAAGTGGGACGGGAAAACAACATTGTTCTAGTGATATCCAGATCGGCCCGAAATCGACCGGGACGACAAACTGTGGTGGTGGGCTGTGAAAGAAGTGGTGTGTTCAGGACGTACAAGAAAAACACAGTTATCCAAAGTAAAGTTCCAAGAAGAAATGTTGGAACGAGGAAATGTGGTTATCCATTCACGATACATATCAGAAACGAAGAAGAGGAAAAATAGACAGTAGAAGTGAAGAATGGAACCCACAACCATGAAATTGCCGAGACACTATTGGGTCATCCGTATGTCGGACGGTTGAACAATACGGAGAAGAAGATAGTCGAAGACTTGTCCACCTCCGGAGTTGCACCGAGACAAATATATTCCGTCATACGATATGAAGATGAGAAGAACATGTCTACAATGAAGTTAATATACAACGCCCTAGCTTCTTCAAACGCTGTCCGAACGAAATCAAGAATGGCGATGCAAGAAGTGCTCAAGTTGCTTGCCGATAATCATTATGTTGAGTTCCATAGAAGACATCCCCAGAGTAATGAAGTATTATCACTCTTTTGGGCTCATCCTGATTGCACAAATTTGGCCAGGTCCTTTGCCGACGTGTTAGTCCTTGATTGCACGTACAAGACAAATAAGTTCAAGATGCCTCTCTTTCATATTGTCGGGTTCACCTCTACTTGGAAAACATTTCCAGTGGCATTTTGCTTCATGAAGAGTGAGAAGCTTGAAGACTACACATGGGCGTTGGAGAAACTAAAAACACTTTACACTGGTCATACAGAGCCGTCAGTATTTGTTACCGACAGAGAGTACGCCCTCATTAATGCTATTCGCATTATTTTTCCTCAAGCGGATACATTGCTATGCACTTGGCATGTCAATCGTAATATTCAAGCCCAATGTAAGTTGAAGTTTCGGAAGAAGGGTGGTAAAATCGACATGCAGATTTTTGACGAATTCTACAATGATTGGAATTGTGTGTGGCGAGCATCTACGATTGTCAGTTACGACGCCGCATGGTACTTGTTCAAGCAAAAGTAGGAGGCGAGGGAGCCGACATGCATTTCTTACATCAAAGATACATGGCTTGAACCGCACAAAGAACAATTCGTCTTAGCATGGTCGAATGTGGTAAAGCATTACGGCACGACAACTACCAACCGTGTCGAAGGAGCACACTCTTTATTGAAGAGGCACCTAAAATCATCTCTCGGCAACTTCGTCTCTGTTTGGCAAGCTATACATTTATCAGTAGACCGGACGGTGAATGAAATTAAGGCATCATTTGAGATGAGTTTGAATATAGTCAAGCATGAGCATAGAAAGGAAGTACTCTTAGATGCTTTAATGCGCGTGGTATCTCACAAGGCGTTGGCCTTAATAGCTTATGAGATTGAAAGATCAAAGTTTGTCGGACTTGATCCCGAGGTTTGCGGGTGTGTACATCAACATACACTGGGCCTCCCTTGTGTACATCAGATTAATGAATATCGCCGTGAATCTATTCCTATTCCAGTTGAAGCAGTCGATCAACGTTGGAGACAGTTGTCTATGATGCCTGTGGTGAAGACGGACGATGATTTCTTCTCTTTGCCACAACTGAAACTTGTCCACGCAAGGTGGTTAGCCTCAGTAGCAGCGGAACGGCAGTCCATTGAGCTTAAAATGCAAGAAATTGCATGTCCAGTCACTACTACAATGCATGAGCCGACCGTTGTTTCCAATCCTAAAGGCAGGCCTCAAACAAGATTGACTAGTTCACAGAAGAGAAGGCTGGAGTCAACTAGGAGAGATCCATCGCACTTTGAGCATGTTGAACGAAGCTTACAGCAACCTTCGCCTGCACGGAAGGGCAAGCTTGTCGTTCGCCGAAAAATGGAGAAAATAGATCTCCCAAGAAAAGATACAGTTGCAAGCCAAACAACGAGTTTGTATATTGACAAATTTCAACCTGCGCTTCGAAGTTACATTTGGTCTATTGTCGATGTCCCCGGTGATGGCCATTGCGGATTTCATGCCCTTGCAATGCATCTTGGTTATGATGACAAAGACGGATGGAGACGGGTGAGGCAGGAGCTTTACGAGGAGTTAGAGACTCGTCTTCCATTCTACTCCCGCATCCTAAGCGAAGAAACGGTTGCAAGTTTGTTGTTAAGTATCCCTTACACCGACAGTGTTACCGGGACAGACCACTACATGTCAGTCCCGTCTGCCGGCTATTTATTTGCTAATAGGTACATGATACATGTTGTACTTATCTCGCCGGATATTAATAATACATTCTTTCCGATGTGCGCTCCTCCGACGGACCACGGAGTGTCTAACCTATGTACTATAGGTCTGATCGGGGATCACTTCGTTGTACTAAAGATGATCGCTCATTCTCCGATTCCTCCACCTTCAACAGTTTGGTACAAAAGAGCACCGGTCGAAGCCATCGCTTGGACCACACCTTTCGTTGAGCAGATCAACCATTGTAAGAGGTTGTTGAAGATTGAGGAGCCAAGAGACTTACCTGCTGACCACTACGACGTCGAAATCGACTAAGTATAGATATATTTACAGTCTAACATTTTGTATATGGAGGACCACTTTTGTATACAGTAAAATATGAAGTCCAGTAATATATATAGAGTAAATTTTGAGTTATATGTGTTTGATTTTGCGTACCTGTGTTATATGTGCCTACCTGTGTACTATATGTTGCTGCATGTGTTATATGTGTTTACCTGTGTCTACCTGTGTTATATGTACCTACCTGTGTCTTATCTGTGTTATGTGAGTGTCCACTGTCACATCGTTTCAGTTTAAGAAACTGTTACAGAGTATCAGTATCTGGACTGCCACACCCATGGCAGTCCAACACTGAAGTAGGACTGCCAGGGTCCTGGCAGTCCTACCCAAAACTTGCTGTTACAGCAAGTTTTTGATAGGACTGCCAGCATCCTGGCAGTCCTACTTCAGTGTAGGACTGCCAAGGGTGTGGCAGTCCTATCTAAGAATCTCTGTGATAAATTTATGTGTGAATCAAATTCACACAGAGATTCATAGTTAGGACTGCCACACCCATGGCAGTCCTACACTGAAGTAGGACTGCCAGGGTCCTGGCAGTCCTACCCAGAACTTGCTGTTACAGCAAGTTTTGGATAGGACTGCCAGCATCCTGGCAGTCCTACTTCAGTGTAGGACTGCCAAGGGTGTGGCAATCCTATCTAAGAATCTCTGTGATGAATTTATGTGTGAATCAAATTCACACAGAGATTCATAGTTAGGACTGCCACACCCATGGCAGTCCTACACTGAAGTAGGACTGCCAGGGTCCTGGCAGTCCTACCCAAAACTTGCTGTTACAGCAAGTTTTGGATAGGACTGCCAGCATCCTGGCAGTCCTACTTCAGTGTAGGACTGCCAAGGTTGTGGCAGTCCTATCTATGAATCTCTGTGTGATGATTTCTTTGTGGGACTCAACACACAGAGTTAAAATTCTTCACAAATTGCCACAGAGTTAAGATTCATCACAAATTGCCACAGAATTAAATTGCCACAGAGTTCAAATTGCCACACAGAGTTAAAATTATCACAACCACAGAGTCAAATTGCCACAGAGTTCAAATTGCCACACAGAGTTGAAATTATCACAACTACAATAATTCATCACAACTACTTAGTCCCAAACATTCCACATCCAAATTAAGTTTCAAACAAGCAAAATATCTACAATAATTCATCAAATGTACGTTAAATCCACAGCCAACTAAAGTTTGAATCATGAAAAATATCAAAATCCATCTACATATTATACCGGGCCTTGGAACGAGACTCCCTATTGTTCATGAAGGGGAAGTCGACCACGTCGTCGATGCGCTCAAGCTCGTTGGCGACGGCGACACACTCATCACTTTGGCAACCTCTCCGGAGTGTCTGCGCCAACTCCTTCACCCTTTGAGACTGAAAATAAAAGTATAAATGAATTAAGTCTACAAACATGAAAATCTCAGTCTTATTACAAATACGGAACTCACCATTCTCACCAACCCAGCATACAAGGCATTCTTGGAAGGAAGAGCTCCAACTGCTCCGACGGCCACGGGACCCGGGTTGGTAGGGTTCGACAACTTAGGATGTCCGACCCCCAGGAAGTACTGCATGTAGTCCTCGCTGCAGTCGGCCATCTCGGTGACCGGTCGTCTCTCAGATTCCCGAAGTACATGTCGTTGCCGCTCCGAGTAAAAGTCGGTCACCCAGTCAAATTCTGTCGGTTTGTAACTTAAAGGTTGGGTTCCGCGCGGAGGCTCCAACAGCCGTAATGTGCACTTCGACACAGTTTGCACGAAGCCGAACTGACGAAGTACTCTGTCGGGCATGTACGGCTCCGTGATTTCATAGCATGTGATCATGCCATGAAATAAAGAAACTGGTTGGACCTCACGATTCAACTCACGTAAATCCCGGTATGGATTCCAAAAAATCTGTAGGAATAAAGTTAACAATAATACAAAATTAACATGAAAAAGTTAGTCAAAAAATAGTACCTCTTCTGGCACCAAACTGTCTAATACTTCACGAATGGAAGCCAGTGTTTGCCAATTTTTTGTTTCCAGCTGGGATGGCCTCCATCGACACACTCGGGGAAGGTGTTCAAGATACGCTGGATTTTCGTCAGCCCGTCTAAGCATCGGAAAGTGCTCGTATATCCATGTCTATTCAATTTATAAATGAATAGTAAAAATTAAAACAACAAATTTAAGTATACAAGATTAAATTGTTAGAAGTTTTCTTACATGTAGCAGAGTCTGACAGCCGGCCATAGTCTTAGTCCCGACACGGAATGCGATGCCGAGCTCGCGGTAAAGGTTGGCCAGGATAAGCTTGTAAACTGCCAGGACACGGTTTTCTTCCCGTGACTCACAGCCCTAAGGATACGATATGTCCTCTGTATACAACAAAACATATATCAATTATGAAATACATATTTGAAAAGTATACTAAACTGGTAGTTTACAAACGTCGTGTACATACCGGGTTCTTCCATATTTCATACGCAATGTGGTTCTCAAAAGAAACCAACATTGAGCAACCGGGCGGACGGACAGGCGACTCAGAAGGACCGGCCTCCTCAGAAGGACCGACCTCCTCAAATGGAGCAGAACCCTCTTGACGTGATAGGAGTTGGGCAATTGGCAGGTCGTCGTCGTCGTCGTCGGAAGGAGGCGTAGGAGTAGGAGCTCGTTGCTTCGACCGAGCTTGACGTGCCGGTGGCGATGTCCGAGACCGAGCTTCGGGCGCCGGTTCGGTAATTGTTATCGGACGCTCGCGAGGACGTTCCGCACGTTCCTTCCGCTTTGACGCGGTGGGTCGTATTCTTTTGTTCGGTGGACTGCATGACAACATACACTTATTAAGTAATAGAAACAACATGCACTTACCCAACTCCTATATGTCATAACAAGTAGGACTGCCAAAAATGTGGCAGTCCTAATGAAAATTAGGACTGCCACATTCCTGGCAGTCCTCTTTCTGAATAGGACTGACAGGACTGTGGCAGTCCTCTTTCAGAATAGGACTGCCAGGACTGTGGCAGTCCTAATTTTTATTATGACTGCCACATTCCAGGCAGTTCTACTGTCGTGAACCCAAACTCCCATAACGACATCCTACTTTGTCGTGTTCTAGGGTTAGGGTTTCAACATAAATTTCGGGTTTCTTGTGTTCGAAAATAAGGAAAGAGAACGTGCAAGAGATTATAAACCTATTTTACAAAAACTTTTTCAAGAATTAAACCAATTCTAGGGTTTCGAATATAATGTAAAAAAATTCGAAGAAATTAGGGAAGAACGTACCTGGATTCCGGTTGCTTTGACTTGCGTGTCATCTCTTCGAGAATCTTCGTGGAGGAATTGAGAATGGAGTGATGGAGAAGAAGAAATTAGGGTTTAGGAGATGGAGAGGGAGAGGGAGAGAGCTTTCTTTCTTTTCTTCTTGAGGAGAGAGGGTGAATAATGAAAATGAAAGTGAATTTTTGGGTTTGGGGGGGTTGGGCTGCCCCTAGCAATTTTTGGGTGCCCCCTAGCAATTTCTCCACATTCATGGGCTGCCCCCAAGTAAATGATGTCCCCTAGCAATTTTGGTAGTGCCCATAGAAATTACCTTAATTTTTTGCCATCTAGCCAGAACTTTTATTCCACCATAAATGGAAAACAAAATAAGAAAAAAAAGGCTATTTATAAGGGTACATCAAAAGTTGACCAGGGCTAGCCAAAAGCAAACTTTGATTTATTTACAAGTTTGTCATTGAAAAAATTACTCAGAGCTAGCCAACATGTGAGTATATAAGTCAACTTTTTTTTTTGCTCTCCTCTCTTTCCTCACAAGAAGAAGAAGAAGAACAAGAAGAAAAAGAAGAAGAAAAAGAATAAGAACAAGAACAACAAGAACATCAATTTTTCCAAACCTAGTTTATTTTGATTTTTTGCTTTCTTCTAATTTCTCAGATCTTTTTCTCCAAACCCTAGTTTATTTTTCTTCTTCTTGTTTGGGCATTATGGATGAAACCCTACTTGTAGAAGAAATTGGGTTATCAAATCTATTAATCTATTAACCAACTTTTCTTTATTAATAGAAGAATTATACATGAAATCCTAGTTGCAGAAGAAAACTATGGAAGAAATCCTAGTTGTAAAAGAATTGGGTTCATATCAGGACTGCCACAATTTCTGACAGTCCTAGAAGTATTGAGGACTGCCAGAAATTGTGGCAGTCTTGAAATAGACTCGATGTACAACAGGACTTCCATAATTGCTGGCAGTCCTAGAAGTACTGCCAGGAATTGTGGCAATCCTGAAAGGAACATGCTCTACAGCAGGACTACCACAATTTATGGCAGTCCTAGACGGACTGCCAGAAATTGAGACAGTCCTGAAAGGGACTTGCTGTACAGCAAGTCCCTTTCAGTACTGCCACAATTTCTGGCAGTCCTAAAGTCAAAATTCCCGAATGAAAAAAACATGTTAGGGTTTATTTCAATCTTGATATAGAGTGAAATATGCATTTTAGGGTTTATTTTCATGCATTCTTTGTGAGGAAAGAAGTATTTAAGCTTTATTTTCATGCATTTTAGGGTTTATTTAATTTTTTGGGTGTCATCGAAATTGGGAATGAGAAGGAAACTAGGGTTTTGATGGAGATGGTGATGATGGAAATGGTGGAGAAGAAGAAGAAGAAGAAGATGAGAAGTAAACTAGGGAGATGTGAGAATGGAAATGGTGGAGAAGAAGAAGAACAAGAAGATGGATAGAAGAAGAAGAAGAAGAAGAAGAAGAAGAAGAAGAAGAAGAAGAAGAAAGCTAGGGTTTTGGAAGAGAGAGAGAGAGAGTGAAATTTGGACTTTGGGAGGGGTGTGGGGTTTGGACAGTCCCATGAGTAGAAAATTTGGATAGCCCCAGTAAATTCTCCTCAAACATTGGCTAACCCAATCCTGACTAGTCATGAACTTTTGATGTGCGCTTATAAATAGCAAAAAAAAAAAAAAAAAAAAAAAAAAAAAAAAAAAATTTAGAAAGGTGGTTGTATAGAAAGGAAGAATAAAACTTTATTTTGTTACCAACCTAACCTTGCATGATTATAGTACAACATTACAACTATTACTATTACCAACCTAACCTTGCATGATTATAGTACAACTATTACCATTAGCATTCATTCGTCTCTCTCTCTCTCTCTCTCTCTCTCTCTCTCTCCATCCTTTTCCACAGCACTGCACCTGACACCATGGATCTCGTCCTTCTTCCTCCTCTCTTCAAGATCTGAGAGATCCAATTGGCAAAACTAAATTTTCCCCCAAATCTTAGGGTTTGGATCCGTCGCCAATGCCGACGCCGTCGAAGCGCATCAGCAGGAGCGGCAGCACCGCCGGAGGGGGCGGCGGCGGACGCCGTCCTCCGATGGTCCTCCTCCTCTTCCTCTCCGTCCTCGCGCCCCTCCTCTTCCTCGCCGCACGGGTCTCCGACGGTGAGTCCTCTAGGTTCCCGAGATCTCGATCGTTGTCGGTCATGGCAATGATCGACTGTCAGTTGCTTTAGAATGTTAAGTTTGTCGAGATTGCAGTCAATTGGGTGCACCGACACTTCAAAAGTGTCGGTTTCGTGTCGCCGCGAGTATTGGACACGACATTGACGCAAAAAAATACACAAGAAATTGTCGCCAAGTGCGTATCGCCGCATCAACGTACATAGGTTAGGTAACATGATATGCATTGTTGACACTGGACAAATTTTGGTATAAGGGTTAAATGGATTGAAGTAGTACATATGAATTTATGGGGTCCATCTACGGATGAGTACAGAGGAAAGGAATTTATATAAGAAGCATCGAAAATTTGCGTGGAACGTGTATTATTTGGTGTAAAGTAACATAATTTAAGTAATTCCTGGAAGTAGTTTCCCGGAAGATGGTGAAAATAGAAAAATGCCTGAATAAATTGATCAGGAATGATTCACGTTGTATGGTAGGTCACATTATTATTGTTGACGTCTAGTTGCATTGTTGAAGGAATGAATTCATCGGGCTGTTTACGCAGATCGAACCTTAATCAGAACCTTAATCAAGTTATGTCATGACGTGTTGACACAGTCACAGAAGAAGTTTTGGGATGGGGCGTAAATAGATTTGATCTACCTCAGTGTTGGCTTGAAGTGAGGTCAACAAGAGTCAAGATTCAGCGAGAACGGTGTTTCAAAGTTGCCAGACCTGGGGTCCAAACTGTGCTAATTCGCCACTGTCGGGAGTGGGTGTTTGGCTTTGTTTCTGGTTAGCGGTGTTTCAAAGTTGGTATTGGTTCCAAATTAAACTGCGCAGATTCACCATTGTAGGGAGTAGGGAGCGAGTTGAGGTTTTTTTTTGGGGGGTTACGCTTTCTTGTGGAATAAGTAATAGGATCAGACTAACAGATATTTCCTATTTTTCACTCTCCTAAATGTACTTTTTTTTTCTTCTGAAATATTGTTTAACCTCAACTTAGACATCCCTACACTGGTATGACAATTGCAGGATTGTACAATCGTAATATCGTATTGGGTTAACCAAATAACTGGGAAATTTGATGTAGGACCTTCCAACATTTTCCAAGGAACATCAATGATCCACACACATCAAAACACCAAGAAAAAACATATGGGTTTAGAAATAGTAGAGGAAGGAAAGGTTCAAGAGAACAGAGAAATCCGTGTATGACATGTCATGATGACAAATTTGAAGAGCTGTTGAACTGTCATGGAATACGGACACTCACATGCTAGGCTTTTCCCGCTTGAGCATGGTAACCTACAGCTGGCTGAAGCTTATAGGCTGCCCGTTGAACCCATATAACCAAAACCCTAACTTTAGCTGATCTCAATAGTTATCATTCTTATCACTTGGTTCAGCTGTGAAATAACCACCTTCTAAATGGATCTGGAAAAGTGAACTCCAGCTCAGCCCACGACTTCCCTTTGCGTACCTAAGGCCCCTATGAATTCAATGATTTAAGGGCCCCGGTCTCCAAAGCCTACTGGTTGTCCTCCCGGCCGTGACCAGGCAGGTCTCGGTTCAATCTTGCCGATTCAACCTAGACATGGCTCAACAGAAGGGGTAAGGTAAAGTCTTATTAAAACAAAACTCTCAGTGCACTTCGGAGCACGGTCTTCCATTAGGTCCTTTATGGATGATGAAAACCTCTTGGCTATACTCTATTGTCCGCCTCCGGCAGTTCCTTTTGGCTCGGCGGAGCTGAGCTGGGCTCCATTGCACTTCGTAGGAAATGCATAGGAAGTCCACGCATTGTTGTATGGCCACACCAGGGAGGTGTTGTGCCCGTCTGCATACGGCTATAGTATTGAATTGGCCAAGTTCGATCAAGTTCAGGTCACATTTGAATGGCCTATGCCTGGAACCCAATTGAGGTCCTAAACTGACCCAAATTAAGGCCAGGTTTGACCGGGATTTGGGTTTAAAATATGGTCAGGATCGGATTGATGCCTTTGTTCGGGGTCATGGCTACAATTCGTTTAAGTTGAGCTTAAAACAAGGCCTGACAGGTCTGAATTAGATGTTAGTATGATTGTTGGATATAATTTGGGATCGTTAATTTGAACTTATACCCACATGCCACAACATATATGAAACATCAATAAGTGCGCCTACCAGCTGAGCCAAACTGTTAATATTTATATATTAAACTAAATCTTAGTATTCAGTATGTATCTAACCTGCTCTCCTGTTTCAAATTAAACTTGCCTGGCAACTACCCGTTAATTAACAGTTTTATTGGACAGTCATGTGAGCTCCAGTATCAAAACCTTATATGTGAGGGTTCAGAAAGCGAAGACGTAAGCTGTGAACTACAATTGACTTTGACAAAGAGGGAAGACATATTTTCCATTATGTAAAGCTCCAGGCATCAGCCTAAATTGGGTCTTCCCCCTGACCACGACACCTGGACTTTGGGCTAGGATTCGACGACGGGCCTCAACACACAACAGATATTTGTGGGGAGCCTTTGCGTATGCCCTCTAAGCCATGTTATTCAGCACGGTGCAAAATCGTGGTGTCTGTGGTGTCAATGCTTCCCGTAATCTAACTATATCCCTTCAGCATGTAGTCTTTCTTTCTGCATTTTTTTTAAAATGTTATATTAAATCATGATACGTGAATAAAAAAACACTGAGATACAATATACCGAGTATTCTAAGTATTATACATTCTTGCTCCCGTCTGGTTTTTTCTGTGCTATGTGGCATTTCCTAGCTTTTGCTTAAATTATTATCTTATATAGTTATATGCCAGAAGACTATAACTGTTTTTTCCTAAGGGTCTGCTTGGCAATTGTAGGGTAGTGGTTATGAGGTGTTTTTAGAGTACCGGTTATGAGCGGTTATAAGGGGTCCGGTTTTTGGTGGTTTTTAAGTAGTGGCTTTTAAACCAAGGTTCACAGTATCGGTATCGGAATCGGTATCGGACTATTCCTACGAGTATTGGTATCGGCGATATCGGTAGTATCGGCGGTTTCGGATCGGAGTATCGGATTTTTTGGTATCGGAAAAAAATAATTATTAATAAATTATTTACATTTAAAAACAAATATTTTATACATTTAGGCATAATTTAAGTATTTTCAGTGTTATTTTGTAGTACTTTTGAAATTAAATAACATTGTAATCACCAGGCCTTAGCGATTGGTTTACATATAATAGATTGATTTTCTCCTTTAACATGTTTTTACAATCTTATTATGCTTTAAACCCTTGATGATTTGTCTTTTTCGTTTAATTTTCTTTGCCGAATTGACCGGAAAAGAGACCCTCAATGTTGGTATCGGTAAGTATCGGATATCGGTCGGTATCGGATCGGGACATGCCAACCCGTATTGGTATCGGCCGTATCGGATCGGTATCGGCCGATACTTTAAACCATGTTTTAAACCAGTCCAATCCATGCTTGGTAACTCACTAACGAGTGGTTCTTAAAGTTTTTTACATGAATAAAATTAAATAAGAAAGGGTATTAGTAGTTATAATTATATATATTTAGTGAGAGTATAAATGGAATAAAATAATAATAACCCCCAAAACCTACCGATTTCGGGTGTTTATAAAGCCACCCAAAATTACATTACACTGGTTTTGGAAGGTTTTTGAGCCGACCAAAACCAGTGCCTCAAACAAAATTAACAAGCAGGGGTTTTCATAAACGGTCGGTTCAAAAACACCCAAGATCCGGTGAAAACATTGTTACCAAGCAGACCCTAAAGGACTAAGACCTGCAAATTATCTTCCATTAAGGGTTTTCTAAGATTAATTATTATTCTAGCACTTTATTGTTCCTGTTGACCAGGATATGCATCTGCCTGAGCTAGGCTAATTGTTTTTTTTTTTTAATTTTATTTCAGATCGGAAGGGCATGACAAACTTCTCAAGCAAACAGGTTGCTTCTCGTTTGAGACAATTTTTTTTATATTTTAACCTTTCCAAGTGTTACACTTTACCCGTTTTATGTTGTCTATTCATGTCTGGAGTATTGTGACAGATTTCGGGCTGGCGAGAGCAGTTGGTCACGCAAGATCTCAAATCTATTCTAACAAAAGAGGTCGGTAGGATTGTTGCAAACATTTTATAGTCCTGTAATCCTTTCTCCAAGCTGGGCTGTGGATATGAGCCACCCAGCCGCCCAAGGGGGGATTCAAACCCAAGACATGTGCTTGGGCGCCTCCCCCCCACCCCCCCCCCCCCCCCCCCCCCCACCCCACCGCACTACCACTAGGCTAGTGCCTTAGGGACTTGTTCTCTACATGAAACATGCCTTGTCCCCTATACAGGAAGGTGTGTCGTTATCTTCATTCTTGTTGTTTCCATTTAATTTTGTGTTCCTTTTATATACTTTAAATCTTTTCTTAGTACTCTTATTGCCTTTTCTTTTCCCTCCTACTTTTCATGTTCTCACTTGTGTTTTCTTCCTTTTTCTGCTTATTTTCCCCTAAACAATCAGTCCTTTTTGCGCAGGCAGTAAAGTTTAGTAGCATTCCCCTTCCAAAGAATAGAAGGGTATACCATTTCTTCATATGACACGAAGTGTGTTGTGTTAGCAGACTCTCGATGCTCGTCTCCTTTTGTTTTTTCTAGTTCTTTTGGTTTTGTTTTTCTCCCCACCTTAAACCATTCCTCACCTTGAACCCCTATAGTTAGCTATGTTGATATCTCTGAGTCTCTGGCACTTTGCCAAGTTTTGAAACTTCCTCATACCTTTTCGTCAATAACATCTTGTTGCAATTTGTGGCATTTTCATGGTAATAGTTCTGCACGTAGTAACAATTTAATAAATTATAATTCTACTATAGCGTGTTATGCAATAATCAACATCATACATGTATTCCTTGCTTCTAGTGTCTGAGATTCGAAGGTTCATTGCGTAGAGTCTTCTTCAAAGCTACACACTTGCACCTGTGTCACATGTCTAACTATAATGAAGTAGCCATACACACTCTCCTCCGTGGAGAGTCAAACGACTGTCTTCACCACCATGTAACAATATGATTACTGTTATGGAAAATTATCAATTTGTGCCTTCTAATGCTAACGCCTTCATGTACAGATGATTGATTTCATTACTCTAAGCCGAGATGATATGGAGCCGTGGAGTCTTGATTTGTTTAGAAGAAATTATGTGTCTTCTTCGTGGCAAGTTGATGGAGCAAATAATGCTGTCCACAGTAATTTGAGTTCAGCCAATGTAAACATTCATTATTATGTTTGAAATTTCAATAGGAACATTGGTAAGTAATGATCATTTTTTTCATCTTTGAAGTCAATGCAGACAACTTTAGATGTTGAAGAGAAATCTTCCAAAATCAAATTGGAAGAAAGTGCTAAAAGGCTTAAAGCTGACTCTGGTGATGATCAATAAGGCCCTTCTAGATGTATTTCATTGTTCTGATGTCCTTATTTATTCAACCCATTTAGTACCTTTTCAGTTGCAGATCAACATCAACTTCTTGATTCCCCAGCAAAATTAGCCCGAAGGGTAATTTTTCTTGGTTTTGCTATGCTTTCTGTTTTTAGGTTCACTTTAAGGTGACTAGTTTATCATGGGTTCCAACTATGTGCATGAGAATGCACTTGCAGTTTCTTAAGTTTGGAAAAATAATTATTAATTGCTTTTAAAGGATTACCTCTACAGATTTCTGTTGAGCCAGCACACATTTATTTCTCAACTGTACTGTAAGCTCGAGATCTTTTATAATAGTTGTGGTGTGATGCAGCATTTGAGGGAAAAAAGGCGAGAAAGGAGGGCGCTAGAGTTGGTTCAGCAGGATGATGAAGTGTTGATTAAACTGGAGAATGCTGCTATAGAGCGCTCCAAAGCAGTAGACTCTGCGGTGTTGGGAAAGTATAGTATATGGAGAAAAGAGAATGAGAATGAGAACTCCGATTCTACAGTGCGACTGATGCGAGACCAAATTATTATGGCTAGGGTCTATTCTATTATCGCCAAGTCCAAGGACAAGTTTGATCTATATCAAGCACTACTAACTCGTCTTAAGGATAGTCAGCATGCACTAGGAGAGGCCAATGCTGACTCTGACCTTCACCAGAGGTGTGAATTAAGATATTTTCTTTACCTTTCTTGTTTTGCTTTTCAGTAAGAACTTCATATTGACCTTTTGAATCTAATTTTCAGTGCCCCTGAAAAGATCAAACTAATGGGTCAGGTTCTGTCAAAAGCGAGAGAGGAATTGTATGACTGTGAAGCCATTACTACGAGACTTAGGGCAATGCTTCAATCAGCCGATGAGCAGGTTAGGGGCTTAAAGAAACAGAGCACATTCCTAAGCCAATTGGCTGCAAAGACGATTCCTAATGGGATTCACTGCTTATCAATGCGCTTGACCATAGCATACTACCTCCTGCCTCCAGAGGAAAGAAAATTCCCTAGGAGTGAGAATTTAGAAAACCCAAATCTGTACCATTATGCGCTCTTTTCTGACAATGTGTTGGCTGCA
Organism: Iris pallida; assembly: GCA_029216955.1. Lineage (NCBI taxonomy): Eukaryota > Viridiplantae > Streptophyta > Magnoliopsida > Asparagales > Iridaceae > Iris > Iris pallida. The sequence continues at coordinate 8,051,431 of JANAVB010010199.1, forward strand.
TCTGTTGTTGTCAACTCAACTATCATGAATGCTAAGGTAATGCATCATTTTACTTTCCCTTTTGTCCTGTTGTAGTAGTATCTGCTGCAACTCTTCGTTTATATGCTTTCAAGTTTGACATTACATTCGTATATACTTTACAGGAGCCAGAGAAACATGTGTTCCATCTGGTTACTGATAAGTTGAACTTTGGAGCCATGAACATGTGGTTTTTGTTGAATCCCCCCGGAAAGGCAACCATTCATGTAGAAAATGTGGACGCGTTCAAATGGCTAAACTCTTCTTACTGTCCAGTCTTGCAGCAGCTTGAGTCAGCTGCCATGAAAGCTTTCTACTTCAAGAATGATCATCCTGCAACCTTATCAGCAGGTTCATCCAATTTAAAATATCGAAACCCGAAATATCTGTCTATGCTCAATCACCTAAGGTTCTACCTGCCACAAGTTTACCCCAAGTTGGACAAAATATTGTTTCTTGATGATGACATTGTTGTCCAGAAAGATTTGACAGGACTCTGGGCTGTTGATCTTAAGGGAAATGTAAATGGTGCAGTGGAGACGTGTGGTGAGAGCTTCCACAGATTTGACAAGTATCTCAATTTCTCAAATCCTCACATAGCAAGGAACTTTGATCCAAACGCATGTGGCTGGGCATATGGAATGAATATGTTTGATCTCAAGGAATGGAAGAAGAAGGATATAACTGGCATTTATCACAAGTGGCAGAAAATGGTATGTATACACAGATATATTTGCTTTAAGGCATAGTGTCGACGAAAATATTTGCTATATGACATGTTTTGGGTTATAGGTATATTTTACTATTTAACTACAACAGCCAATTTGAAGCCGTGTGAAGCTGTTGTCTGTCATCATAAAAGTAAGCTAAGAAGCCCAAAAGTTTTAAAAAAACATATTTAAAATTTAAGACTCATGCATGCATGCATGCCTGCCTCTTTTGTAAATGATTTTTTCACGATGCATGTACAAATCTAGTATGTAGTAAATATGAAGTTATAAACTACTTATAATTGATTGCAAGGATAGGATGTCTTGTGACACTATATCTTAAAGAGAATGACTGTTAATAAGGAACTGCATGCATTAGCTAAATTTTACCAAATTGTCATCAGTTAGTTCATAGTTCACTGTTGCAAATTATATATAAACTTATATACTCAATATAAGGTGAAAAATCTAGGCTTTAAAAGTTATTCAACCATATCTTGAGGACTCAGCTGGTTTTATGTTGTACAAATAGAAGCACTGGGCCGTTTCGTGCAAGTCCAAATTCCGAATCTCTTTTAAGTAGCTAACCGAGCATGCAAGTGATCCAATCTTAGGTTTTATAACCATGGGCATGGATTCAGATACGGACACGATACAAACATGAAGGAATTTGGACTAATCATTTTTAGAAAAGGATATGGGTATGGTAAGGATATGGGCATGGTAAGGAAACAGTAATAGAAACGGATTTGGACTAATCATTTTTAGAAAAGTATATGGGTATGGTAAGGAAACAGTAATATATACACATCAAAACATATCTAATTATCTATATACATATTTTAAGCATTAGATCTTGATAGTAGCTATATTTATGCACGCTTTGGGTAGTAACTAGGTGCCAAGAAGTGTGAAGAATTTGATGAGAAATATTACTCTCATAGTTTGGCACAAAATCAGTTTCAACCATGTTTTGGATCTTTTTGGAGCTAGACATGGGCAAGCCATATCCGACATATTGAGTGCTAAGGAAATGTCTTGTCAGACCTGATGAAAACAGATAATAGCAATGAGAAGTGTTGGAATTTGTAACTATGGCAGCTCCAAATGCAGAAAATCAATGACAACCCTGTAGTTTATCAATACATGCCTCGCGAATCCAGTTAAAATCAGTTGCCTCACCCACACATTAATACATGAAACTGTATCTAATTTCAAGTACTGGTTTTCTTTTTCTGTTTCTTCAGAACACAGACAGGGAATTATGGAAACTTGGGACACTGCCTCCTGGATTGCTAACATTCTACAAATTAACATATCCCCTTGACAAGTCGTGGCATGTGCTTGGGTTGGGATACAACCCGAGCATTGATCGATCAGAAATAGAGAATGCTGCTGTTGTACACTATAATGGGAACATGAAGCCTTGGCTGGAGCTGGCAATGACCAAGTACAGGCCTTACTGGAGCAAGTACATAAAGTATGATCACCCATACATTCGGAACTGCAAACTGCGTGAATAGACAGAGACTTGTCGGTTCATTACTGTAAATTTGCTATGGGCTCTTGGTTCTGGTCCGAAGCTGCAGAGAAATAGCGTACCATTTTACGCCATTCTATTAATTATTGCTTTCTCTGCCTGTCGTCTTGGGTGTCCTGTTCTTTAGATTAGCCTCCTTCCATTCAGGAAGATGGTCATGGGGTGTGCTTACATGTAAGAAGTTGATGTTCTGTATGTAGAGTGCTCTTTTGTTAAACGATGTTGGAGGGGATTATGATTTTGCTTTGTATACGCATCTATTCGGGCTCTATCTTTCGACAGACTGGAAGATTCATTTCGTTGTAAAGATCAGTTAACGCATGCTACATGAAAGATTTTGATGTCTTGTACTGATGTTGTGTGTGGACTTTCTTGAATGCCTCACTGGTTATGTTATTCTAAGTTGGACAAAACAGAACTGATAGCTAGATGATGAAATGTAGCATAACTTCTACTGATGGTCAGGTGAGCTTGCACCCCATTTCATCAATATGTATTGATAGAACTCCTCCAACAGATTTGATCAAGTAAAATTATTGCATACACTTCATTTACTCTATAACCTCAGCTGGACACTTCCTTTAAGAATGGTGATTTATGTTATTATGGCAATACTTATAGCCTCCAGATCTGCACCTCAATTAGGAAACTTACTGTTAAGCTTCAACAGAGCAAATTGGCCAACCATAATTGTTGTAGAGGCGATTGTAGCTCACTGTTGGTGATAAGAGTATCAATGGTGTCGCCGCAGCTGTAGTGAAGTGAATTAATCCATTGTCTCAATCTCGGTGATTTAAGGACCGAGTTCACCATGTTGTCAGAGTTGGACAATGAAGATGGATGAAGAGTGAAGGCCATATCAAGCTCAAGAAACTCTTCTTATCTCGGTTTAGATGTCCTAAAACCTAGTTTTGAGGCGAAAACTCAGTTTTGATTTGTTTGAGCATTATTTGGATTTTCTTTTAATTAATTTTGTTTTTATTTTGCAAAACCAAACCAACATTTTTTTTTTGTTTTGGATGGTTCACCAAAAGAACTGGAACCTAATATATTTCAACAAAACAATCCCTACTTTTTTTGGCAAATGTTAAAGGTCACCCCCTCTTTACTAAGGACAATCATCCTACTAAGGGCAACCATGACTTACTATTATTTTTACTAAGAGCAACCTAAATTGAACAAGTTTATTAAGGGCCACCCAAAAATCCTCACCCTTCCCTCCCGTTCGTTCCCCCCAAAACCTCCCTCACCTACCTCTCTCTCTCTCTCTCTCTCTCTCTCGTCCCCCCGCCCCCCCCCCCCCCCCCCCCCCGTTCGTACCCCTCCAGCCTCCAGCCCTCCCCAGTTCATACCCCTCCCCTCCCCCTCACCTCCCTCTCTCCACTTCTGTCAATTGAGGACTGCAGGCAAGCATTGCAGTCATGTCTTCACTTTGGACTGCAGGCAAGCCCTGCAGTTACTGTAAGTTTTAAAAATTTTGAAGAAAAATTTCTGTCAATCAAGGACTGCAGACAAGCACTGCAGTCATGTCATCACTTTGGACTGCAGGCAAGCCCTGCAGTCACTGTAGGTTGAAAGTTTTAAAAAAAAATAGAGAAAAGCTTCTGTCAATCGAGGACTGCAGGCAAGCACTGCAATCCTGTCTTCACTTTGGACTGTAGGCAAGCCCTGCAGTTACTGTTACATTCTAACTTGGTGGCCCTTAGTGTTTTCAAAATGACAAATTTATAATTTTTAAAAGTTTCAAGTTGGTGGCCTTTAGTAAAAAGGGGGTGACCTTTAACATTTGCCCTTTTTTCATAACTTTCCTCTAATATATATATATATATATATATATATATATATATATATATATATATATATATATATTTGTTCTATTAAATTTTTGATTTTAAGATATTGATTAAATTAAATTAAATTAAAATTATATGAATTAGATTGAGTTTGAGTTAAAATTATTATTACACTAAAATTTGAATACGATGATCAAGCACTCCAGCTTGAACGGGAGGGAGGGTTGGCATGTCTATGAGCTGATGGGCTCTACTAACAAGAAGGGGAGTGGAAACTGTCACGTCCCGAGTCGACAAACCGTTCGTCCCCGGTGTTGTTATGTCGAATCGATCGTCATCGCTAAGGTGTGATGCCGTACGAGTCTGAAATTGTACTCGTACAAGGCAAGAACATTACATTGATTATTATGTTGAAACACCAAGTTGAAAATTCACAAATCACATCAGAATACATGTCACTCCCGTTTTCCGTTATACATATTTTCATTATACGTATACGAATTTCTGACATTTGTCAGGTGACCCGTGTTGTGACTTGTCTTGCTTAACTAGTCTTGGTTTAATCTTGATTCGGTTTATCTTGACTTGGTTTATTTTGGTTTGGTTCAACATGTTGGCTTGGTTTGGTTTGAGATGGTTTGGGCTTAATATATAAGTCAACCCCTCTTTCTCTCTCCTCCATAACTTTCATTTACTTCTCCATCTTCTTCATTTACTCTCTCCACCTACACCCAAGCCCTAGGCAAGTGCAACTTGCTTCATGATGGATCTTGGATTTTATTGTTCCATTGTCTTCCTCTCCTAGTTCTAAGCCCCTTTAGAACTTGTCATTTTCGATTTTGATAGATGAATTTTTGTAGATCTAAGTTTTAATATTTTCTTATTTTTCTTGGTTTTGATCTACTAAAGCTTGGTATTTCCTAAAACTAGTCATCCCAGGCTGTAGGAAATCTCATTCTATGCAGTTTAGACCCTTGGAAGTCTTAATTCGGACTTGTTTTGAGCAAGTTATGGCATTTTGAAGTTTTCGGGTTCCATGGGTTCTTCTTTGCTGTTTTGGGGAAGAAGAACAGTGCCTAGGCGCAACCTAATGTTTGGGCGCAACCTATAGCCTTGGCACCCCTAGTGCCTGGCGCAGCCTATTACCCTGGCGCAACTTGGCTAATGCCACTTGTTGGCCATGGTACCCCTTGCCCCTTATATGATCTGTCATTTAATTATTGGTTTTATGTTAATTGCTTATCCTTTTTACTTGACCTATTTGTGACGACCCGACTCGATAACTTGTTGAGCATAGCATGACTTGCCAGTATTGATGCTGACATGAACACGACATGAAAATCTGGATAGTGGCCCATCGAGGCGCACTCTTGACAAGATAAGTAACTTGATAAGGCATGTACAATCTTGATAGTGGCCCGTCGAGGCGCACTCCTGACAAGTAACAAGTAACCTGGCATGACGTGATAATCTTGAACGCTGTTGCGACAGCTACTCGGACTTGCTAAGTAACTCTTGTCTTGACATCGTGGCTGATTTTCTTGATTGTGCCTGTATAAGCTACATGTCTCGTCTCGCATCATGTCTAGGACATGAATTTCTGATTTCCTACGGTCAGGGATTTATACTGAATCTGACTAAGTTAATGACTAGATTGATCAAGCAGTTCATATAGAGAGATGTTTCCAGTTATAGGCAATCTCGTTATCCCGGCCACACCTGAGGGACTTGTAGCCTGCCATCGAGTATGGCACATTTTCAGCCCATTGTCATGTGGGGCACTTCATGAAATTAACAAGTTCTATGCACATTATTTAGTATTGCACTCCAAGCCACCTAATAATTCTTGATAACTCTTAAATAAACCTCACTTGGATAACCTGGATAGCTGCAGGTCTTGTGACTGCGGAAACATCTCATTGAATCTTGCTAGTAACTAGGCTTGTGATAACCCTAGTTAGTTAAAGTATCAAGCCGTACTATTTGCTTGGCCGTGAATGATGGATGTAGTCCAGTCTAGTCTTGTCTAATCGATGCCAGTACATCATTACTTCGAAATATTTTACAGTTTATGCTTACTTGTCGATAATTGGTTAGAGACTAAGTTCTGTTCAGGCGAAGGATTACAACCCCAGTCCTTGTTTGATTTACGGGTTGTAACTTGGTTACCAGAATAGTTTCTTAGTTATCTTATCGTTTATCACCCTACCTTCATATTTCCGGTTTTCTTGTCATTATTATGCCTTGTGTTCTAACTTGCTGGTTTTAGTTCCTAAGTGAAGCCTCTCTTATGGCACTTGCTCTTTCTGGGGTCTGACCCAGCTGGTTTTGTATGGCCAGATTTTAGAGCAGCACCCGTGAATCTTTCCGTCTTCCAGCCTGATGGTGAACACTAGAAGAAACCCTGGCAAACGAGTGGGTTTTAGTTTGCTCTCCCGCTCAAAATTATTCTTTTGAGGCGTTTAGCCGCCGAGCAAGTGTTAGCTCGTGTTGAATACTTATATTTCTCGTCTGCCTACGGGCTGTAACATGATTAACAAATCCTAGGGTTGATCATGTATGACTGAAACTCTTGCTAGTCCTCGAATTTTGTACGACTAGCTTCATGATCATCTGAGTATATAATGTTTGGGACGCCTTACTTTGTATGTCTGATGATCTAACATCTTGGATCGATTCTCGTAACGTCCGTCCAAATCAATTTGATCGATGCCACAAGGTGTTATTGTTTACCAAGCTCAGCGATCGAGTCAGATGGCCATATAAGTTCGCGACCGATCCGACTCGGCACAAGCAAATTATGAAGTCCGTCGCCTATCGAAAGCGGGGCACTACATAATATACCACTAAGAAAAAGTTTCGTTCCGAAACTTAAGAACAAGGGTCTGAACTTAAATTAGGCAAACGACGAAGGGTACTTCTCCTTCATCTCTGCCTCCATTTCCCACGTCGACTCTTCAACTGAATGGTTCCGCCAGAGCACGCGGACCAAGGACATCGACCGATTTCGTAATACCTTCTCTTTACGGTCCAAAATTTGAATAGGCTCCTCCGAGTAAGACAAGTCAGTACGTAGCTCCAACTGATCGAAGCTAACCACGTGACTTGGATCGTGCACGTATTTTCGAAGTTGTAAAACATGGAAAATATCGTGCACGTCAACCAAGGCAAGAGGTAGTGCGATCCGATAAGCGACCATTGTAACTCGCTCGATGATCTCGAAGGGGCCTACAAATCTCGGACTCAATTTGCCTTTAACGCCGAACCGCATCACACCACGCATGGGCGTTACTTTCAAAAACACATGGTCCCCGACCAAAAATTCTAGCGGTCGTCGACGAAGATCTGCGTAGCTCTTTTGTCGACTTTGCGCGATACGGAGTCTATCTCGGATCAAGCGGACCTTCTCAACGGCCTGCTCTACCAGTTCCGGTCCGAGCACTTATCGCTCTCCGACTTCGTCCCAGCATATTGGAGAACGATACTTCCTCCCGTAGAGCGCTTCGTATGGAGCCATCTGAATGCTTGACTGATAACTGTTGTTATACGCAAACTCTGCAAGCGGCAAATGCGTATCCCAACTAGTCTTTAGATCGATCACACACAAATGTAACATATCCTCTAAGGTTTGATTTACCCTCTCCGTCTGACCGTCTGTCTGGGGGTGGTACCCAGAACTAAAATTTAGTTTGGTCTCCATCGCCGCTTGTAGGCTCGTCCAAAAATACGATAGGAATCGTCCGTCTCTGTCCGAAATTATTGAGGCCAGTACTCCGTACAGTCGAACAATCTCGTCTATATAGATTTGTGCTAGCCGATCGACGCTCCATCCTAATTTAATTGCGATAAAGTGAGCCGACTTGGTCAATCTATCAACAATGACCCAAATCACATCATTCCCTCGCGACGTCTTCGAAAATCCTACAATGAAATCCATTGAGATGTTGTCCCACTTCCACTCGGGAATGGCGAGGTTCTGTAGCTCTCCGTCTGGCCTTTGGTGCTCTGCCTTCACTTGCTGACACGACATATACTGCGACACGAAAGTAGCCACATCTTTCTTCATGCCGTGCCACCAAAAGTTTGTGCGCAAGTCCTTGTACATCTTGGTGCTTCCAGGGTGTAACGAGTACTTCGCATAATGTGCCTCCGTCAGAATTTCTTTTCTGAGTTCGACAGTTTCAGGAATACAGAGCCTCCCTTTTAGTCACATTGTCCCGTCTTCGTCTTCCGCAAAGTCAGTCGCCCTTCCTGTTGAAATCAGCTCGCGCATCTTCTTCAGGAACGAATCGTCTTTCTGTGCGGTCTTTATTTTGCTAAGTAGGCTCGACTCTAGTTTTAACTGAGCTAGGTGCAGGTGTCGATACTCAATTCCGAGTTCGATACCCATCGCTTCAAGGTCTCGTCGTATCTCATTATTTATGGCCAGTGATCCCATAAACATTCTGCTAAGCGCATCGGCTACAATGTTTTCTTTGCCCGGCGTATACTCGATCGTTAGCTCATAATCTTTTATGAGTTCGAGCCAACGTCGCTGCCGTAAATTGAGTTCTCGTTGCGTAAACAAGTATTTCAGGATTTTATGATTTGTGTAGATTCTGCAAGCCACGCCATAGAGGTAGTGCCGCCAGAACTTCAATGCGAACACGATCGCCGCCAATTCTAGGTCATGCGTCGGATAGTTTTTCTCGTGCTGCTTCAACTGCCGTGAAGCGTAGGAGATGACTTTATCTTTCTGCATGAGTACGCACCCGAGGCCAGTTCCCGATGCATCGCTGAATATCTGAAAGCCTTCTGGACCATCTGAAAGTGCAAGGATTGGAGCTGAGACGAGCCGTTGCTTCAACTCTTGAAAGCTGGATTCACCGTCGTCACTCCACTCAAATACTACTCCCTTCTGGGTGAGGCGAGTCAGAGGCGACGCTAGTTTTGAAAAGCTTCGCACGAATCTTCGATAGTAGCCTACTAAGCCCATAAAACTTCGAATATCGCTAGCCGAGTTAGGTCATTTCCAATCTACCACCGCCTCAATCTTCTTTGGGTCCACCGTGATGCCTTCGACAGAGATTACATGTTCGAGGAATGTCACACTACTCATCCAGAACTCGTATTTACTCCGCTTGGCATACAATTTATTTTCACGCAGAGTCAGCAATATCGTCTTCAAGTGCTCTGCATGCTCTTCTCGATTCCTTGAGTAGATAAGGATATCGTCGATGAATACGACTACAAATTTATCGATTTGGGGTCGGAAGACTCGGTTCATCATATCCATGAAAGCGGCGGGGGCATTCGTCAAACCGAATGGCATGACTAGGAATTTATAATGACCATATCGTGTGCGGAAGGCAAACTTTGATACGTTATCGGGCTTGATCTTCAACTGATGATAGCCTAAATGAAGATCGATTTTTAAAAATATTGACATGCCTTGCAGTTGGTCAAACAAGTCATCGATTCGTGGCAAAGGATACTTGTTTCGCATGGTCGCCTTGTTGAGTTCACGATAGTCGATGCATAGCCGCATCGATCCATCCTTTTTCTTCACAAACAATACGGGAACTCCCCACGGAGAGACGCTAGGGCGAATAAATTTGCGGTCTAGCAACTCTTGTAATTGTACCTTCAGTTCTGTTGGAGCCATTCGGTAAGGCGCTTTTGATATCGGCCGTGTATTTGGAAAGGTGTCGATGCTGAATTCTATTTTTCGATCTGGCGGCATCCCGAGCATCTCGTCAGGGAAAACGTCGGGAAAATCTGCCACAACATCAGTCTGCATTGTGTCTAGAATATCCTTCCTCGTATCTCGAACTGATGCCAAGTATCCCGCACAGCCGGAACGTAACATACGCCTCGCCGAGATTGCCGATACCATCATTGCTGTCTTCGAGACCGTACCGCACGAATATGAGAACTTTGTCTCGCCAGGAAGACGAAACACTACTCTCTTCTCCGCGCACTCGATTGTTGCATGACAAGTGCCCAACCAATCCATGCCCAGGATTATGTCGTACTCTTTGAGGTCTAGTACGACGGCTTCCAAGGCTAGATTTCTTCTCCCGATGCAAATGTGGCCATTCCTAAAGTTCGCAGATATATCGACTCCCGATGGAGTGCTAACGTAAATGTCTATATCTAGTGATTGCATGGTTATTTTATTTTATTTCGCATAATCAGCAGATATAAAACTCTGCATCGCACCCGAATCGAATAGTACTCGAGCAGGTATATTTTTGTAGAGTAATATACCTGTTACAACAGTATCGGACGGGAACACCTCATCCCGAGTTAATGCATAAACTCGGCCTTGAGCTCCATGGCGTTGATTATGCGGGTTCACGGGCACTGCATTTGCGCCTTGTAGTGTAGTAGCTTTATATTGGTTTGAAACGTTCCTTGGTGGGTTGTGTTGATTCGGAACATTTCTAGGACAATGTGTAGCTATATGGCCTACCTCGCCCCACTTGTAGCAAGATCTTGTGACGCAATCGGTTGTTCGGTGCCCACGCCTACCGCATCTGTTACAGTGTCGTTCGCCATAGCCCCTGTTATCAAATGTGTTCGGACGTTTTGATACTTCCGATCCCCCGACGTCGGTAGGACGCTTGTTGAACTTGTTACGAACGACGGACACGGCTCTTTGTGACATACGGCCAAAGATACGCTCACTATCGAGAGCGGCATCGTAGGACTCGCGGTAGGTTCGACACCTTTGATTCATGACGTCCCTTCGCAGTTCGTCATTTAGGCCTTGTTGAAAACGTTCACACCAGGCTTCCTTGTTGGGTAGAAAGGCACCGACAAACTTCGCGAGTTTTGAGAAGCTCGAATCATAATCATCAACAGTCATATTCCCCTGTCGTAACATCATGAGCTCGTATTCTTTTTGACGACGGACGGCGCGAGGAACGTACTGCTCAAGAAATGCTTCCTTGAACATTTTCTAAGAAATCGTGGTGTCCGTATCGACTTCGTAGATTTCCTGCTTCTTAGCTGCCCACCAGTCGTAAGCCCTTAGTTGTAGCTGTAACGTCGCACATGTTACCCTCTGGGACCCTTCAATGCTAAGCAGATTAAATAAGTCCTCCATCTCTGCGAGCTGACCCACTATCACATCAGGCTCTGCTCGGCCATTGAATTTAGGAGGATTCATCTTGTGGAACTCCTTTGTTTTGAACAAGGTAGAAGAGTTTATCATTTACGGTTCAGCTTCTTCCTCGACTTCATCTTGGACATCTTGTCTCTCTTCGGATACCACGACCGTTGCTTTGGTATTGTCCACCATCTTGTTCACTATCTGAGTCAGGGCGTCCATCTACTTCTGTTGCGCATCAAATTGGGCCTTAATTTGCATCTAAAGTTGTTGTTGCTGCAGCTCCATCAACTGTATTATTTTCTCCATCGTCGTCTCGTTAGGGCCAGTACTCTTTGAGCTCGACGTACTATCCACGTTTTGGGTTGTTGTGTCGGAATTGTTCTTATTTTTCTTAGTCATTTCTACAAAACAGAGTAAACCCGTTAGTATTTTTCAAAATATCCACGGGCTTACCTGTATGGAACTTTTATTTCACGCAGCATGTCGATAAGCATTCAATCGAGCAATCGCAACGAGCATTCCAACAATGAAACACCTTTTAAAAATCTGAAAAAATATAACTGAGCTCTGATACCAATTTGTCACGTCCCGAGTCGATAAACCGTTCGTCCCCGGTGTTGTTATGTCGAATCGATCGTCCTCGCTAAGACGTGATATCGTACGAGTCTGGAATTGCACTCGTACAAGGCAAGAACGTTACGTTGATTATTATGTTGAAACACCAAGTTGAAACTTCACAAATCACATCAGAATACAAGACGCGGTTTAGGAAGATAGAAATATGCTTTTTATTCATAGCTTGCAACGAAGTGCAAGTCGTAATTATATTGGATGCCGTTGCGGCTATATTGATTGAAACAAAAGAAACATACTCGACAAGCTGCCTAAACTAACACTTGTCGTTCCATACATTCGCCCCTTTATACATAAGCCTTCGTTGAATTGGCTTCAAAATACTTTAGAATAGAAAGAGCTTCAAAATGCCTCTCCGTACTTCAGCTTCGGTTTAGAACTCCCGCCGCACCTGAGGAATTTGGGGGAGGGGGTTAGCACACTTGCAAAGTGGACGAAACGAACCCACTCGTCTAAACCGACTCTGATTGTTAAGGTAGGCATGCTTTATAGTTTTTTTTCTATTTAGAACTAAATGAATTCAGTTCATATCGATAGCCATCTTTGAAGTAATGAGCATACAGTAAAACATAACGATTTATCACAGTTCTTACCACGGCCGTGCTCGTCCCTGCATAAAACACAGATAATATTTACTACCTGCATAAGACAATAGGTGAGCATGATCTATCTTATATGTGCGGTCATTGGTGTTACATACCACTTGGGACTATCTCAACGGTATTTCAGCCCGTTTAGTCTAGGTTGCGAGCCTGACTGACGGTCCGTAATGCATCAGTGCCGAAGCACGATTATTCATTCCCCCTAGGTCGATTCGATACCGATGCCCCGGATACCGATTCGAGAAAAATCAAACTTGTGCACAAGCTGTCCATGACCATGCCAATGCGTGAACAGTTTAATATATGCAAACAGATTTGTATAGCGCGGACAGTATTGAACGGCATTATCATTTGTCCCAACTCATGCAACGATTCATTTTCCCCAAAGCCGTACTCCCGATTTAGCGTCTTGTATGCACCAAATTGCCCGAGGTATCATAACCCGCGATCGACGTTTCATATTATTTTGCAGCACATAAAATTGTCTATCTTTTTACTAGAACCTTAAACTTTCTCGTTTATGTGTGAAACTTGTATTTTCAGAGTAGATTACTCTAAATCGATACGTTTTTTTCGAGTTCTTGACCTTAGTGGATTGGCATGCATTTAACTTGGCATCGTTTGATTTGAATAAATTCGAGGCAAAGGAATTTCGTTTGCGGGACAGAGTAGAAAAGAAGGGGCCGAATCACCCACCAAGTACTTTGTTCGTGCCGACCGTCGAAGCGCTTCACAACGTTCAAGCTTTAGTTACGCGAGCTCCTGCAATGGCACCAACACTTAGTTAGAATTCCTTCTTTTTCCTTCGCTTTGAAATTCGTAAATTGTATCCAGAAAACGACGCGAAAGCACTTTCATCAAAACCAAGCGGCAAAAGCTCCAAAAAAATATACAGCGGTCCGGTCCCGTCGAAGGGACTCTTATATAGAGCTCACTCGCCGAGACGCAGCCCGCTGCATCTAGGACTTATTCCAACAGAAGTCGTTCCATTAGTTGGTTCGATTCTCGTAACGTTCGTCCAAATCGATTTGATCGATGCCGCAAGGTGTTATTGTTTACCAAGCTCAGCGATCGAGTCAGATGGCCATCTAAGTTTCCGACCGATCCGACTCGGCGCAAGCATATTATGAAGTCAGAAACTGCATGGCCATTTGATTGAGGCTGCTTATGCGGACCACGCGATGAAAATTGATAGGCAGGAGATAGAGGACTACTGGGTCTGGGAAGATGTATAGAGAGAGATACATTCAAGTTCCGAACGTCAGTGAACCAAATTAGGACCTTATCATGATAAGGTTGACTGGGTAGAGGTGGTGTAGACGAAATGAACGACGATTAAGTTTTTCATGTGCCTCTACAAAATGATCGAAAACATACTCCTTACTCGAGACATGCTTACCATGTTTGGGATCACATGTGAGGATAAGAAGTTTTGCTTATGTGAAAAAGAGGATGATTCGAGGGATTATATGTTTTTCGCTTGTGACTTTGTTTGGGATATTTAGAGCTCCCATAATTCTAAGTTTGGGATTCCCACTGCGTATAGTAGAGACCTTTCTTTTGTTTTAATAAAGTTAAAGCTCAGAAAGGCAGTGGAGCTAAAGGATACCATCGACTCATACTTATTTTTGGGGCGGTGGTTGGCACGTGTGGAGGGAATAAAATCAGCGTATCGGGCTTTTACCTCAGTATTTTTATTGTACAAAGAGATATAAATGTTGACATAAATATCCTAGATCCCAGATGACCTATTTTGTAATTTGGACTGGATCATAGTTGTAATTTTGGTGTTTATCTATAATATTTACCTTCTTCGAAAGGGAAAAAAATTTGAATATGATAAAAATTTAGTTATATGTATCATATTAATTATAGATACCATTAGGATAAAAAAAAAAGTAATTCTAAATTTGTTTAAAATCATGTTATATTTATAAGATTTTGGAAATTATATTTGAATAATTTTATAGGTAAAATTTAGAGATGGAATAGTACATTGTTTGGTGACGGGCTCTATGTATAATTTTCCAAGTATTTGTTTCTCCAAATAACCTTTTCCTCGCCCTCCCTAATTAAATAAAAAGGTTTAGCAGGAACATGATTTGATCAACTTATATCTAAGAAGAAATTTATGATGATTTGATGGGTATGATTAACCTACGAATTAAATATTTTATTATCGAATTTGAGTGGCTTTTATGGTTATCAGAGGTATAAAATTCTGACTGGATGATGGAAAATCAGTAGATCAATGTATAGTACGATAAAATTTTGTACATACCGTCGGATATTTCAAAAGAATTTTTTTTTAATTTCTTGTTAACTACCAAGATATATAGTTCATGCTGCATGCACCCCCTCTTACGTACATGCAGTTGCATGTAATAGTAGCATAGAGCATAGGTGCACGAGACTAGGTCGGGCTGGGCAAGATTGGGTTCAACAGATTAGCAGCAGCGGGTTGGGCTGGGCCTAGCGGGTCCGACCGATCTGCTAATGATTTTAATTAAAAATATATATTAAATTTTAAAAATGATTCTTTTTTTTTCTTTTTCTTTTTTTGCTTTAGTCTAATTATATAAAATTGTTTTAGGGTTTTTAAAAAATACCAAATGGATTCTAAATAAAAAAATCTAAAAAATATCAAGGGCCATTAGAAACCTAATTGTCAAGTTTATTAGTATTCCAAGTTGGGTATTCAAATGGTATAAATCCTATAGTCCTTCTAGTAATTTGTTTCTAACGTTTTCTTGAGTTTTAATTGTCAAATTTTTGTCTAGAAATATATAAACATTCTAGAAAGTTATGGAGATCAAATCTAACAATATTGATGTTATTGTGAGTGTCTTTAACTCGAGTTACTAGTTTTAAGGCTTAGGGACGATCGTCCAATTTTCTGATTTTACACACTTTACCAACCATTGCATATGTTTTCAATCATTTACTATGGTTCATAGTTTAAACAAAATACCTTTAAATTTTGCGGGTGCTATAAGATAAAAGTAGAATGGGATCTAAACTTTAAAATAGTACGAACTATTAACAACATTCTCATGGGATGGCTAGTTGAACAACAAGCTAAGGTTGAGATTGTTGTGTATGCTTTTTGTTTTACTAGGAAGAGCTATATATGTGTGTCGTCCAATGATCGAAAAAGACCGGTAGGAGCCGAAGCAACGATATAGAGCTCAAAAGAACAAAGAGGATTAGAGAGGTATATCGGCGGCGTAACGTCGATATACTAACGGAAAATCCGTGAAATGCATTTTCATTTCACCAAGTTTTGACACAATTATGTGCTCACTACGCGTATTGCACGTAGTTTGTCGTTGGCTAATGTTTGGGTAAAATAGAATAAGTTTAGATTTGAGAGCTAGCTTCTACGGTCCCAATTGCTTCTTACTATAGAAATGTTGGAGATCCTATTTAAGAGCATTTAAGAGACCTAGGGTTGGTTGGCTTGAAAGAAAAGGAGGCTTACAAGAGAGAGTTCTTGGAGGCCATTAAGATACATCAATAGAAAGCAGCTGGGAGGTAGTTGAAGGTTTCGTCGAGGGAGGGTTTGCATTACATTATTGTATGTGACATCCTTATAAGGTTTTCTTGTTAATTCAATGAAGTTCTCTCATTGACTCGTTGAGTAGGTCGAGCTTGACGGAACCATGTCAAATATTACATATTTTCTCTTGTTGCTATTGTTTGGATTATTGTGCATGCCTTGTTATTTTTGTCACCGTAAGCTTATTTATATATGAGTTTTCACGTGTTGCACGATACTATTGCGTTTAATAATAGTGAAAATTCTATGGTTAATCCGACACTGACACAAAAAGGTTATTTTTGTCACCGTAAGACTTAAAACGTTGCATTTAAAAATAAATTTCTTAGCTTTGTGTTATTAATTATTATGCTATATGTTGGGCTAATTGATTATAAATATTCATGTGGATATTGCGGATTGTTACTTGAGCTCGAATCGTAGTGTGTAGGCACTCACGTCCTGTTTATAGCTCATTATATTGTACCCATTGATCCTTCTAGCCGATATGGATATTTTATTTTATAATAATATTATTATTTTTATTAATATTAAGTAAAAATTCAATTAGATAGTTAAATTATTAGTATTAGCTATTAAATTATTTGATAATAATTCGTATTTATTTAGCTAAATAATTAGTATTAAATATTTAATATTTTGAAAAAATTAATACAAATTGGTTAAGTAATCAGTATTAATCATTTTATTTAATATTAGTTTTAATCTGTTGTTTCATACTAACTTAAAGAATTGAGTAGTAAAAGTATATTTTATTTTATTTTATCTAATATTAGTTTTATTTTAATTTGTTAAATAATTAACGCTAAAATTTTAACTAATATTAAATTAGTGCTAGTTATTTAATAATAACCAATATAAGTACTTATTATTATTTTTAAACTTGGTACTAATTATTTATTTAATATTAAATTAGTAATGTCACTTTTGTGTACTTTTAAAAAAAAAAATTAATGTATTTATTATTATTTTTGAAAGTAATGATGACTTCAAGTTCATGTCTCCTCTTTCATATTTAACCAAATATTAGAAGTGAAAAATGGTTCAAAATTTGTATACTTTCACATGTCACTTGCAGCCATCCAAACAATCGATTAAATAGAATACGAAACTTGCTTCTTTGCTTTAGCTACACTGCACAGATTATAGGAAACTCTCTTGTAGACGCCAAAATTTGGATAAAATGTGGGACAAACAATGTAGGATTACATTTCTTAATTTGATTGGACTTATACAGCACCATACAAATATACGACTCTTGATCCTTGGACCATGCATCTTTGTGTTCTAAGTACAGCTATGCACTTATTTTAATTTGGATGTGCTAACTGTTTGGTAAATTTGCCTAACATTTCTATCCTCAAAGCATGATGGATCAAGAGTACTCTAGAATTAAAAATTATATATTTGATAGAATTTTTCTTTCAATTTTAAATTTAAAGATAGTTACAATTATAAAGAACTAGAAAGTTAAACTCTAATATAACCCTCTTGCTTTAGTTAGATGACACAAAACATCAAATCCTAAATATTGGGGGAAAATGTTGATATATATATATATATATATATATATATATATATATATATATATATATATATATATATATATATATATATATGTGGGTGAATGTGTCTCCGGAAAGGGGATTGGGGACATCATCACTGTGCTCGGGAATAGCAGAGGAAGATAGCAGGACTGGTTCCGGACTGTCAGAGTTCGACTGCCAGAGTGCTCCGGGATAGCAGAGGAAGAGGGCCGCATGCCTCACCACTACCACTAGGTTAGGGATCATTGGCTATATATATATATATATATATATATATATATATATATATATATATACACACACACACACACACAATAAGAAATGAGCTATTGATGCTCTCCATAATACCCATGTTTGGTTCATGGAATTGGAGTCATGGAAAAGGAAAGTGATTTCTTTCCTTTGTTTGGATGTCAAAGAAAAAATGAGAAGGAAATGTATTTGATTTCCAAGATGAGATTAAATAGAAGAAAAAGTGGTTCCTCCCATCAAAGATTCATTTTTGTTTCCTCTAAGGATTTATTTTTTCTGTCAATTATTTTAATTTTTCAAACACTGAAAAAAGAAGAAGAAATAATTAGACTTATAATTTCTCAAAGGAGAAGAAATATCATTGAATAAATTTCTTTTCCTTTCCTTGAACCAAACGAGGCCTAAAACTAATACCATAAAACGACATAAATAAACATGCTAATTTCATTGGAGATAGGAGCCAATTAGTAGGCCACAGGATTCCATGCATGAAGCATTAGCACTTCTCCTCGAATCCAACTCAGAATTGAAGACGCTATTCCGTTTTACATTTGACGAGGACAGCTTTACATAAGACTTTCGGAGTTTAGAACTTTAGATATGACGACCGGTTACGAAAAAAATACACGATTTAACTGAACTCGTACGTGCTGAATTAAAAAAAAGAAAAAAAAGAAAAAATAAAGAGAGCACAGCTTTACCTTACACTGTGTTTGGGAACATTTGTGGGGAGGGAGAGAAAAATTTAAGGGGAAAAAATGGAGGAGAGTAAAATGAAAGTAAAATTAATTTTTTCTTCCTTTGTTTGTTTGGATGGACAAAAAGTAGGGAAAGGAAAAGTTTAAAAATATTTTTTTATTTGTTTATGGATATAGGTATAATTACTATTTCTTCCTTGGTATTCTCAAATGATGGTTTAATATTAACTTTTTGAGGGATGGTGGGGTAAATTCACTCAAAACTCTCTCATCTCTCTCCATTTTCCTCCCACATTTGGGAGAAAAAAAATTTGGTGGGACCCACATACTTTTTCCTCTCAAATTTTTCTCCCCCGTGTTCTCTCCCCCTTTCCAAATATCATCATTTAAAATTTTTCTCTCACTTTTTCCTAGGGGTGAGCATTATTCGGTTTTGAACCGAAAATTGAACCGAACCGAATAAGAGATTCGGTTCGATTTTAAAAAAAATCGGTTCGGTTTCGGTTTTGAAAATGCTAAATTTTTTTATTCGGTTTCGATTTCGGTTTTGGGTTTCGGTTTCGGTCCAAAACCGAAAACCGAATAAGAAAATTTAGTTTATATATATATATATATATATATATATATATATATATATATATATATATATATATATAAACTAAATTTTCTTATTTGATTTTTATATATATAGGTATTAATTATATATATATATATATATATATATATATATATATATATATATATATATATATATATATATATATATATATATATATTAACAAAAAAAAACACAAATAAACCCAAAAATCGAATAAACCGAAAACCAAACCGAATTAATTCGGTTCGGTTCGGTTCGGTTCGGTTCGGTTATTGACCAATTCGGTTCGATTTCGGTTTTGCTTATTCGATTTTGGTCTAATTCGGTTTTTGGTTATTCGGTTCGGTTGGAACCGAATAAACGGAATACTCACCCCTACTTTTCCCTTAATTTTTTTCTTTTCATTTTCCACCATTCCCAAACAGTACCTAACACTTTCGGAGTTTAGAACTCTAGGTATTTTCTCTCTCTCTCTCCTGTCGCCAATCGTAGCGTTCTGTGCACTCAGCTGACATGTGCCAATTTCCATCGGTTTGCATTCTCGACCATACAAGTTGAAGTTAGCGAGATGTCAACGGTCGAATATCAAATGAAGAAGAAGTAATATGCAGACGTGCGCATTAATCTTTAGATTAATATTGAGCTGTGATTATATTTTGGGAAGGAATTGGAGACATAGCTAAAATATACATATATATTATCAATGTATACATGCTTCGCGGGGAGATTAATTATTTTTTCAAAGATGAATAAATAATCTTACAATAAAGTCTTCGATTCCAGCAAGCTTTAATTAAGAATTGCTTAGTCTACTGCTCCTCTCTTCAACGACAACGCCTAGGTGACAACGATCGACCGACATATATAATGGCATAGATATAGAAGAAAACTGCAAACTTAAATGTATTGATGACTGGTCTTAGGAAAAAAAAGAGAGAGTTTAGTTATAATTTGGTATCATCAATTATTTCAATTTTTTAATTTATATTCTTTTTTTTTTACTCAACAATTTTATACCATCAACTATTAAATATTTTCAGCTCCACATCCTTAAAGTTTTTTTTTTTCCAAAACTATCAGTGCCCTCTCCTCCTCCCCTAGAGAGGTCGATAGTTCCAAGTTTTGAACATGGATATTTTTGTCTATTTTTTTTTATCTTCAGGATATCAAGTCGTACCCAAAAAAAAGCTTAAGGTCTCAAATTGAAAAATTGAAATAGTTGAGGATACCATATTTTCAATTAAGCAGAAAAAATGATGGATAGGATCCATGCGGCAATTATCGGTAGGGTCCCTCTCCCCTACCGCACATGAAAGAGACAAAATTGGCATCTGCCACACAGGCGGCTGTAAGAATGTTGTAAAAAAAATTGTAATCCTAGCATTGTCAAAAAAAAAACCTTAAATCTACGTACACTATTTTTTATTTCCACTGGCGCTGATTGAGTCATTGACGAGACTTCTGCTAAGTACAAATAAGATAGGAATATGAGATAGTTAGAGATGTAGACACATAGTTGCGAAGTTATATTTCACTTTGCAATTGAGAACTTCACTTTTGTGTAGTTGACTTAAAAAGAAAATGATGATCACTTATCCAATTGAAATACGAAATTCTCCGACCTTAACTCCACATGAACTTTGAAATTTACACGTAGACTTTAGATAAAAAGAATATGACAATATAGATCACACTTTCAGACGAAAAGTCGAAAATGAGTTGTCCACCCAACCTCGAGATAATGATTGCGAACAAGATTTTCAATCGAATTTTCGTTCGAAAAAATTATAATATCGACGATATTTCGTGGGTCCGGAATAAATCAAACAAAAATACTTTCTTGTCCGCGAAGAATGTCTGTGCGCCGACGTGTCACCTCCACTGTCACCTCCTCCTCCATCCCACCCCATCCCGCACCACACCGAGTCTACCCCAATTTTTCTGTAGTCCCCCTTCAACAGAGGAAGGACACGTGGATCGTGGACCAAAACTGTAGTCCAAATCAGTGAACAGCGCAGCATTCTCATAAATCAAATGGTTGCTTTGTTCTTATTATTCGTACATATGATGATATGAAGCGAACCAAAGAAATTGAAGCATACATGCATGTAATTGAATGAAAATGCAAACACACCCACAAAAGTATCATTCGTTCGCACACAACCAAACACACACACCTTCATGTTTGCTGCTTCTTGGCCGAACCATAGACGAACTCCCGGACCTCGGCGAGCAGCTTCTCGGCGCTGGGCGGCTCGAACAGCTCGACGGCGTGATAGCCCTTCTCCTCGAACCTCACCACCACCTCCTCCGCCGCTCCCGCCTCCTCCAGCATCTCCGCAAACGCCTTCTGCCGGTCCGACAGCGGGTCTCCGTCGCACCCCGTCACCAGACACCTCGGAAGCCGCTTCGCCGTCGCCGCCGCCGCCCCCTTCGGCTCCTTCATCGGGTTGCAGTACTCGTGGTCCCTGTCGGCCCCCTCCGGCAGCGCCATCCTCCACATCATGTCGCTCGCGCGCAGCGGCAGCACGGGGTCCTCCTCCGACCGGGCCTCCGACTCCGTCCTCTCCTCGCCGCCGAAGTAGGGCTGGACCATCACCACCCCGGCCAGCTTCAGCGGCTGCTGGCAGCTCTCGG
The DNA here is from genome assembly GCA_029216955.1 of Iris pallida. NCBI lineage: Eukaryota > Viridiplantae > Streptophyta > Magnoliopsida > Asparagales > Iridaceae > Iris > Iris pallida. The sequence goes on from JANAVB010010199.1 coordinate 8,073,114, forward strand.
CGGCGGCGGCGGCGCGCAGCCCCGCGTGGTACGCTATGTTGCCCCCGGAGCTGCTCCCCGCGAGGAAGCAGCGGGAGAGGTCGCCGTGCGAGGCGACCCACGGGTCGGCCGCCGCCGCCAGCCACCGCAGCGCGTCCGTCGCGTCGTCGTAGGCGAGGGGGAGGCGGTGCTCCGGCGACAGGCGGTAGTGGAGGGAGGCTACTATCGCCGGGAGCGCGGCCGCGGCCCGCTCGCAGAAGGCGTGGTAGAAGAGGGAGTCCGGGCCGAAGAGCACGAAGCCGCCGCCGTGCAGGAAGAGGACCACCGGGATCCTGGCGGCGGGCGGGGGCCGGTTGGGGAGGTAGAGGCGGAGCCAGGTGCTGTTGGCCGCGTCGAGGGGGACGTCCTTGGAGAGGACTTCCGGCCGGTCGGACCCGGAGCCAGCGACGTCGTCGACGGGGGGAACGAGGGGGGCGGCGGGCCTCGTGACGGAGCCGTCGGGGTGTTCGACTATCTGGAGGAATATGCTCTCGCTCTTGGTCTTGGGTGCATCAGTACTGCAAGTAGTAACACTCTCCATTGCTTGCTACGTAACCTCCTTAGTGATGGACGGAAGGAATGAATCAATGGTTGGTTTGGTCGACTATATATATAAAGAAGAAGAGTATCGTGTCAAATTATTCCACCAAATCATTCCTCTAGAATCTAGACACATAACAAATTTTAACTCAAAAAATTAATTATCTATTTTTTAATATTAATATTATTATTAATATTAATTTAAATTTAAAATTTATATATTAGTTTTCACATCAATCGTCACGCCAGTTGTCGTATCCAAGAGTTTGGCATTGCACTAGCAATAAAATTTAGTTTATCGAAAACTTGGCCTCAAATTCCTGAAAAATTAACTTTTATGATTATATTTGTAATAATCCGACAAAAGGGAGATTATTTAAGCGAGATCAATGGAAGATTTATGAAATGTCCAAAAACTAAAAAAGTTTTATGTAAAATCCACCGCTAAAAAAATTTTCATCGCGTGCCCAGAATTAGAGAAACTTATCCAAAGCGGGTTCCAAATGACCCTTTTGCCCTTCCTTTTAATTTATTGGAAACACCCACAAAACTGCTCTTAAAAAAACGTTTCAATACTCCATCTTCTTCCATACGCTGCTCACTTTCGAATCTAGGTTTTCTCCTCAAAAATCTTCAAAAACTCGTCGAAAAATTTCGGAAAGACCGGGACGAACGACAAAAGTGCTAAAACGGAGGTCCAAACATCATTTTTTTGCGAATCTAAAATTTCGGAAGGCCGTCTAACTGTGAAACTGTTACTTTCAGTCTCCTCGACGATACGCTCATTTTGCGACAAACGGGACCTCGTTTCGACCTCCCAGTCAAAAGTTATGGCCCTCCAAAGTTTCAGCTAACCATAAAATGCAGGAGAATGGCATTCTCCGTCTTAATTTACACGGAGAATGACCATTCTCCGTCTTAATTAGGACGGAGAATGACATTCTCCGTCTTAATTTACACGGAGAATGGTCATTCCAGTGTTAAAACGCAGGAGAATGACCATTCTCCGTGTTAGAAACACGGAGAATGCCATTCTCCGTGTTAAATGAAACGGAGAATGTCATTCTCCGTGTTAAATAAAACGGAGAATGGCATTCTCCGTCCTAATTAAGACGGAGAATGGCCATTCTCCGTGCTAAATTAAACGGAGAATGACCATTCTCCGTCTTAAATAGGACGGAGAATGCCATTCTCCGTGTAATTTATCACGGAGAATGGTCATTCTAGTGTTAAAACGCAGGAGAATGACCATTCTCCGTGTTAGAAACACGGAGAATGCCATTCTCCGTCTTAATTAGGACGGAGAATGGCATTCTCCGTCTTAAATAAAACGGAGAATGCCATTCTCCGTCCTAATTAAGACGGAGAATGACATTCTCGGTCCTAATTAAGACGGAAACGGAGAATGTCATTCTCCGTGTTAATTAGGACGGAGAATGGCATTCTCCGTCTTAAATAAAACGGAGAATGGCATTCTCCGTCCTAATTAAGACGGAGAATGCCATTCTCCGTCCTAATTAAGACGGAGAATGGTCATTTCCAGTGTTAAAACGTGTAATTTAGTTTTTTCAGGAATAAAAAGTTTCGTTCTTCTTTCAAAGCGATGATAATTCTTATGGAAAAGAAGAAGAAAGATCTTCTCTCCACAATTGAAGATCTGAGTTCAAATGTCTCCACGATGAAGATGATGATGATGGTGACGACGAGCGATGATCTGAGTTCGACTGAAAAAAATACACCGAACTACGAACGATCTTTGCGATCTCTGCTGAATATGAGAGCAATGGAATTCAGATTTTCCGTGAAGAAGAAGAAGACGAAAATCGCAATCCAGATCTGAGTTTTTTGAATTCAAATACATATAGATGACCAATTCGCGCGGAGGGGTAGTTTCGGTATTATAAAAATAGCAGTTTCTAGCGGGTGGCATCTAAAAGGGAATCTTGAAATATTTAACGTGAAAATACTTAATTCTGGATATTTCATAAAACTTATCCAGCGGGTGGGCATTTCATAAAAGCCCACCCCGAAATTGGGTTTCTCAGCAATTTCCAGATTTAAATATTTCTATTACTAAATATTTTTTTGAAATAGTTTCGAAGTGTTTAAAAATCAACGAAAGGTGATCCCAAAAAAAAAAAAAAAAAAATTGATAAAGTCTGAATGAAAAAATCCAACAACAATAAAATTCAAATATTAAAGTAACCAAAAAATTCACAACTATAAATTATCAATGCTATGCCTGCAGCTTTGCCCTTGCGTTACGGGTCCGAGGTTCAGTGATGGAGACCTGGAGGTATGAATGAAAGAATGAATGAATCAATGGTTGGTTTGGTCGAATATATATATATATATATATATATATATATATATATATATATATATATATATAAAGAAGAAGAGTATCGTGTCAAATTATTCCACCAAATCATTCCTCTAGCGTCTAGACGCGGTCACCGGGGAGACTAGAAGAGTCCGTCGACTCTTTCTAGAAAATTTCAATAAGTAGTCCGTCGACGCAAAGTAGTGTGTTTTAATGCGTGGCTTTCTTTGTCTTTGTTTGGTGGAGATCTACTCCTATGCTAAGTGTCTTTGTTTGGTTTGATTTGTTGTGTTTGCATGAGACACATAACAAATTTTAACTCAAAAAATTAATTATTTTTTTAATATTAATATTAATTTTAATTTTAAAATTTACATATCAGTTTTCACATCAATCGTCACCCCAGTTGTCGTATCCAAGAGTTTGGTGTTGCACTAGCAAAAAAAAATTAGTTTATCGGAATCTTGACCTCAAATTCCTGAAAAGTTAACTTTTTATGATTACATTTATAATAATCCGACAAAAGGAAGATTATTTAGAGCTAGCGGGATCAATGGACATCGAAATTGGAATAGCTGTTGGATGGTTAGGAGGAGAGATGGTTTGGAAAAATAATTTAGAGGGATAAATAGCATTATTAAATTTTATTTTATTTTTGCTATTAATTCCTCCAAACCATCCCTCTTGATATGACAACTGACGTGACATCTAACGTGACAGCTGACATGGTAATTTAAAATTAAAATTTACGTTAATATTAATATTAGCATTATAATTATCAGTAATATTAATATTAATATTAAAAATATCGGTGATAATTTTTTTGGTTAAAATTTGTCGTGTCAGATAACACATCAGCTGCAACATAAAAAGAGAGGATCCGGAGGAAAATTGATAAAGTTTGAATGTAAAAATCCAACAACAATAAAAATCAAATATTAAAGTAACCAAAAAATTCATAACTATAAATTATCAATGCTATGCCTGCAGCTTTGCCGTTGCGTTACGGGTCCGAGGTTCAGTGATGGAGACCTGGAGGCAGGTCTACCGGCAGGTAGGTAGGCGCGCAGCGACGAACAAATAATGGTTGTATGGCCGAAGAAAGTCTATATTCCGAAGTAATTTTTAATTGTCGGTGAATGTACTATTCTTTGGTACAGCCGTTCTGGGCGGAGGAACATATATGCAAGATTATAGCCAATGAGTTCGAACTAACATTCAAATTTATTTTTTCTTTTAGTTTTATATTCCTGTCATATTAGATGTTTGTCATTAGCTTGACCAATAGAAATCACTGTTAAATTTTAAGTCTTACAGAAATTTGACAGAAAAATTCATCTGGGGTCGTGCTAAAAATTTTTTCTTCCCAAAAGTAAGAGGAAAATTGAAAATTTTGGAAGAATTGTGGAAGAAATTATCCAACTGTCCTTCGTATCAAATATGATTTGAAAAAACAATTATTAAATGGTAATTATATTTTTCTCCACAAGAAAATAAAATATTACTTTAAAAAAAAATTTTCCTACTTTTTGATCATACAAACAAGTGAAGAAAAAAAAAATTTAACTTTACCTTCATTTTACTCTCCTCCATTTATTTTTCCTCAAATTTTCTTTTTCCTCCTAAAAAATGTTCCCAAACACATATGCCTCGTTTGGTTCGCAGAAGGGAAGGGAAAGAAAATCAATTCCTTGGCATTTCCTTTCCTTTGGGAAATTAATATTTCCACTGATTTTTCTTTCCAATGTTTAGAAATGTCAAGAAATTTGGAAAGGAAAGTGAGTACTTCAATGTGGAAAAGTGATTTCCTTGCTTGGATGGATGAAATCACTTTTTCTCCTAATTTTTCTTTCATTGGGAATCACTTTTCTTTCAAATTCAATTCCTTTGGTACCCAAACATAGGAAAGTAATCACTTTCCTTTTCCACCCCGAAGATTTCGCGAACCAAACGAGTCCATAGTGAATCCCTTGATTAGTGGGGAGTGGGCGGAGGGGGGAGGGTAGGAATAGGATAGAAATTTTAAATTTTTTTTAATGAGCTTAGTGAATCATGAGATGCGAATAGCCGCGCCCGTTTGTTAATTGCAGAGCTTTGTAACTTAAATTTTACCTTCCCCAACTCTCAACCAAAATTTCTAATCCTAATTAAGGGTATTTATAAGGGCACTTCAAAATTTACTCAGGGCTAGCCCAGATTTTTTTTTTGTTTTACTCAGGACAGTCCATTTTTTTGATCTAGGGCCGTCCCAAAGTAAAATTTTCCCAAATCCAAATTTTTTCTCTCATTTGCAAAAAAAAATCTCTCTCTTTCTAAACCCTAACTCCTCTCTTCTTCTTCTTCCTCTCCTCCTCCACCATTTCTCCATCCCCAAGCAAGAAGTTAATTTAAAATTCCTAGAAATTTCTTCCACCCTAGAAATTTTCTCTTCTTCTTCCTCTTCTCTTCCAAATTTCCTTCTCAAGAAGATCGATGACACCCAAATTCTTTCTCTATTTGTTTCTAAAATCCTAGAAATTAAATTGAAAAATTCAAGCATCCATTACATGTTTATTTCAATTGTCTGTAGCCCGTTTGAATTAAACTACATTCGGAGTGAAAAATTATCCATTTAAATTAAACATAAGTATGCACGAACGAGAAAACTCTGCGTCGACCAGGACTTCCCAATTTTCTGGCAGTCCTACAAACTGAATGGACTGCCATAAAACTGGCCAGTCCTAAGTCACAGCATGTAAAACAAAGGACTGCCCATTTTTCTGGCACTCCTTACTGTATTCAGGACTCCCATAAAACTGGACAGTCCTACATACAGTAAGGACTGCCAAAAAAATGGGCAGTCCTTTATTTCACATGCTGTGACTTAAGACTGCCCAGTTTTCTGGCAATCCATTCAGTTTGTAGGACTGCCAGAAAATTTTCTTGTTTGCACTAGTTGAACAGCAATATTGGGATTTCCTGTAATGTCCCGCTCCGCATGGCGCATTACGCTAAAGCGTTGACTCAACGAGTCACGTTGATGCAAGGGAATGTATCGATGCAAAATGATGCGGGAGTTAAGTTGTCCCGAGCAATGCATCAAACTAAGTTGATGCGAAGAGTTGCCTTGTCCCGAAAGAATGCATCGAGTTAAATCGATGCGAAGCGCCGCGTTGCCCCGAAGGATGAGTGCGTTGAATCGGCTCGAAGATTCTAAGAAATCGAATCGACCAAGGCGCAAGTCCGAATCGATGCAAGTATTGATTTTAGTTGGTTTCGTGTGCAGGTTATACTTTGACGGGAAAATATTAGAGGTCGATCTTTTACAATATTTAGTAAGGGGTCCGCGAAATCAAATCGTCGCCTTGCGACGGGCTAAGACTTGGGCGCGCTAAGGCAAATCGAACGTATAACTCAATGAAGCACTAAGTGCTCGAATGGCTAAGTCAGGAGAGTGGCTGTGCAACAAAGTTATGGAATCGAGCTGCATCGGCTCGGTGAAACGACGAAGGCATATCGACTCAAGGTGGGAGGATTGACTTCTTTTTACTCCTTCATTCGATAAGTCAAATATATCATTGTATGCTAAAGTTAACCTATCGACGCCACGGGCGTGGACCGATCGGAGATAAAATCATAGTGTGAGTCGAACACTAAGTTAGAACAATTGAAATGAAACGTGCATCAATATGCACGAGTCGCTAAAAGGACATTGGATATCGCTAAGGCGAGCGCCTCGGTGCGCAAGCCGTAAGAACATGGGATAACTGTAATCGGCGAGTGCCTTAGTGCACGAACCATACCGTGCCTTTGATGCACGAGTTAGACAGCTAGAACATTGAAAGACAATAGGCGAGCGTCCTAGCGCGCAAGCCCCGAACATTGAATGCTAAGTTATAGAACATGGGAATACGGTCGAAACGTGCCTACGCGCACGGGATAATAAAAGATGGCTTCTTTGCGAGAGAATACAGTTGTGGCATGAATGTGGCGGAACTGTCGGATATGACATGGTACCTCGAAAGGTGTTCAAGACATTCGGGTCGTTCGGTTGATAAGCATTGTCACTCCCCGTTCCCAGAATAAAGTATTTTATACGTGTACTTCTTGAATGTACTTATTCAATATTTATCATGCATTTATTCTGCATTTAAATTCTTTAAATTTGCGCTTATTAATTTTTTTGTATTTTATTTTCTACTTTTTTTTGGCTCTTGGTTTATTTCGGTTCATGGAAAACCAACTTGGTTCGGTTTGGTTCAACATGGAAAGGAATGGATGGCTTGGATTTGGTGGAGAGAATGAATGGTGGAGATCCACTTGACCTTGATATAAAAGTTCTTCTTCCACTCTCTCTCTTCATTCATTCACATTTACTCCTCCACCAAACCCTAACCCATTTGGAGAGAAAAGTACATCTTGCACACCATGAGGGATTTCATACATCCCCAATTGTTTTTAGTTTATGTTATTCATCTTCTCTTCCTCTACAAGTTTAGGTCTTGAAGTTTTTGTTTTCCATGGATGGTTGGGTGTAGATCTAAGTTTTAAGTTTTGGTTTTCATAGTTTTGGTTTTCATATGAAATTTAGGGTTTTGATCTATCAAACATTGTTGTTTTCGAAATTAAGTGGTTCCATGTTGTAGAGAATTTAATTCTACTAAAGTTTGGCTTTTGAAAAGTTAGATTTCGATTTATTTTGTGAAAGTTATGGCAAAAGTATTTTGGTTCGTTCCTATATTCATCTGCAGCACGAACAGCATGTCGCGGAAGGCACACAGCATGTCGCAGAAGGCGCATGTCGCAGTAGGCGCATGTTGCAATGAGGCGCATGTCGCGGAAGGCATACAGCATGTCGCAGAAGGCGCATGTCGCAGTAGACGCATGTTGCAATGAGGCACATGTCGCGGAAGGCACACAGCATGTCGCAGAAGGCGCATGTCGCAGTAGGCGCATGTTGCAATGAGGCGCATGTCGCGGAAGACACACAGCATGTCGCAGAAGGCGCATGTCGCGGTAGGCGCATGTTGCAATGAGGCGCATATCGCGGAAGGCACACAGCATGTCGCAGAAGGCGCATATCACCGTAGGCGATTGCTTCAATGAGGCGCATGTCGCGGAAGGCACACAGCATGTCGCAGAAGGCGCATGTCGCAGTAGGCGCATGTTGCAATGAGGCGCATGTCGCGGAAGGCACACAGCATGTCGCAGAAGGCGCATGTCGCGGAAGGCACACAGCATGTCGCAGAAGGCGCATGTCGCGGTAGGCGCATGTTGCAATGAGGCGCATGTCGCGGAAGGCACACAGCATGTCGCAGAAGGCGCATGTCGCAGTAGCCGCATATCATGTCGCGCATGAGCCGCATTAAGGCGCATGTCGCAGTAGGCGCATGTTGCATGAGGCGCATGTCGCGGTAGGCGCATATAATGTCGCAGTTGAGCCACATGAGGCGCATGTCGCGGTAGGCGCATATCATGTCGCAGTTGAGCCACATGAGGTACATGTCGCGGTAGGCGCATATCATGTCGTAGTTGAGCCACATGAGGCGCATGTCGCGATAGGCGCATATCATGTCGCAGTTGAGCCACATGAGGCGCATATCATGTCGCATTAGGCGCATATGGTGTCGCAGTTGCATGCATGTCGCAGAATAGGCCGCATATGCATAATTTGGTTGTTTCTGACTGTTATATGTCCTAATTAACTGAATTGTGGCTAGAATTTCTTTCAACTCCCAACATGAATTTGTTGATCTTTTCCTTGGATTCAAGAATATATTACCAACTATTTTATACTAGTTATGGACTCGACCATGATTAATACTAATTTGACTTTTATGCCTTGTCATGAATTGACCCCGACTGTTACTTGACTAATAATTGATCATGCGTTCCTAGTTGGAACTAAGAGACTGGCTAGTCGTCTTATTGAATTGAATGAATGAGACACGTTCATATTAACTATGAACTATTATAATCGATTGGCCGATCCCGAATATTGACATACAGGCACACATGCAGGCTTCAATTTATTTATTTATTTTTCTACAAAAGAAGCATGTGTACTTCATGGTCAAGGCATGATTATTCTGTGGTTAGTTTGGATTGTTGTATTACGCTATGTAAGACCTACAACCTAACCGTACGGGCATCGTTGTAGAGTTGTGCATATCGTACCCCGTACAAAAGTACTCATTCTGAATGACCACGATCCACGGCATGGGATTTCACTCAACGTAGAGACTATTAAGTTAAATAAAATAATGATTGCATGGAGAGAATGGATTCCCGAGTTCTTACATGGCAGCCCTCTTGGGACTAGTAGTGCCCGACAGGCCGGTTGGTCCCCACAGATACTGCAAATCTGCCACACGGACAGGGAGCAGCATCTGGTTATATTATCTATTGTATATTGTATATAGATGACGGACGTTCCGCTGGGACTCGTCTAATTCATGATTGGCGCAATTGATTGACTGGGTAAACTAGCTTTGCTTGCACATAGTAAGAACTGAGGAATCCTTTATTGCATAATTCCAGGATAACTTGGAACTCACAGTAGCAAGCCGTAGTAGTTGTATGGTCGTTTAAATTGATTTGTTTGTGTGCTGTACCTACTCTGTTACCTAACTGAGATGATCAGAATGTCAGGACATGACGGGCCAACTTCTGTCCTTGTTTGGTTGGGAGGTTGGTTCGAAGTGTCGTGATGTTATGTGAATCCCAGTGGCAAGCAGAGATCTACTTATCATATTCTCTTATTACTGGTTTTAATTCCTCATATCGTGCTTCCTTGTGGTACTTGCTATTGGAGGTCTAACCTCTCTGGTTTTGTATGGCCAGATTTAGAGCCGGTTCCCGAGGACTCAGCTTACTTCCACCTCCAAGATGGTCAATACTAGAGGAATGATCGCATGAGGACTCGAGTGGGTTCCTTACTTCCCCGTTCGTTTTGTTACTTACTTTATATTTTGCCGTTTGGCACCGACATGTTAGTCGGATTGTCTTGTACTTACCCTTACATATATAATTGTAATTAAGTCAGACTGCAGCTGATAACAATTGTGTATATGTTGCTATATCATCTGGCTATATTTTGTAAAGCCAGATCTCAAGAACATTTTGACTGAGTGTTTGGGACGCCTTACTGCTTTATCTTACATATTCTCTATTTCTGTTTCTTATTTGAATGATTGAGACAATAGATGTGAAGTGACCATAGTGAGACTTTCATGTAGTATGCACCCCCTCGTCTTTTAGACAGCATTGATCGTATTATACGGTATTCATCTACCCGTAATACGTAGCTGGCTGAGTCATTCCCCCGCTCTCCAGTATTCTGGTTCTGGGGCGTGACAAGCATTGAGTTGAGGCACGATGCCATTGAATCATTGAAACGAAGTATGAAATGTAAGAACACAGAAAGCTAACGAAAGAGATACGAGACGATAAGTCTGAGTCTTGGACTCAAGACTATGTTTGGTTGTTTGAATTTGATTACTTGAATGATAGGGCGTTGCATGGTCGATTGGAATGGGCTCGAGATTAAATTGTGATAATAGCCCGTGCACGGGTGTTTCCCCCAAAAACGGTTAAATGTCGGAGGAGCGCCCCGGAACCGATTGGCCGCGGAGGGATTCGAATAATCTTTGTAGGCGCACATCCTTAAACGAGTAGCGCTCGTCTTATAGATGGAAAAAGCCGCAAATGATGGCATGTAGCGGGAATGTTTCGGTTGTTGGGTCCGCAACCCACCCGTGAAACGCCGGACAGCCCGACAAATAGAGAAAGAAGAAGGAGAGAAAAGAAAGTAAGACTCCTTTAGTCCATTCCGGCGCGGATATGCCAACGGCCCTCATATAGTTAAGGAACGATGGATTGAAAGTGTAGGCGCGTATGCGTCCCGCATAGAGATCCTGCTTAGAGATGCACAATAACATGACAGGGAAGGATTACGGCGTATTCGCCTTACGTCGGTGCAAGGGCGAGTGCGTCGACTTGGTAAGTCGCGCCACGAATCAAACACGAGATTGCTTGTTTGCTTGCCTATTAAATTCGATAACATGCTGCTATATAACATGCTTTACGCTTTCGAAGATGCCATGAAATTGACCCTAAGGAGAACATAGCAAGATCATAAGCTAAGTTGCATGATTCAACATAAATATTAAAATGTCGGTTTGGAAAGATGATCTTTGCTTCAGTACATGCGAGGACGAACGTACTGATCCCCCACCAGCTTCATGCAGGGTGCAGGGAATGGATTGCTCGCGACGAAGCGTTGCTTGAACGTGTTAAGGCTTGGAATGCCGAAGCGCATTGAAGCGTGCTATCGCATTGACGCTCGGACTACGCAGCTGGATTGATGCGGCCGAGATATAGAAGGCATGATGTATGGAACGGTGAAATCCTTTGTGGGCAAGAGAGAACCTGAGTGTTGTAGCCAATCTGGCATGTATTGTTAGGCTATCGAAAGCCTTTGTAATCTCTGTTTCGGATATCAATAAAGAGAATTTGTTTCGTATGCTCTGTTTCCTTTCGTTGTTAAATATCGAATCAAAAGATAACCATTTGAGAACTTGTCATCTTGCCTTGCACGAGCGCAACTCCAGGCTCGTGTGGCATCACGCCCCCTGCGAGGACGATGATTCGGGTGATTCCGGGTCGGGGCGTGACATTTCCCCCCATATTAGGATTTGTATATTATGAGGAGCCTTTGGGTGCCATCAAAATTGGAAATGAGAAAAAAATTAGGGATAACAATATTAGGGTTTCCACCAATATTAGGGTTTAACATTTTTGTTGTTGTTGTTCTTCCTTTTCTTCTTGTTTGTTGTTGTTGTTCTTCTTCTTCTTGGATGGGTTGAAGAAGAAGAAGAAGGAAAAAAAAGAAAAAAAAAAGTGACTTTTATACCAAAGAGTGGGATAGCCCTGATCAATTTCTTCAATGACAAACTTGTAAATAATACAAAGTTTAAAATGGGCTAGCCCTGAGTAAAAATTGAAGTACTTTTATAAACACCCCTAATTTATTGCACCACCTTTTAGGCCTCGTTTGGTTCACGGATTCAAGGAAGTAGGAAAGAAAAGTTGTTCCTTTCCTTTGTTTGGTAACCACAAACTTGGGAATTAATTTCCTTACAAGGAAAAAAATTGGAGGGAATATGGTTCCACTCATGACCCATGAGATTGATTTTCTCTCATCCTTTCCCAACATTTATTACAAAAGCTATGACAAAAGTAACCATGTGTTATTACTTATTTTACCATTAATGTTATTTTTCATAATCTTATTTTTATTTTATATGTAAGGATATTATTGAAATATTGCTATATTTTTACTTTTTTTTTTACACCAACCAAACAATGGAAAAGAAATATGACATGAATGCTACTTTCTCATTTCCATGAAAAACACAAAGAAATGCATTTCCTTTCCGTGAACCAAACGAGGTCTTAGTTCCGAGGCCAATGCGGGTCGGGTCTGGTTCCCAACCTGACTTGACCCGACCCCAATGTAAGCTTTGGAAGGGTTAGGGTTAGGGGTTTAGGTCTCTCGACGAGCTCCCGAATTTCCATCTTCAATTTCTGCTGTTTGTGGCGACTGCCAAATGACTGCAGTGGCGATCCGGCGAGAGGCGGACGGCGCGCCGACGGCGAATCCGGTCGGTACTTTTCTTTTTCTTTTTATTCTTCTTTCTTTTGTTCTCCGTTTCCGTCCGCTCCCGTGTCGGATCCATTTCGTATCCCCACGATGTGTCCGTACAGTGTCCGCGGCTAATCGTCGAAAGATTCGTCCGGATACGTCTGTATTGGAACCGGACACGAATTGAAGCGGTGGAATGTGGCTGAAATTTGGTATAGATTTGCCAAAAGCAGACGGATGCATGGTCGACACAGTACAATGCGTGTCAGTACGGACCAAAATTTGGTGAAAATAGGATTAATTAGAACAATTTAGACCATAATTTGGCCAGATTTGGTGTAACATAGCTAAAATTCGGCCAAAGCTTGGCTAAACAGGTCGATATGGACCGAGCTTCGGCCCAAATTGGCAGTAAACTGAGAAAAGCTGAAAATTCTGCCCGGGTTTGATAAAACAGGCATGAAATATGCCTCACATATGACAAAAACCGGATGTGAAATGACTAATTTGACGACAAGTTTATATACCTAGTTTTGCTTAAATTTGATTTAATTTTGAAAAGACTTTTGTATTCATTATATAATATATGGTATGTTGTGCATTAAATTACGGAATAATCATGTAATGATTTCGTAAAGACCATGAAATTAATTTAACATTCTAAAGTGAAGTTAGTAATTATGGGAAATGAGTCGGGCAACTTAATATTGATGGAACTAGACGACTTGGATTTGTGCCTAAAAGAGCCTGGGTGACCTAGACGTCTCTTTCTGTAACATGGCAAGCCGTGTCTGCCTTTATCTTTCGAAATTTCAAACATGTGTTTTTTTTAAGATTTAGTAATGCCAACTTTTGATGTATTATTTGAGAACTAGGAGGTGATCGAGGATTCGCTAGTTGTGGAGAAGGAAAATGCTTCCATGGTGAATTCATCATTAACTGAATGCAAACATGAGGTGGAGAACTTTGATGGCCTGGGTAAGTGACTGGTTCTTGTACTGGACTCTGGAGCTGTTAGTATTTACATCTTCTTTGAAGGGATATTGGTGAACTTTTACTTTTTAATGTACTTTCAACTGTCATGAAAGTTCTTGATCTATATATTTAACAGTTTTTGATCAACTTATAGCGGAACAAAGAAAATATTACCTGCATTGATGAAAGGCGAAGCTCTATAAAATATAAATTCTTCATCTGATTTAATCAGACAACAATAACCTGGTATATGTTGTATCAGGGCAGAAATTCTATTCTTTACTAGGAACTAAGCAACTTATACATAAATGATGCTATTAAAGTTGATGACAGATAAACAAAGTGAGTGCTTAAGTGATTTTTTTTCAGGTACGACTAATAGTAATGCTTATCCTTAACCATACAAATGTAATGCAAATAAAGAAACCCAAAACTTCCTTTTTGTTAGCTCCACAGTAAGCATTCTAATTAGTACTTCTACCAAGCAGTGGTAGGAAAACTGAAAGTGAATTTTGTTATATATTCCTCAAATTTGTAACTAATTTTAAGAACTAGCATATCGATCTTTAGATCTAGAGGTCCGTCTTTTGATTGATAAAGTGATAATTCTTTCTTTTAAGCATAAAAATGTGTGCCTATTGTTCCTAATATCACCAATCTTTGTAAGTGTCTGTCCTAATTAAATAAGTTTGTGGTTACTCAAACTTGTCCCTGTTTTTTTAGGTTCAGTGGTGAATTAGGATACTTGTATGTTGCTCTTGTTTCATTGGCATCATTTTTTAAATCTAAGTAGTTAAACCTGTAATATCTATACTATACCAAAAAAGAGTTACAAGAACAAACTTTCAGAAACACAATGTAGATTTTTTTTGAGTTACATGTACATATTAGTGGGTTTCCTGCAATTTACCCCAAAATATAAGAATATATAGAGTCCTTCTGATCAAACAACTAGTATTATTATAAGGAAATATTATTCTGCAGTTCTAGCCTAAATGCTAATCAAACATGGGCATATCATTTTCATCTTCTCATTTTTGTTAACTCGGCCACTCCTTTTTAGTGAGCTATGATCTCAATCTGAAATCTAAGATAAACCTCTTAGCAGATAACTTCTTATATATGATATTCACACGTCTGAGAACATAATATCTCAGACACTTTGTCAAGATGCATATTTATCCATTTTAAAGTTATAACTTTTAGGAAATTTTCACAAAATATAACAACAAAAGTGAAGGCTTTATCCCAAGATTTTGGATCAGCTACACTAATCTTTTCTTTCATTCTGGTCTGTGAGGGCCATCTATTTATCTTCACAACTTCAATTCCAAGTTTGATCGGATCTCTCCTCCGACTGGTGCATTTATTGGTCTCTATTGCATGTCCGGATTATCTCAGGCAATTTTCTTTCATAATCGACACCTTTTCAACTTCCTAAAAATATGCTCACTTTTAGATTTGCTTTTTGTTAATTCCTTGCCGCCGCACCATAGGTTAGAGTCGTGAGGAGGGTTATATTTTTATATCACCCCAACATGTCTTCACAGGTCAAATGGTCATTTTGTGGGCTGAGAGTTGGTTTCATGCAACGATATATATATATATATATATATATATATATATATATATATATATATATATATATATATATATATATATACCAAAAAAGGGTTATATCTATTATACAAAACACAAAGGTTTTTGAATCCTAGGGCTGACTGTGCCAAGATAAAGAGTGGTTGGGATTTAATCTTGGTGAATCAACGGTTGTGGGGTTTTATGGGGAATCCAAACAGTGGGGGTTGCACTCATAATGGTTGTGGATGAGCATTATTGAGAGTGGGGTTTTATGGGGAATGAGCATTATTGAGAGTGGAGTTTTATGGGGAATCCAAAGAGTGGGGTTTGCACTCATAATGGTTATGGATGAGCATTATTGAGAGTGGGGTTTTATGGGAAATCCAAAGAAAATTCACATCCAGCAGTGGTTGGAATTTAATATTTTGATGGGGGCCTCATAATTATTATTGTTCGTTTAAAATTGGAGGTCCAAGATTTTGAGGGGGAATACCTTAAATGAACCATGCCCTATGGGCACGGGTTATGACTAGTATATATATATACCAAAAAAGGGTTACAAAACAAACTTTCAGAAACACGATGTAGATTTTTTTTGGGTTACATGTACATATTAGTGGGTTTCCTGCTATTTACCCAAAATATAAGAATATATAGAGTCCTTCTAATCAAACAACTAGTATTATTATAAGGAAATATTATTCTGCAGTTCTAGCCTAAATGCTAATCAAACATGGGCATATCATTTTCATCTTCTCATTTTTGTTAACTCGGCCACTCCTTTTTAGTGAGCTATGATCTCAATCTGAAATCTAAGATAAACCTATTAGCAGACAACTTCTTATATATGATATTCACACGTCTGAGAACATAATATCTCAGACACTTTGTCAACGATGCATATTTATCCATTTTAAAGTTATAACTTTAAGGAAATTTTCACAAAATATATCAACAAAAGCGAAGGCTTTATCCCAAGATTTTGGATCAGCTACACTAATCTTTTCTTTCATTCTGGTCTGTGAGGGCCATCTACTTACCTACATGAGAAAACTTCATTTCTATCTTCACAACTTCAATCCCAAGTTTGATCGGATCTCTCCTCCAATTGGTGCATTTATTGGTCTCTATTGCATGTCCGGATTATCTCAGGCAATTTTCTTTCATAATCGACACCTTTTCAACTTCCTAAAAAAATGCTCACTTTTAGATTTGTTTTTTTTGTTAATTCCTTGCCGCCGCACCAAAGTTTAGAGTCGTGAGGAGGGTTATATTTTTATATCACCCCAACATGTCTTCATAGGTCAAATGCTCATTTTGTGGGCTGAGAGTTGGTTTCATGCAACGATATATATATATATATATATATATATATATATATATATATATATATATTTTGGAACCTGGTAAATTGTTTCTGGAATCGTTCCCACTGGGATTCGAACTCCTGACCACTCGGGCCGCATGCATCTCTCTTAACCACTAGGCTAGAGGTCATCTGCATATATATATATATATATATATATATGCTTTAAACGGTGCACAAGACGTGATTTAAACCTCGGTTGCTCCAATACCATGTAAAATCCCTAGTGCTGCTGCAGCACCAAAACTCTAGAGTTGTGATGAGGATTGAGGTTTATATTTTTATATAATTCCAACACTGTTAATGTATTGCAATTGATCTATCTTAACATTCTCATTTCAGCTAAAGCTCATCTTTTGACATGTTTCTGCATAACATTCCGATCTACAATTCATGGTATTTCTTGTAATTATCTTGTAGGATTTCTTTTTTGGTTTTCCAGCTTCAAGGGTTTTCTATGATTACAGCACTTTAGACACATTGCTCTACTTCAATAATCCTGCTTTATTCCTTATGAACAACATTGCACTCAACCTCTTTGTCATAATGGTTTACTGATCATAATAGATACAACAATCAACCTTAGCCTCTCTGTTGACCATTAGTATCAACTACTCATTTCTTGAACTTTTGCTAAAGCTAAATTTCCTATATTTATCATAACAGCTTCAAAGCTGTTATTGATCATAACAGCTTCAAGGGTGTTCTATGATTACAACAGTTTAGATGAATTGGTCTACTTCAACAATCCTGCTTTGTTCCTATGAACAACATTGTACTCAATCTCTTTGTCAAAACGAATTATTGATCATAATAGAATTTGATACAACTATCAATCTTAGCCTCTTAGGTATAACTATCAATCTTAGATATCTGTTGACCATCAATATGAACTACTCATTTCTTGAACTTTTGCTAAAGCTAAATTTCCTATATTTTGCGTTTAGCGTATTGTTTATAAATTGGAAGCATACCTACGTTAGTCTCATCAACCATAGAAACTCGTCAACAGAAAGTCTTCTAATATCATAGCAAATCAGTAATTATAACAAATTGAAAAGGTTACAGAATCTTCATAAATGCTGTTGCATGTGCCATTGAACTAATTTATAAATGATAGTTCAGGACTTTAAAAGGATACTATCTTTATGTCTACACATTATTATTAAATATGACAGTTTCTTTTTGCTCTTTAACCATTCATCCTCACCTAAACTGATTCAGTTCCTACAACTAATTCTTTTCCTATTGCGCACTCAACTTCCTTCCATTATTTATTTATTCTCTCTTTCCGAGATAACCCATCCCTCATTCTTATCACCTTCCCTATTTTGCTTACCGCTTCCCTCTAATTCATCAGAAAACACCACTCACGTATTTTGGTCCTCCCGTCTAGAACCTCCTCAATTCCTCTTCCAATGGTTGCCATCTTCCGTGGAAGTCTTACCATTTCTCATTTAGTTGTTTGGTTCTGTTGTGGCTAATAGGAATACTGCAGTTCCACCACCTTGATCTGCCTTCTCACTGGTTACAATCATTGCCACTCTCACTTGTGCTATTAATTCTTGTCATTATCGTTCGCGCCAACCACTGCCATAGAATTGCTCATGCCAGTCGTTGCTGTTGTGTCACCAGTATCCAACAACATGCAGGTCAGCCACACTTTGTTGCTAGCCCTCCCTCCCCTCCTCTCTGCCTTCGTCCAACTTCGTCACTTGATTCTGCCGTCTGTCAACAGCCAGGTGTTGCTACCCCTGCCTCCCCTCTCCCTTCGTCCAACTTTGTCATTTGATGCTGCCGTCTGTCAACAGACCTTCATGGTCGCTACCGGTCGTAGCTTCACGTGCTGATTAGCACCTGCACTTCTTTATCATTGTTTGTTAGGCCATGACTGCCAAGATGTCGCTCTTCTTCTGTTGCAACCACCCTTTTGCTCGTACTTCTCTATCATCAGCTATCTCCCACATTGCTATCATGTGACACTTCGATTATTGTCACCGTGCTATCATAGTTTAATATGATATTTCAAATAGTATACGACCAATAAAATATTGATTATTGCAAAATCTTTTTGAGAAATTTGCTTAAGGTATTGTGTATTCATTTAATTTACATATCCAATTTTTTTAGGAATTACTTAATTAAATAATTAGATATATGGATGATAATACGAGTCGAGCCGAGCCGAGCCGAGCCGAGCCAGATCCAAACCAGGCCTAACAATATTTCGGGCCAAGAAATTGGCCTCGCCTAACCATTGTCTTACAAAACCTAGGTCCATACCTGCCCCTTCGGTCCGGCGTGTGGGCTTTCGGGCTTGTCCAACTAATTTACCTTTTTCCGATTATATGAAAATTTATTTACGATATTCAATCAACACAATTTCCTTGAAACTTTCCGGGTCGGTCAAATGTGGCACTCCATACCGGGTAGAAGGTGGTCAACAACTGTGGTTTAAGATTAATATTGGACCTTGCAATATTTAGGGAAAATGAGAAAAGTAGGCTAGGTAGTGAGCCATCAATCGGATGGGTTTCGGTCGGGCTAGGGTCGGGCGAGTATTATCCAGTATCCAGCCTGATATTAGATCATGGATTAAAATTGAATATGCCCATTTCTCAACTGGATCAGGGTGGGGTTTGGCTATTTTTGGGTCAGTCCGTGGGCCATCGGGCTAGCCCCGACCCGTTGTCAACTATAGTTGTATGTAGCTAACGAGCATCCTTTCATAATTAAATCAACAAATTGCAACATAATAACAAACGAGTTAAGATTATGCAGCCAATTTGAATGATATTACAAAGGGGAAGAAACTTGGGAGTTAGAACTGACTATTAAGTCAAATGAGCCATGCATTATGTTTTTTTAATCCTGTCTTGTAGGCTATACTACTAACCCTTTATGTAACTTTCAATTCTTTTTCCTTGTATACTTGTATTTACTTCTCTCTTTGGGTTTCCCATTGTTGTTCATCATGTCATCCTTCCTGTCCATTGCTAAAAACAATTGATTCTAAACACTAGAAAACCGAATTTCTGCTGTTGAACCACATTAGATCCTGAACATGCTACTTTTAATAATACCTGCTTGTTGATTAAACTACACTTCCTGATGTAGACTACTCACTTTTCCTATGATTAGTTTGGACTACTGGAAGGGTGGAGTTAAGCTAACCTTATAGGTCTGCGTTGCGTTATGCAACTCTTCAATAACATTTACATGTAAATATTGTTTTATTTATTTGCACTTTATTGTTCTAATATAGTAAGATACTAAAGCCCATATACATGAAGATAATGGAAGTTACCATATATATAATAGCAAATAAGACCCTAAGAGAAAATCTTAGATACCAAAAGATATCGAAAAAACAGAGGACATTTCAGCTAGGGAATAAGTGACGGCAGGCACCCAGAGATGCTCATGTCCCAACAAGTTGTTGGAGCTGCAACACCTAAATTATCTATGTTCCTTTTCAAGCTCTAACTGTTGATCTACATATATGCATCGTTATGCATTGGTAGAACCGTAGAATTCATATTTTCGACTTCAGATTATATCTCAAACATTGATATGCTTTTTGTGTTGTAATTTCGTAAATTTGGCAATTTATTTCCAAGAATGATTGGATCGTCTGTCTTCAACTACATCTCAGAACTGGTTTGTTCTCCATAGTTCCATAATGCTTCATGGTTCACGAAATCTACATGATTTCTCAGAACTTGATTTTTCTCCATTGTTCCATAAGGCTTCATGGTTCATGGAATCTACATGATTTTCTCAGAACTGGTTTGTTCTCCATTGTTCCATAATGCTTCGCGGTTCACGGAATCTACATGATTTTCATGTGCAACTATGATCAAACCTTTTGACTTTTGCATCTTGAGCATGTATAGAAAGATTCATACTTGCTTTACTTGGCTGTGATTGTTTCTTTGCTAGCCAATTAGATTAGTCATACAAAATCTGGACATATCTCAAAGCATGTGCATAGCATTGGCCCGCCTTTAGTTCATATTTAAAATCTAGTCTATTTAAGATGAGGTCTATGTATAGATAGGATACTATATACAATCGAAAAATTGTGGTTACAAGGCGTTACATAATAAAATCAACTGTACCAAAGTTATGACCAATTTCAGTGGTAAAAGTAAATGGCATATAAACTTCCTTAAATGTACTTCATTTACTGAGATAGTTTAAGCTCTGAAAATTTAGAAGTTAATTTTGTTCTTGAATATGTTGAGAAACAGAAATGCTGTGTTTTTTCATTAAAATAAATTGTACTATACAGAAACTGTTGATTATTGTATTTCTTCAACTGCATTACATTATATATGTTTCTCCATGTGCATGGTTTGTGCCTTTTCCTTGTGTTGTCAAAATGTATAGTGAACAAAGAAAAGAGTGAATCCGTGATGCTGTATTTTTCAATATCCTAAGTGCTAACAAAGCTAATCCTTAACCAAATGGATATAAATGAGCAGAGAGAAATTTAATGCGCACATGTTGGGAGTTGAAAAAAGAAGTATTGGCTTTCAATTTTTCTGGTTTAGAAGTTAACATTATAATTCCACATATCGAGCATGAATTGTGAGATACATACTTGTCTTACTTGGCTATGACTGTTTCTTTGTTAGCCAATTAGATTAGTCACACAAAATCTTGGCGGACCTTATCGCATGTTCAATGCATTTGCCCGCCTCTAGTCTGTCTTTAACATCGAGTCTATTTAAGATAAAATCTGTATATAGTTCATGGAAGTTGATAGGGATGCTATATACAATTGAAAAATTAATGATTATTATCTCCAAGTTATGTAATAATTAATAAAATATACTCTACCCAAGTTATGACCAATTTCAGTGATACACCGTACACTACATGAAAAATGTAACATAAACATCATTATCTGCACTTTATTTACTGAAATAGTTTAAGCCCTAAATTTTAGAAGTTAATTTTGTTCTTGAATATGTTGATAAACAGAAATGTTGTGTATTTTTCATTAAAAGAAATAGTTTATACTATATGGAAAATGCTGATGTTTAGTATTGTATTTTTTCAACTGCATTGCATTATATAAGTTTCTCCTTTTGTATGGTGTGTGCCTTTCCCTTGTGTTGTCAAAATAGATAGTGGACAATGAAAAGACCGACTCCATGATGCTGTATTTTTCAAGGTCCTAAGTCCTAACCAAGCTAATCCTAACTAAATGGATATGAATAAGCATAGAGTCAGAGAGAAATTTTATCACACATGTTTGGATTTGGAAAACAATAGAAGTATTGTCTTTTAATTTCCTGGCTCAGAAGTTAACAATATAAAGATCAGAAACCAACATTATCTTGGTTGCATGGCCGAAGCAATAATCTGGTAGGAGCATTTTTGTGCTTGATTGACGCATCTAAGAAGTGTTCTTAAAAACAGTTAAAATCGGCGCCTAGGTGTTAGGCGGCTAGGGCCTGCCCACATTTTAACCGGAATCAGGCAGTTGGACGGAAGGCCAAAAAGATGGAAAAGATCGGCCGCCTTGAAGTAGTCACTGACTCCTCTAGGCGGCTTTGCAAAAAATAAAATAAAATTGTACGGACTCGAAACCCGACCCTAAACCAAATTCTTTTGAATATGTCCCAATCCCAAATCGAGCAGACGCCTAAGAAAACTCTGGCCTAGTAGCAACAGCTAGCAGCCGAAGAGGAGGAGCCTGGCTGTCGAGCGATCTCTATGTCCGCGACGTCAACCTCCGCCACTGGCCATCCCTGATTCTCTCCTTCCCGAGCCTCTCCATGATGCTAACCAAGAAGCCCAAACCCCGAAGATGTGAAGTTCTTCTTTTTCTAGTGAAGTTCTTCATCTTCCTTTTGTCCCGAGCTTTGTTTTCTTTTGCATAGGAACTTGGGAAGAGAAGAGAAGTTTGAGACTTTGAGTGTCAAGTGTTTGACATGGAGCATATAAGCATTAGCCAAAAGAATCACTTTTGAGATTTTTTGGTTTTCTTTTCTTTTTAAGCACCATACGTGTTTTTTTTTTCTTTCTTTCTTTAAGCAGCCAGTTTATAGGCATCAGACAGAGAGCTTCTTATATGACAGACATATAGCTTATTATACCTGAAATAAGAAAGATAAATCTAATTTAATTATAATACATAAATTTAATACAGAAATGAGAAATGTTTAATATAGAGAGCTTATATGACAACAACAAAGGGGAGTGACCGTCAAGATCTAGGCGGACGCCTAAGCAGGCTAGGCACTAGGGGGCGGGTGCCTGACCGCGTAGCGCTTTTTACAACCTTGCTAAAAGCTTAATTAGATTCCATATTATAGCTGGTAAACTTCAGAGTTCTAGCATATATACTTTTTTTTTCTTTTGGTGCAAAACTAGTGGTTTTGCATAGTTTTTGGGTTGGAAGATGAGCTGTCATTTGCAACCAAAGTATTATTGTAGAATTATTAGATTTCTAGGAATTTCAGTTGTGGATTATTGCACAGAGTTAGTAAAGAGTTAAGGGAGGAATCAGTCTCATTAATGGACCTGATGTAGGAATCTTGGGCCCAAGGGTTTACTATTTGGTTCCATGAGAAACAAGAGAGTTATTGTCGCAAACAATGGTTAGTATCTGCACTTCTATCATTGGAATAACAGCAGCTCTCGTTTCTTTATATCTGTTCATTTTTCTTGTGAAATAACAGCGGCTCATACAGCCTAACTGCCCCAAGTTTTAAACTCTCCCCTTTCCTATGGGACCTTCATAATTATTTCTCCATTCTCTGCTTCATTAACCTTTTTTTTGGGGGGGGGGGGGTGTTGGGGTAATCTTTTAGTATTCCTTCTATTTTCTGATTTAGTTTTGAGAGCTCGTCTTGAACTCCATTTTGTAAGAGAAAACTTGGAATCATCAATAAAGTTTCCTATTACTATATTCTTCCTAAAATCTCTTTTTTTTCTAGTCTCCTTTCCTCTTTTTTTTAAATTCTCTCTTTGTTGTCGTAGAGACGAAAACCAGCAAGCAATAACTGCATTGAAATCTTTCCCGCATTAAAAGTCACTAAAGATTCAAGAAAAAAAAAACTTTGTAGTTTGTATCCGTATGTAATTGGGAGCTTGATGTATGAATTTGGACATTAGAATATCATCAAAAGTGGTACATCTTGGTAACTGACTTGTTGTACCTTGCAAGTAATGTGATTATTCAAGCCTGTTTCATCAGCTTTTGAATACTATTCACGACAACTGGCCAATAGTTTACTTGGTAGCATTTGAAGCCTAGCGTAGAACAGTGCAGCTTCTATGGCTAGCATTTGTAACTTGTAAGTATTGTGATTATTCAGTTTCTTCAGCTTTTGAATACTATTCACGACATTGGCCAATAGTTTACTTGCTAGCATTTGAAGCCTAGCGTCAAACTGTGCAGCTTCTATGGCTACAAATATATTTATGGTCAACATTATGAGAGGTGTTATTTCTAAAAGTCCGTTAAGGAGGAGGGTTTTAGGAGATCAGGAAAAAAAAGTTCAAAGAGCTTACAATGCAGATGATACTCTAGAATTATTTAAAGAATGGTATGGCATTAACCCTCGTCAATCTAGCTGACACTCAAATATCTGACCTTGTTTCGGGGATCTCATGCCTAGGGGTGTCATTTGGAACTGAAACCCAAACCGACCAAAAAAATTACCCGACCCGGGCATGAACTTGTCTTCAATGTGGGCATTGTTTGGGTCTAAAAACTAGACCTGATTGAATTTTTGGGTCAGGTCCACTCCATGTGTTTTTTCCAACCGACCCGGACCCAGACCCAAGAACATGAGGTATGGTTTTGGTACCATATAATCTACGAGACCCGAAACTGGACACGACCCGTTTCAACAAATGTTACCTGCACGCGCGCGCGCACACACACGCGCACACACACACACATAATCTACGAGACCCGAAACCGGACACGATCCGTTTCAACAAATGTTACCCGTATATATATATATATATATTTGGAACAAGGGTAAATTTTATTCCACGCAAATCTCAGTACATGTATTACAATACACTATACTCACATCACTCCTACCCCGGTTAAGGGGCCATTACAGATATATCGAATTCTAAATTATTTAGAATTCCTACAAGAGGGATAATCAGCCCCTCAAATATACGCCTGTTACGCTCCCTCCAGACGTGCCAAACTGATGCTGCAAGTCGAACTCTGGCCCTCCTAGCCCATCCCAGCTCCATACCTCGGCGATCCCTAAACCAAGTGAGGATCCCCCGTATATCTCTAGCCCCTCATATATATATATATATATATATATATATATATATATATATATAAACCCTAATTCAGATGTCCCTCTTTCTCATGATCTCTTTTCTGCTATACTTCACCTTCCTTCCTTTCATCCTTTATAGATCCTAAACCTCAACCTTTTCTCCACCTCTTTCATCCTTTCCATTTTCTTCTCCATCTCATTCCATCCCCTTCCACAAGAATATGAGATCTCACAGCGATTGATGACGACCGATCTAATCTTGGACTTCATTCGGCCATCAACCAATGACCATTAAGCTTTAAAGTTCTTTTTGATGTTTACAGTCTTTTGAAATATCATCTTTTTGGTACAAATTAGGATCTTGTTTTTTTATCTTTTTGATGTTTGTAGTCTTTTGAAAGATCATCTTTATGGTAAAAAATTAATTTTGGATGTCCAGTTTGGTACTTGCGAATGATATTATGGTGATCATTTAACTAGTTCATTTTAGTAGGTTTAATCAGTGTTTTATATATGAATATTGATAGAAATACGACTATGGCTAAGGTTGTTGCCCAAGCTTGTACATAATGGGTTCAATGCTTGATATGCAACAAGGGAAGGAGTTGGAGAATAGTACCTCATGTAAATATTGAAGTTATATCATGAAGTTGCATGGATGTCTTATGACTCTTATCCAACTTTGTAAATAGCATATAGCCAATTAGCCATAGGCTGATGAAGCTTCCTTGTGATAGTTTATAATAGATCATGTAAATATTGAAGTATCCATAGAATGTTTACATTTAAAGGATTGGTGTGAGTTTGTGACATTATTGGACATGTATTCTTATGTGAAAACATATTCTTGGTATTCTCTATGAATTTCTAATTGTGAATTTGTGATTTATTTGGTAATTTTTTGGATCTCAATATCTATGAGAAAAATATATTAACTTATTACCCGAGCCCGTACTGTATCCGATTGCATCCGATTCGGACCTGATGTTATATGGGCAGTACTTGGTTAGTCCATTAAAATACCCGAACAAACCCAGTGTTGAATAGGTCCAATATTTCAAACCAACCTGGACCTACCTGACTAAATACCGGGTAGGATTTGGTTCAAAAACCTGGATCCGTGCCTAGAATGTGTTCGGGTATAGTACTACCCGACCGATAACAGGCAAAGGCATGTCTGAAGTCATGACTACTTGAGCCAATGCTTGTTGACATACACTTACATATTATTACAATCTTCTGGACTATATATATATATATATATATATATATATATATATATATATATATATATATTTTGGTAATCAAGTCCTAGTACCCGGCGTAAGCACGGGCTTTTATTACATCAACCTCCCCAGCCTAGGCTTGGGGTTTGTTTCTCTGCACGTCGATTCTCCATTTTTACACGTCTGATGCATCCTTTCTCGATCCACCGCTCGGGTTGATCTCTATCGCACACACCGTCCAGGTTGATTGCGAGTCCCACGATTCTCTTTGTTCGCATAAACAGTTCCTCCAAGTCCAGCTCTCAATTAACCGCTACTTGGATATCTTGATTCATTCCCATTTTTAATTAAGTGCATATCCATGGGGATTTGAACCACTGACCTGGTTTCCCGGGTACTTATGTCTCCATGTTTTAGCTATTTGATCTAGTGGCTGTGAACACACGCGCGCGCGCGCGCGCACACACACACAGACGCATACTAAGTTATATTATATACCCACTCTAATGTCTAAAAGAGTTTAAAGAAGTGTGATAATAGCGATTGGCTTTTACCTTCGTCCTACAGGAATTTTCAGAGAGGTGCTGGTAGCCATCTTAACCCTGGTGCATATAACAACTAGCGTCCTAGTATCCATTTTTAGTACGTGACATTTCCATCTGCAAAATTATACATTGAGATTATACTATTATAAACATGCCATGATTTATACTTGAGATTATACTATCATAAACATGCATGAAGAACTTTATTTATACTTGAACCCCGGATGAGTCTTGTACATAACATTTCCGTTTAACCTTTACATCATCTATCCTTAAATAGATAATTTGTTTGCTAATGCTAATGGTGCAACCCGTCAGTGTCTAATCTTAAAGAGACAAGTTTGACTAATAAGTGTATGTAATTTCTGGATTGCCCTTCCTATTGGCAGACAAGTCCAATATAGTTTCATCTTGATGTCCTTCTAGTGCTTTATTTGTACCCGTGTGGCAGGGATCCCTCCTGGATGTTGTTTCTTTAATACTCTCTTAAGTGGAATGCGACGGGGGTGTTCTGGGGGGGGGGGGGGGGGGGGGGGGCATGTGGAGACCTTCCTCACACCGTTTTATCTGCAAAAAAAAATGTTTGACTAATAAGTTGGTCCAATAAGGATAATAACGATCGAGTTAAAGCAACATATGGCATGCATAATGCGTCTATTAGTATGACAAAATGTAGCAGTACCTATCCACCAACTGGGCTAACAGGCTTTATGGGAAGGTCATCTCTTGCTCTTGTTTCCTTATGGCACGGCACCAACACACATTATCGATGTCAGATTGATAGCTGGTCATAAAATTTCTTGTTATTTCTTTATAGAGCACCGTGGTCAATAGCCGACCCCACTATTATGAGGATGTTGTCTATTGCCACCCTACTCCGCCATTTGTTAAGATATGACGATTTCAACCTTTGCGAAATAATCTTCCAGATTTTGTATTATCATTGCAGTCTTGAATATTTACAAAATGCATTTTAAATCAATTAGTTGGAATGAGTTTATGGGTGCTATTGTTTGAAGAAACTTTTGCTGTTTCTTGATGCTCACAGAGTATGCTATATGGAATGTAACTTTAGTTGCAATAAAATCTAAAACTGCCGAAAATGGATGAAGTTTTCTTCATGGTGATCACATGTCTGAAATCTATCTGCTGGATTTGAATTATCCATGATTTCCCGTGGCGAATTTTTTGTTGCAAACTTATCCTGTTCATGTTTCAAAATATTCTGTATTTCAGTCGACAGCTCAAGTGCTAATAGCTCTCGGAACTTCTCTAAGTAACTGTTTTCTCTAACTTGATTTTTTAAGTTTCTCAACATGATTACTCCTTCTCTAAGTAACTGTTTTCTCAAACTTATCCTGTTCATGTTTCTCAATATTCTATATTTCAGAGCACCAAGTGCTAATGGCTCTCTAAACTTCTCTAAGTAACTATTTTCTCTAACATGATTATTCCTTAATTTTTAAGTTTCTATTTTTTATCTTTAGGTTGTGGACTGGAAAAACCATACCTTTAGTAAATATATCTGCAGTCATCTTCTCTGGTTGTTCACATTATACTTTGCAGCTGCGCAATTCTGAGCTGGTACTGTCTTGGCAGAAAGCTCAATCAACAAGGACAATGAAGAGTGCAATGCTAGTACTGAAGAAAGACTGCACTCTCTTGGTGATGGTGTGGGATCGAGTCTTATGAAAAATGATAAAGGGCATATAAGATACTTTATCATAAAGAGTTTGAGCCATCAGAACATTCAGTTGTCTGTTGAAAACGGCATTTGGGCGACTCAAGTAATGAATGAACCAATCTTGGAAGAGGCCTTTCATGTATGATCATGCCATCTTTTGCAAACGATACTTTTGCTAAATGCCAACTAACATGATATAATCCTGTCTTGTAGAGCTCTGATAGAGTAATTCTCATATTTAGTGTCAACATGAGCGGGTTTTTCCAAGGGTATGCTCAAATGATGTCTTCTGTGAGCTGGAGGAGAGACAATGTTTGGAGTAAATCAACCGGTGGCAGCAACCCATGGGGCCGTACTTTTAAAATTAAGTGGTTACGATTATGTGATTTGCCTTTTCAAAAGACTCTCCATCTCAAGAATCCATTGAATGATTACAAGCCTGTGAAAATTAGCAGAGATTGCCAGGTATTGCTTTATGAGACAACCTAGAAGATACCTTACATTGAATGGTTAATAATGTTTTCCATGCTTTCTCCAGGAGCTATCTGCAGATATTGGCAAGGCACTTTGTGGGCTTTTCGATGGGGAAGTAGACATAAAAGGGAAATTGAAGAGGTAGTTACTAGCTCCTGTTCTTTTGTTTAATGCTGTATTCATATATTTAGATATTGATTAGTGCAGGAACAATTCTTCCGTGGATGATGTCCTGGTGGAGGGAGATAATAGTTTGAAGAGACCTTGGAGAAGCTCTCCAGTTCATTTTGAACGTGAAGGATTAATGCTTTCTGTACCTCCACATATGAGTTGGGCTGGGCCAACGATGTTACATCCATCCTTATTGTACCAACATGTCCAACATGAAGAACACAACCTTGCTCGTAACATGCAAGGAAGCAGGAACAAACTTCTTCAGTCAAATAATAAAGATATGGCTCATGGAAGAAATCTTGCTGCACCATTGTCTGATGAAGATATACTTGACATGGTACTGCAGTGCTGTTAGTGCTTTTATTATTTATTTCTTAAGTGACAGTTTCTTTAGTTTTGGCTCTTCATATACAATTTCTCCTTGCTGTGTTCATGTGCTTTTTTACTCTCCTTGTGCACACTGTGTACATTCACGAATGCAGACAAAAGAAGTGGTCGTCCTGATCAACAGAAAACTTAGGGAATGAATTGGTAAAATAGATATTGCCGACATCTCTTATAGTTAAGGCATCGTTCTCATGGTCATGATGATCAGGATGACAACTACTTATTGCTCTAGGAATTTAAACTGATATACATGGGATGTAAAGTGATAGACATGTGAACAGATTAAAGAGGGTTTACTCACCATACATTGTGTGAACTATTTACTGAGAATCCACAGCAGTGGCCATGGTTTACAAGATTACAAATTTACCACCTCTTGGTGCTTGTAGCATGCATCTGGCAACTGCATATCGTCAAGTCCAAGCTGGCCATTTGTTAATCGTAATCTATACATATTATAAACACATGATTAAACTGGAGGTTGTGATTATTTGAACAATAAACTAAATCCAAGTGTAACTAGCATGGATTCTAGTTATTCGTTTTTTATTATCTATTTCGTTGAATCATTCTTAGCCATAATTATTATGATTCTTCCTTCTAGCTTTTATAAGAACTACTGGCCTTTCTATCAATTCCAGAATGTAAAGGTAAACATATAAGATTATAAGGCTTAACTTTGTTAGGGTTTCCATAATATATACAAATTTCTAAATCATGTGATCGCTTTGTAGACATCATGGTAATACTGTGTCGGAAATTAACTGAGTCCATCTTGCGACAAAACAACTTTTCATCTGCCTTCATGGTCGTTGAGATGATTAGAAGAGGTACATTTATGACTTACAGTTGATGAAAGCAGGGATTACAGTTAAAGGAGTCAATAGTTCTAGACAAGGTTCATGATATCGGATGTCGGTCCCATGCCTGTTGTGGGTTTGCCTTACCGGATACTGAGCGATATACCGGACAAATCGGGAGATATGACACCATAGTGGTATAAGATAATAATTTGCTTAATATATGAACCTATGATAATAATTAAAACATTAATATAAAACTTTTAAGTATCCTTAAATACCTTCTAATAATTAAACAACTCAAAACTATTTTCAAACTAATAACTAGACAAGTTTTTCTTCATAGTTCACAAAGCATGATAACTAAAAGTATCTCAAAACAGAATTTAAAACTAAGCTAGTAAGATACTATTGGAAAATACCATTCGTCGTGTACAAAGTTAACTTGTTATAAGAACGTTTTCTTGAAGTAAACCTTTCTAATTTTTACAGGAAAGTAAACTTGAGGAAGTTAAGGTCTTTTTTTGTGCAACAAAGCAAATTTTCAAGCACATTGCAAAGAAAATAATTTATAATCAAACTAAGAAAAAGGTACTGGTATGGCCAAACAATATACAAAAAGTTAAACCAAATATCAACATATATTTCGCTCATATTGACTGAACTTTCTATGGACCAGTTTTCATGAATCGGATAGGGATACCGTAATTTTGCTCCATCAAAACAGTATACCGGACGGTATACCGCTCATACCAGCCGATATCCTAAACACTGGTTCTAGAGGAATATTCGAATGTACTTGGATTGTTGAAAAGGATATGATAGTTGTTAATCTAACAGAAGAGATTTCCCTTAACAAATAAAGTTTTCACTACATAGATAAGGTTCATTATTACTGTAGATTTCCCTAGTGTATTTTAAAGTGCCCGTGGAGTGTCTGATATGTGTCCAACACGACACTGCAACATTTTGAAGTGTTCCTGCTTCCTAGCAAGAGAGGGAAGGATGTCCTAAAAGTTCAAATGGATTGAATCTTTTGTCAATGAAGATATAACCTTTTAAAGGAAATATTGTTATATCATGTATTTAAGAAAAGCACAAATGTACATAGGAAGCTTTGATAATGATACAAAACTTGAACTATTTTGTTTCAATGGAGTTATTTACTAATTATATTTGTCAATAAATTGGTGGCTGTTGAAGAATGCACTTGAGGCAGCTGTTAAAACTTAAAATTATTAACTACAAATAAACATGTTAAAAACCTAATCACAACTCTTCTGTAATTTTGCTTCTAGCTCAAGTAGTTTCCTTTATGGCAACGCCATACATACTCCATACTGGCAAGTGGCAACTAATAAATCTGAGTCATCATAAAATGAATGCATATCTATAGTTTCATTTCTTGCTTTATTGTTGCAGACATATGAAGAATATCTACAAGTTGTTGGGAGGAATTCTTATTTGCCCCTTCACCCGGTTAGTTTCTTAATATTTTGTGAACCTAATGGAAAGCTAAGTTTAGCTCAAAATCTTAACACCTTTAACTACAGTTTCAGGCATCAATTGGAAGTACGTGGGAGCCTGCAGGATATGCAGACAAATAAGACTGGCAAGAGCCTGCGTGTGGTATAAGTCTTGAAGCATCTTTTATAACTGTTTTTGATCCATTCTCTATATCGGTTATCAATTAATATAAGCCTGTCTTGTTTTGCAGGTGCTGCAAATCTCAAGCTGGCAAGTTATGTGAAAGTTTATAGTGAGGCCATAGTTAGATATAAACCTATGTAGTCGTGATACTTCTCTAGACTATTACAGAAAATGTTATTATGACCAAAGTGATCACTGTTTGTCAAATCAATGTTGCTGTGGAATATTTCTGCAAATTTTAGGTCATTTGTACTTTAGATGTACATTATATTGTGATGGGATTATCCTACATTGTACAGTTGAATCGGATTCCTAGGGATGATTTAGCTTTGTAGTTCCTGAAGATCTGATAGAATGGGTGGTAGACCCTCTTACATGCTGAAATACTATTCTTAAACATGAAGTTCATGACCATTGTTCAACTAGTTTCTGATGAGTTGTATTGGATACACTTGCATACGTCGGGAGTTGCAACTTGCCGCAGAGATCAGGATGAAGCTTTAAATTGTCTAGCTCTTCAAGTGCTGCAAGTTCAGTATATATGAATGTTTACTATTTGGAAATTGGATCCTTGGTTATTCTGTATATATGAAACTTCTCCGATATGCTGAAAGATACAAAATCATGGTGTTGCAGTGCCTCTGTTGTGCTTGTATTTAAGGGTGAGTGACAGTTTCCTGTGGCTGCATTACTTTGGTACATAACTTTGTTGCTGCTAAATTGTATGTGTGTACCCATAATAGGAGAAACACTTTATGTATGCTTCAGACTCAGGTTTGCTATATCGCCTGTACTAAAGCGAGTGCTGCTCCATTGAAACTTTAATAGTAGCAGCTCATCTGCATGATTACATTACCATTGCCATTTTTATTGTTTTTTTCTTCAGAACCTCTGATATTGTTTTGCTCGTGCAGTATTTACCTGTTACTCATCTCTACTGCAGTGGTAACTACTTGGATTAAAAGATTCAGTTTTCTTGGTGCCAATGTACCAGATTGGCAATGTATCAGCTGCTACTTCTGATGAAACCCATATACCAGCTGGTATATTAGTATACATTGCTATTGTATTGTATAATCTCGTATCTGAAAATTTTACGGTAGGTTACTTGAATCCTTTTCATCCATTAGTTCACGATAAATTCAGCTATGTTCTCAGTAACATAAACAAAAGTAAGAATCCTTTTCATCCATTAGTCCACGATAAATTCAGCTATGTTAAGGGCTACGTTCTCCGTAACATAAACAAAAGGAACGTTGCAAATATCGGTATTTTATTATACTATCTTTCAACCTATTGCTTGCATTTGGAATTCTACAACTTACACATGCTCATACAGTTCTAGAATGTAACAGGGGTGTACTCGTAGCTTGAATTCAACTTGATTTGCTCGATTGTAAAATCACTTATAATCGGGTGTAGTTAAATTTGGCTTTATATAAAGGCACTTCACTTTTTGATCAGGGCTAGCTCATTTTTAATTTTGTATTATTTACAAGTTTGCCATTGAAGAAATTGATCAGGGCTATCCCACTCTTTGGTATAAGTCACTAGTGCAAACAAGGACTGCCCAAATTTCTGACAGCCCTACATACAGTAAGGACTGCCAGAAAAATGGGCAGTCCTTTGTTTCATATGCTGTGACTTAGGACTGCCCAGTTTTCTGGCAGTCCATTCAGTTTGTAGGACTGTCAGAAAATTGGGCAGTCCTTGTTTGCACTAGTGACTTATACCAAAGAGTGGGATAGCCCTGATCAATTATTCGATGGCAAATTTGTAAATAATACAAAGTTTTAAAATGGACTAGCCCTGATCAAAAAGTACAGTGCCTTTATAAAAAGCCTTAAATTTTTGTTATACTGAAATTGACGAAAATCTTGTGTGGTCAAATCGAAATCTTGATTTATGGATTTGTGAATCACATAACCGAAATCTTTCAAGTTGGGTGTAGTAAAAAATGATGATTCTCAAATCAAGCAAAATAGGATAGTGAGAAATTGAGTTGATTTCAAGTTGATTTAGATTTAGATTTAGATTTAGATTGATTTGAGCCTCCTTTGGAGGCTCGTATAAATAATTTTTTGGGGCATCCAAAATCAAGCAAAATTTGTTTGATTTCAGAATTCACTCTTTAGAGCATCTCCAAGGGTCCATCTTGGAGATTACCCAACTTAAGTAGACTTCAAAACATTTCATGGATATAGAGGAGTCATATAGGTAGATGGATTCGAGTGATCTACCTTAAGTGACTCCTTAGAAAGATTTTATCAATATAATACTTTATTTGCTTTATATATATATATATATATATATATATATATATATATATATATATATATATATATATATATATAGCAAATGACCTCTAGCCTAGTGGTTAAGAGAGATGCATGCGGTCCAAGTGATTGGAGTTCGAGCCCTAGTGGAGATGAGTATATATAGCAAATGACCTCTAGCAAATAACCTCTAGTCATTTGCTATATATATATATATATAGAGAGAGAGAGAGAGAATAAGAGCATCTCCAACCCTATTGTCTTGTTAAGTGTTGTGAGTCTTAGGTGGCTCCTATGTGGCATGAGCCACAAGACAATGTCTTGTTTATGTGGCAAAATTAAATCTCAAAAGACAATGAGATAGAAAAACTCTCTCCAATGCAAAAGTATTGAGTAGACAATAAAAAGTATTTTTTTACAACTTCTAAGGCAACTTTTAAGACAACTACTCATCTTCTTTCTTTTTTCTAATATTTTTTTATTCATAATTGATGACATGGAAGAGAAGACATTATCAAGTGCATTGTCTAGAACAAGATAATCAACTTCACAATGTCTTCTTTAATTTTTGTCACATAAGCTTCACAATTGACTTGACAATTGCATTGGAGAAGAACTTTTGAATAAAATTTTGTCATTTCTATGTGGCAACAACTTTTTTCCAAAGTCACAATAGGGTTGGAGATGCTCTAAGGGAGGCGAGGTGCCATCCTATGAGAGATGGCTATGTGTCACCCCCATGCTATCATCATGCACCGAAAAGTGTGCAAGTGTATGATGATAGCATGAAAGAGTGACATATAGCCACCTCACCTCCCTTATTCTCTCTCTCTCTCTCTCTCTCTCTCTCTCTCTCTCTCTCTCTCTATATATATATATATATATATATATATATATATATATGACCCTCTAGCCTATATACATATATATATATATACATATATATATATATATATATATATATATATATATATAATTAGCAATTCCTATTTAATTTTAAAGCCATAGTATTTAACTCAACCATTATAAGATTAATGGTGATAATATTATTCACGAAATATAATGTTAACAATATTAAAATAATATTTAAATTACTTTAAGTGTGAGAAATATAGATTAATTTTATTGTTTTATGTCAATGGGAACCACTTAAATGCTATTGGGAGCCCATAAAGTTAGAGGGTAGGTACTTCTTGGAGTCCATTTAGGAGGGGGTGTGTCACGACCCGATCCCAAATAATTGGGTCGAACCGGATCATGCCCAGCCTGCACCGTTGTGAGACGGCGGCAATAAGCTGTTCCATTAGCAGGTAGTCACAACAACATCTATACATTTGTCACAACTGAATATTCGAAAATTTAAACTTTATTTAACATTGAATAAATACAACTGGAAAGCAAAAGAACTGAAATGAATGCTGAATTCAAATTAACAAAATTCCAAAAACAACAAAACTGGAAACAGAAAAATATCTAGCTAAGCGTTCGGCTCGTCGGCCTCAGGTCCTGCGTCCTCCAATGGGGACTCTGGCAACACCACAGGGTACAGAACTGGGTCATAATAGCTATTGTACAATAGCTCAGCATCCTCAAAATTCCCTAAAAATGTTGTCTCCAGTCAGGATGGAGCAAAGTACAATTATGAAAATTAAACAATTCAACTAATAAATAAAAATTTGCAATATTAAACAGTTTTGAAATAATATTTTCCAACAATTCTACACGATAGAAAACAATGTGATTTGAGTAGATAATGACTATGACCGGCTTGGGTTGTACACTTGTATCCTAGCGATACGATATGACTTATCCCCGTGTGCAAGAGGGGTAAGCTAATACATTCATTAATTATTTGGGGTATTGGTAATAGACACTACACTACTCCCCCAATATCCCGCAATCAATCAATATCAATCAATACTCTAGGAGAGAGTTCCGTGTAACAATGTGGTTTAAGCATGCAGATAACAATTACTAATTAGATTGCTCAATAAACACAACCGTACTTGCCGTTGTTTATGACTGGAAATGATGTTGGTTCTGGGAAGATGCTAGGTTCGTCTTCGAGATCCTACAGTTGGAGAACTTGACTTAGAACCAATATTGAGACCATTCTAGGTGTGCTAGTTGCAATTTCTAGTAGCAGGTCCTAGTCAAGTTTTAAGTTTGTTTATTATTCTACCGAAAAATGTCTAACGTCGCAATTCTACGTTCGTTTATTATTTATTTAAAATAAGCCGGTTTATTGATTAATTGGAAAAATGGCAATTACCGGTTAATTTGGCAAAACTTGTATTTTGTAATATTATATATAAAACTACTATTTTTCTTTTAAATGAGAAAAACGTGAATTTTGTTTAAATTACAAACTTGCAATTCTTCTAATTATTTATTGTGAGAAAACCTTATTAATTTATACAAAATATTTATTAGCCATTTTGTAACTAAGCGCCTAGTTACGAAGAATAAAACCAACCAGAAAATAAAGGAAAAATCAACCAAGAAAAGAAAATAAAAAACCTAGACTACGCAATACAGGGGCACAACTAACAAAATAGAAATATGGGCTTATGCCCTTACAAACTTTACATAAATGAAATATGAGAAAATTAGTTAGCTCTGACTAATGTCCCGTATTTTAAATATCGAAAACAAAAACTAATAAATAATTAAATTAAAACTTAGGAGTCTCAGACTTGGTCCAATCATCACAGTTTAGCTAATGCCTCAATGTCCGGCCTGACCTGGGAAAATCGATTTGAAATTCTTTTATAAAGTTTTATAAAAATTTGGGCAGCATTTTCTCTATATTCGGGACAACCCAAAACTGGAAAAATGCTCCAACAATTCCAACAAATATCCCAAACCAGGGAAAGACCCATAAATTCTATTCCACCACAATATTAATATAATAACCAATCCACAAAATATGCTTCTGAAGAACATTCGAAAAACCCGAATTGAAAATCAGAAAACACGAGATGAACCTCAAAAAACAGAAGCTCTAACAATACTAACTAAAGATACCAAAAAAATCTCAGAACCTATCCAACAACTGTTCGAAAATTCCGAATTTAGAAATTATATGAAAATCAAAGGAAGACAACATCACAGAACATGATTCCGGAAATTTCGAAATCGAAACGTACCGAATCCGAATTCCTGGAACGGAATCGGGGACCAAATTCATCATCGACTACCGAAAATGGAACGGGATAAAGGAATTATACCTTGGGTTGCTCGGCTAGAGCTCTCAGATGATAAAAAGAAGAAAAACAATCCGCGGACAGTGGACCGGCTTGGGGCAGCGCCTCGCCGGGGGTACGGCTGCGCTGGACAGCGGGATCCGGAGATCGGGCACGAAGAAAACACGGACAGCGGGTTTGAAAACCTCGGGACAGCGATGGACAGCGCTGTCCGGATCAGCGGGGCACGGGAGGCTCGCGGAAAGGTCCGGCGGAGGCTGGAGGGGGAGCGGCCCGGAGGTGGTCAGCCGCGGGCCCGGGTGCGGCGCTCGGAGAGATCGGGGCCGGCGCTAGGGCGCGCGCGCGGAGGGACGCGATTGCCGGGGAACTGCGGGCGCTGGTGGCGCTGGGGCCGGAGGGTGGCCGACCGGAGTCGGGCGCTAGAGCGGTCGCGGCCCAGGGGCGCGCTCGGGTTGGGGGTGCTCTGGAGGGGAGTGAGGGGATTAAGTGGAAGAAAGCTATGAGTGTTGTAGAAGTATGGAATTTCACGATCAGAAATCCTATGCGCCAAACACTACATGCGCCAGGGAGTTCAGACAAAGTACTTGACACAGCAAAACAAGAATATAGACATTAAAAGAAGATTTTTATTTCATATAAAAGTCTATTACATGTCTTAAAAAGGGTCGTACAAAGGAGAACTTCTACAAAAAGAAAAGACCCTAAGTCTACAGCCATGCGCATCAGTCATCGTGCGCTCTTGAACAGGCGCATCTCACCATGCCCTCTCAGTCAGGTGCATCCCACCATGCGCTCCCAGCCGGGCGCATCCTTTCAGCAGCTCAGTTATGTGCCACCCTTCCAGCCAGGCTCATGCGCCATCTAATGCTTCGACTAATGAAGCATTTATTGAGCAGAACGAGGGTGGCAATCAACCCTCTAGCTGGAGAAAGAGCTCCCTAAACCGAGAAAGACAAGAGCACCGCAAGTCAACCTGTGGCCAGGGGAGGCTTCGAAAGAGCCTCTAAAGACCAAGGAAGACCGCAATCGAAATCGCGGCTAAAGGAGCAGCTTTCAACACAACCAGAATGGGCAGCACCCACTCTGATAGAAGAAAGAGCCCCCAAAGCTGCAGCACCGCAATTTCGATCTACGGCTCTTCCCACATAACGGAGACGAGGCTCGAGCATCCCGATCTTTGGATGCAACAGGCACCTTCCGCCTGCCTCAGAAGCCCTCGACTCCGACTTTTGGATGTAACAGTCACCTTCAAGTGTATCAATGAGGACAATACGTCGCATCTTCACCCTCGGGCGCATCTCATCAACAGAATATGCTCGAGCAAACAAATTCACTTTGGGAGGACGTGAGAGAACGAGAAGCAAACTCTCTCCATGCCACTATTTATAGGCCGGGCAAATCAAACCCATGCGCCAAGTGGATGGATCTCCGAATCCTGTGCAATGAATTTGCATTAAATGGATGAACCTGACGCTTCGAATTCAGCCAAGTCAAAATCGGCTATTTAAAGCACTCGAAGAACGTAACAGTCGTACCAATAAAGACGTGTCAAACGGAGCAGATGCGCCGGTCAGACCGCGTATCACATAGACGCGCCTCAGCACCAAGCGCTTCACAAGCATGCGCCCCCATGCGCCTAGTGGAACATCGATCGATGCGCCCACTCAACCGACCATCACCTGTCAAAAATATTAAATGCTGAAGTCTGACAGAGTTGGCAGCACGTCTCTCGAGGACTGAACAGTTGGCAGCTTTTTCAGAAGACGAAGCATCGCCGACGTCAGCATCATCATTACTTTCCTCCGATGGTTACAGCCATGTGGCCGTCCAACCATCTCGCATGCGCCTCCGCAGCCATGCGCCCGAAGCTCTGCATGCGCCTCAAAAGCCATGCGCCTCAGACTTTTCTCTGATCCCTAAAGACAGAAGTAAAGTCACTACTGAAGCCTCGCATGCGCCTCAAAAGCCATGCGTTCCGAATGGTTCGTGACTCCCAAAGGTTACGAGCCAAAGTCTCCTCACGCGCCCAATCTCAGGCGCATCCTACCAGATCATTCCCCGTCAAATCCGATATCTCCGAGCCATAGGCCTACGACACGTGTCCTTTGACTCGATTCACCTAAGATCTCAGCAACAGAAAGATTCTTTCCCCTGCTACGTGCCAGCTCACAACAGTAGCATGAAGAATTCAACTCCTCAATCAGGACGCATCGTCCATGCACCTCCATCAGCAATCACCACGTGGCGTTCCCGCGTCCAGGCGCATCCTACATATGCGCGCTTGAGCAGCCAGCCTGCAGACTATAAATAGAGGGATCATCTCTTTCTTCCACACGAACATACATAGACAGACAGAGACATCGCACAACCACCGAGGCAGATACAGACACTCAACGTCTTCTTCCTCTCCGCAAGCTCCAGCACCCAGAGCAACTCAGACCTTAAGAGAACCGATAACCGTCGTCAGATCGTCAACGGAGTCAACGTATTACCACTCGCTCCATCGGCACAAGGGACCCAGATAAACAAAAGTGTACTCCTAGGACTACGTCTAAGTCCTACATTGTAACACTGTTCCGTTTGTATTGAAATTTCCATCAAAATATTTTAATGGCAAACAAGCTGGCGACTCTGCTGGGGACCTCTTTTTCCTCCATCGAAAAAGCTGTGTCGCAATCCGACGACGTGAAGGTGGGCTCCTCCCACAAGACGCTGGTCATACACCTCAATCAACAGGCGTATGAGGAGTTCATCTCTGAAGGCAGTGCGAGCCCTTCGAAGCGGCTGCTGATGCCGAAGAAGACTCGCCAAATCTGGGTGCACAAGGTCGACGCCTCTGGCACCACCACCGAAGGGGATGCACCGATCCAGCCTTCCCTTCCTGCTGACGTCCTCAGCAACCAAGATGCGCCCACCGGTGCAGCACATCTCTCGGAGAAACGTGCGGCTGACCACATTTTCCAGCCATCTACCTCTCATGCGAGGAAGATGCTTCGACGGAGCAGGGGCACAGCTAATGCCCCGCGTATCACCTCCGATGCGCCACAGAAGGTTTCTGTCTTTGACAGACTCACTCGCTGTAGTGGCAAGGAGAATTTAGATTCTAAGTACTACGCGCCCCAGCGGCCTAGTACGAAGAAGTCCAAGACAGCACGGGCTATGTGCCCCAAACGTGCTATGCCAGCAGCAAACCAGAAGCATGCGCTCACAATCATGTGCGCTGCTGATGGTAAGCTATATAAGGTCGACTCGGGTGCTTCTGCGCCAGACCTTCAAAGTCCTGGTCTCACTTGGGCGCACCTGTTGCGTTTGCAACCAAGTCGAGCAGGGCAAACCCAGTGGTCTTGAACTCTCGTGCCTCCTCTGGTTGTGCGTCTGAGGTTCGTTCAAGTCACTCTAAATGTTGTTCCCCCACTACTGATCTGAGCGCCTGTTTGGTGTTGGATCAGGGGGCACAACATTCACTTGACCACCCCGGCGCTTGGCCTTGCCATGCGCATGAAGGGGGTACGAAGGTGGCACTCTCCTCCAACGATCTGCGTAACGTGATCACTCACAAACGCCGGTCAGAAGAGTTGACTGACAAGCACGATGCGCCCCCCACAGGGCACACTTGTGCTGTAGTCACCATCAACTGCTGTTGCAAGTCAGCAGTCCCACCAAGACAGTCGATGTTCCAGCGGCTGCAATCATCGACACCCCTCCGACGTCGCCTCGGAAAGAAAGTGTCAACAAAAGAGGAGCCAGAACTAAAGGTTGCTTCATGCAATATAATCTCTAACTCCTCGTCAGTCCGAAAGGCGACTGACAATTTCTCGTCCAAGAGCCAGCCGAGGAAAACCAAGACAACCGTCTCGTCCTCCGGAGTGTTCGAAGGCACTCGTGGGAGGAAGAAGATCTTGGAGGAAGCTGAGGGTAGTCAAGCCCTTGTTGATCCTCCTTCCGAAAACGAGGGTGTCCTTCAAAGCACAGCTGGGGTGGATCTTCATCCTCAAGGCGAAGTCAGCCTCCCCGACATAGCTGGAGGTCGTCTAGCCCCTGTGGACCTGTATCTCGAAGATGAAGAAGTCCTTCAAGACAGGACTGGGGGTAATCAGGCCCTTACGGATACTTCTCTCGAAGACGAAGGCGTCCTCCAAAACTTAGCTGGGGGTAGTCTAGCCCCTGCGGATCCGAGTCTCGAAGACGAAGAAGTCCTCCGAAACATAGCTGGGGGTAGCCAAGACGAAGCTCCGGGAACAACAACTCCTCTACATGAGAGTGAGGCTGAAAGCGAAGCCTCAACCGAGCCATCCGACTCCAGCCGTGTCATGACAGTCTACATGACTGGGGGTGACACCGAGTCGGATGCGCCACCAGCGGACCTCGTCCATCGCATGGATACCCTGGAGGGAGGACTCAAAACCCTCTCTGCCTCCATGCAAACACTGACTCAAGCAGTGTTTGAGATACGGTCAGCTTTGGCCAGGACACCTTCTACCGGTCCCGACCCAGGGGCCAATGGAGAGTCAAGTGTACCCCATCAACGGGTATCCTTGGATACGGATCGCCGCGAAGTCCCTCGGACGTCGGAGCCCTCAAATGCTCAACTCCAGGTGGTACCACCTTCTCCGAATCTCAGCTCCACGGAAGACGTGGTCGAGATGATCAGGGACCTGCGCGAACGCTTTGAGTCCAAGAATAGACAAGAGGAGCGCCAAAAGATGGGCATCCCCCAACCTTATCCCCTCGAATGGAACAAAGTGGTTTATCCTCCCAAATATAAACCACAAACATTAACGCCATACGACGGGAAGGACTCTCCACGTCACTATTTGACGTACTTCCAGTCCCAAACGGGACATCTTCCGAAGGAGGACGCGCTACTCACCAGCATATTTGTCGGTGCACTGAAAGGAATGGCGTACGACTGGTACTGCAGTCTCCCCGATAATTCCATATCTTCCTTCGACGACTTGACACGCCTTTTTCTCGACCGTTTCTGTCACGACCCGCACCCACTGTGAGGGTACGAGAGCGTAACAATGCCCAGCCTACGCCGCAGTGTCGGCGGTAGAACGCTGTTCTAGGTCATGAACTATGACTAACATAATATGAATACTCTCCATAAGGAGGCCAACACAGAGGTACAACTCAATCAAAATCTAAGGTAGAATGTAGCATGATGGAAAATAGATAAGAAATTCTCAACTGAGGGACAGCAGAAATAAATAACTAGTCTCAACATCTATAAAATATACAACTCTGAAAATAAAGACAACAGTTAAACATGAAAAGAGAGGTCAATCTAAGCTACCTACACTATACAAGGTATCATCCTGAGCAGCTGCCTGAACCTCCCCAGGGGTCCAGGTCGCGAGTGTCAACTAGGCAAACTCCACGTAAGGGTGCAGGGTTCCTCATCATCCTCTGTAAAATTTTCAACAGGTCCAGTCAGGACGGGAGCGAGCACAAAACATCTCACGCAGTTCATATCATGTTAGAAAATATAAAGCATGCAATAGAGTAAGGTACATGAAACGCTGAAAGAAAGAAGTATATGAAAAAAAGTAGAGAATTGATAACAGGAAATATCTAAATATGATAAGTAAGAACTGTAAGCCTACTGTGATTTAGAGTACAATATGGTTATGTAAACGGTCTAGGAAAATGCAATGGTAACTCCATTGTACGTGGGTGTACAATAGACATATACAATAGTTATACAATCTTGTACAATAGGATTTGAGTACATAACCAATTCTACTCTCCCTCCCCAATCAATATACAAGGATCCACTCCAGTTACGTTATCTTGCACAATAGTGTACAATGTTATACAATGGATGTACAATATTATACAATAGATGTACAATGTTATACAATAGTTGTACAATATTATACAATAGTGTATAATGGTCTATCCTTGGGTCTCATGTGATACTGAGAGTACAATATGCACAAGGAGTATACAAGGATATAGGTATTCAATAAATACAATATGGAAGTGAAACGCACATCACAATATGTATCTAGTGAATACAAGGGGATAACATCCCAAAAAGAAGATCCATATAGTACCAATCCGTGATAACAACGTGTCAGCATCAAGTACACTAATCTAGAGCAAGAATGTAAATCCAGACAAGTATGAAACGGTCAGAGAATGTACTCGCCTGATCTCCCGAGTGTCTGAAGAGAATATACTGTCCAAGGAGTGGTGTCTGTCTCCTATAGAACAGTACAAGTCACAACAAGTCTAAAATGGTTAAAATGGAGTTCTACTATACACTCTACATGAGTCTAGGTCAATCTAGGCCAAAGTCAACTCTTGGTCAACTTTAGTCAACTACACTAGTCAAACTAGGTCAAGACTGACCCAAATAAGTCTAATAAGTCTCACTAGGCCTAACCAAGCCTAGTCTAGCAATCACACACTAATCACAAGGCTATACAAGCCAACACAAGTCACGTATCAAGATACATCACATTCATGCATATTCAATATTATATATATATAAGCGAAAAGAACTTACATGTAAAGCTATGTGTGTGTGTGCGAACATGGAGGTGTACATGAAAAGAGAAATCAACACTAGTTATGAGTTTACACTACACATGGCACAAAGCTAACCCATCTACATTACACATCTATTATACTTAACATGCATGGCTACAAGTATACATCTATATACATTAGAGTAGAGACTATTTAAGTTATAACTAACATGCATCTATACTTTACATAAATCTATATATATTATAGCAATCATTTAGAGAAGGGTTACATGGCATGGTGGTTGATATAGAGTGAGGTGTCCTTGTGCAGAGGGTGAAGTTCATTCTCAGTTTAGTTCCACATTTACATATAAACTAAAGTGAGCTATCCCATAAACTGGTGTAACTAACCACATAAAATGAACCATGTTATCTGCAATCTGCCATTAAGCCAACATCCCATATGCATACAGCTCATGCATTGTCTAATACTGAAATTAACTAACATTTCGAATTAAGGGGTTGAAGGTTAACATTACATTCATAGACATTCCACTATATTGAAAACTAAAATTGGCTTGGAAATAGGAAAAGGAAGGTATATATGCTTACATGGACAGTTCAGTGTTCGAACAACCTAAAATAAACTAACATTCAATCTAAATATCAGCTA
Source organism: Iris pallida (assembly GCA_029216955.1). Lineage (NCBI taxonomy): Eukaryota > Viridiplantae > Streptophyta > Magnoliopsida > Asparagales > Iridaceae > Iris > Iris pallida. The sequence continues at coordinate 8,117,383 of JANAVB010010199.1, forward strand.
TGCATTGGTTCCATGTCTACATATGAAATCTGATATTGCATTTACAATATTTATACATTATGCATTCATATCTATCATTACATATATACCTTGCATTTATATCTAGCATTCATTATATACTTTCATGCATGCATTGTATATCATTCTTTCATTCATGCATTTATGTATTGCTTACATACATTACATTAATTGCATTCTTACATGCTTGCATTCAACCATATATATACATTAATGTAAAGAGGATATATATATATATATATATATATATATATATATATATATATATATATATCATTTTATTCATCTAACATATCATGCATTACATCTATTATTACATTACATTCATGCTTGCATTCATTCATCATTCATTTATTCTCTTGCACCACTATATGCACCATACATTACATACTATAGAACCTACATATTCATCACAAGCCATACTTATACATGCTTACATTAGATAGGATACTTACACCTCATACATCATTTATTTAACCATTTACTCATGCTTGTATTCTCTATTTAATTACATAATGTATATACATTAACATGGGTTAAAATCAAATAGAATATTATATTACACACAAGGGTGTACAAGATGCATATGCCGAATAGTAACTCCTACTAATAATCAATACTGTACCATCTCAGCATGAATTAAAATTTAGTATTAAAGTATGTTATAGATCTATGTGTTAGCTTTCCGAAACTTCAAACAGATCACGTTTTCGTTTCCGAAAACTCCCGGAATCGCGAAAACACCGAGAATGCGTTTGTCTTTCGTACAGCTGACACTCAAATAATTCTCCAGAAAGTTACAGAAAGAATTAGGCCTATTAATACATGTTTTTGGAAAGCTAACTTCAATACGCTTCTTTCAAAAAAACGGGAGATTAAACCGAACTTTGAGCTAGAAGTTATGATATTTCTAAGTTAGGGATGAAATTAAAAACGTGGATAAAAATCATGACGGATTTAGGTAGTTTGAGACAAAAGAACACAAGTATATAACATAATATATCAAGAACTCACTCTCTACACTAATATATATATATGAGACACTATAGAACACATCTCCAATACAAAAATATGAGATTAAACATGTAATAATTCATTCATACATAACAACAACACATAGTGTGTCCAAATTTGGGATTTTTCCACATGGACACAACCACAACACAAAGGACACTCCTATGACCTCCAAATGGACACGAAATGGACACAAATAGAGATACAACCATGTGGGTCATTTCTATGGGTTCAAAATAGACCTATATGTATGAGAAAATGAAAAGGAGAAGGGATTTATACCTCCCGGTAGATCGAATCGAAGAAAAGCCTTCCCGGAGCGACACCGACACGTAGAGATTCCAAAAGGACACGAACGAGCTCCGAATCCTCCCAAACTTGGATAGCTTCCTCCTTGGCTAGAATGGAGAAGGAAAGAAGAAAATTTGGTGGTGAAATTGAAGGATTTGGTGGAGAAATTGCTAGGGATTGCTCTCTAGGAATTTGGAGAAGAACAAGAGAGAGAGTGTGGATGAGAATAATGAAATGAACTTGAGCCTATCCTCTCCCAAAGTGGCTGGCCATATGGGGCTATTTGTCCTATTATGGTAAGGTCCAAAATGCCCCCACTAACCTATTTTATGAGTATTAGAAAAGGGCTAATTGGTTGGGGCTAAATTAGTCATTCTAAAGTCTCTAATCACACTAACCTTATCCATAATAATTAGTCTAACCTCTAACTAAAATATTTCTATCATGTGGACTAAAATTAATATTATATGGGCCATGTATAACTAGTGTGTGGGTCCCACTAGAGTCAACACTACCCCCGGGTCCCCGTTTCAAGTCGGATTGAGCTGAAATTTGAACCCGACTCAAATAATCCCAAAACAATATCATAAATAATAAAATAAATTTCAAAAATATTTCAAAAACACAAAATGATAAAAATACCCCTGTTCCTGAAAACTGGGGGTGACAAATTCCTCGAAATTAAAACCAAACAATAGTAAAATGTCAAAATCACAAGTCATAATTTTAAATAATTTAAAAATGATTAAAAATCACCAAAAATCATAATATGAAATAATTATCAATAAATAATAATTATAATTACAAAATTTCAAAATTACCCTCATCTGGAAAATTGGGTGTTACAGTTTCTACGACGACGGGAAGGACATGATAATGACGTCCCTCGTAGAGATACGCCAGAAGGAGAAGGAAACAGTTCTGGTATTCATCGAACGCTTCCGATCGGCCTGCTTCAGACTGCCCCGGGCATGCCAGAACATGCACTCCTCTCCTCCTGCAGCATGAACATGCTGCCCGCAGTCAAACTCTGGCTCAATTCTACTCCTCCTCCCGACTGGAGTTCCTTGATCATCGAAGCTGAAGCAGCAGAAAAGAAGGCGTCCAATGCTCACCTTCTGGGAGTTAGTTTTCCTGTCTTTGAGGACAAGGGGAAGCGGCCTGCAGCCAACAACCCCGGACGAGAGACGAAAGGAAAACAAGCATTGACTGTCAATGCCTCAAAAGGTGCATCAGCGCCTACTCAGAAGCCTCCACTTGCACCAAGGCCAAAGGAGGTGTATTCTTTCAACGATGAAGACACCCTGCAACTCTTCGAGATACTGAAGCAGGGTGACAAGATCAAGTTGCCGGACCCGAAGAGTCCCGACGAAGTTGGGAAAGTGGACAATCCGAGGTACTGTCACTACCATCGATTTGTCGGACATCCAACCGAGGACTGCTACGTCCTCAAAAACTACATCCAGCGCATGATCAATGCGGACGTTATCTCCTTCGACTACGAGGAGAAGACGGTTTCGGCCAACGTGGTATCACTCCAGTTTGGCACCTTGCCGCCAACTATAACACAAGATGGCGTCGTCCACATCCCTAAGGCGACAATGGAGGTGGTTAACTTACCACCTACTCGTGACAACGTGAGTGGACTCATCCCACTCACTACATCTCGGGGAGAGATCTTATGGGTGCACCCTGATCTTGTTTCCGAGATTGCTCAACCGGAGGTACGCTCTGCCTCCAGAACCAAAACTAAAGGCAGGAAGATCAAGTCTTGCCTTATGGTCTCTTCCTCTGCGGAAGAGGCACTTCCTGTGCAGACGTGTTCACAACAGAACGCCCATTCTGACGAAGCTGCCGTCGAGGTGGTGCCTCCTTGTACCGTCCCTGCTGCCCAGGAAGAGGGCCCATCTAAGCCCCCAGCAGCAAATAAGCAAAAGAATGTAGAGGCTCGTTTCGACAGGCCTCTATGAAAGGAGAATGTTTCTGGGCTAGCCAAGCCCCACAACTTTGACATACTGGCACAACTTGCCAGTACTCCTTCCCGCCTTTCTCTGTTTGAGCTCCTTCGTCTTTTCAAGGACAATCGCGAAGCTCTCTGTGAAGCCCTGAAGGATGCTGAGTCCTTCATCAGTCAGGTCAAGCAGCCTGAAGATCTCCCAACTACATGTGTGCACTGTCATTGTGCGGATGAGGTTATCCCCAATATAACCTTCACCTAACAAGACATGCTGCTCAAGCACAACCGACACAACAGGCCGCTGTATTATACAGGGTATATCGATTCTGTCAAGGTGAAGCAGATTCAGATCGATCCGGGGTCTTCCTTCAGCATCATTCCGAAGACGCTGCTCTCAACACTCGGGATCCTACTGTACCGATTGGCGCCTTCCAACACAACAATCAGTGGCTTCAATGCTAGCAAAAGCGAGCCACTGGGCAAGATACGGCTAAAGTGCCATATCGGTAACCTCAGAACCGAGGTGACCTGTTATGTCGTGGACGCCGACGTCAACTATAACCTCCTGTTGGGTCTGATGGAATTGGGGATTCCCAGGACCCTTCCTTTGGTGTGCGTATTGATCGATAGAAAGTTAAACAGATCAAATACGTGTTCTAACCCTTCTTAGGCGGAAACTAGGGTTCACGAATTATACCTGCGACGGAAAGGAGATAAGTAATTCCTGGCAATCTCGAGCGGACGACCCCAAGATCTTCTGCACGTATTCCTTCCTCAAGTTGGACGTCGTGTGGGCGACGATCTTCCAACCTTTTCTTCTCCTTGGCAGCACTCTCTTTCTCTCCTTACGTGAATCACGAATTTAGAGAAAATTTCAGATTTCTAATCAGTAATCTGGCGGCCAGAAAATAGAGGATATATATAGGCTACGGCAGGGACCATGAGGAGAAATTAGGGTTCGGCCTCCTAACGGATCTGGATATCCCGTGTTCAGCCCGAACACACAATCCAGGCCCATTAACAATAGCTCGGTCCACTAATGAGCTATTGTTGCACTACCTCCCTAATCCCAAATTATGTTTTGTGGGCTCCTTTTATTATATGCTCGTTTGGCTCCCCATGTTAAGATATCGTATGTCCGTCGATCAAATTAAGTTACTGACAACTATATTGATTCGACATCTTTTATTCTTAAGTAGTACCACTCAACTTTATTTGTCATGTCGGATATAATCCACCTGCAGGGTTTACATGACAATCCTTATGAGCTCCTTAAGAGGACATCATCAACCCGATGTATCGGGACATGGATTCCATTTATAATCAACAGCCCATCATACATACAATGTTATTACCCAATTCATAGAGGTTGTTGATCCATAATGAATTTCACTCTTTTATGAGTCAAAGTAATGCACATTGCATATACATGTCCATTATTATATCCGGATTAAGAGTACAAGCATCCATAATAACAGAGGTGTTTGTTCTCTTATGTAGTCAATACAAAGAGAACAACCTCAAGTGGTCCTGTTCAATACACACAAAGTGTACTAGTGTAAACCTATAGTCAAGATAGACTAATACCAGATTACACTACAACCTTTCCAATAGATTGTCTAAGTCCATCTAGGTTGTGAACTATTTATATACTCCATAGGAAACTGATAATATGATCTTCTGTGTGACACCACACACCATATTATCTACAATATAGAATATCAGACATTTGCATTAACACTTGCAACAAATACAATATGCAAACATTTGCCCATATGATTCTCATTCAAAATTTAAGGAAATAAGGTTACTACAAAAGTGATGCTTTTAGTATATAACCCTAACAATCTCCCACTTATACTCAAAGCATTGCTTTTCAGTATACTGTTACAAATCTTCCACTTATACTTAAAGCCATGCTGCTACACATCTGACTCCCATTCCCTCAACATGACTGTCAAAAGCCTTAGCTGGTAAGCTCTTTGTAAAGGGATCAGCTAGATTGTCGGCTGATGCTATCTTGATCACAGCAACTTTTCCTTTCTTTACGAAATCTCGTATCAGGTGGTACTTACGCTCAATGTGTTTGCCTGTCTTATGGGCTCGTGGTTCCTTAGAGTTTGCAACTGCACCACTATTATCACAATAAAGTGTAATAGACTTAGGTAAACTAGGTACCACATCCAAGTCCAACAGAAAGTTTCTGAGCCAAACCGCTTCTTTGGCTGCCTCAGAGGCTGCCACATACTCGGCTTCCATGGTGGAATTAGTAATACATTTTTGCTTGATACTCCTCCATACAATGGCTCCACCTCCCAAAGTAAACACATAACCTGAGTTAGATTTCCTGGAATCCCTATCTGACTGAAAATCTGAGTCTGCATACCCCAAGGGAACTAAACTATCTGCCTGGTAAACTAGCATATACTCTTTAGTCCTTTTTAGGTACCTCAAAATATGCTTTACGGCAGTCCAGTGCTCTTGTCCTGGGTTAGACTGATATCTGCTGACCATGCCTACGGCAAAGCAGATGTCTGGTCTCGTACATAGCATTGCATACATTAAGCTTCCTACTGCTGAAGCATAAGGAACTGCCTTCATGTTCTCTATCTCTTTAGGTGTCCTCGGACACTGCTCCTTTGATAGAGCAATTCCATGTCTAAAAGGTAAGAAACCTTTCTTAGAATTTTGCATACTAAAACGAGTTAGTACAGTATCGATATAGGAAGCTTAGGATAAGCCCAACATCCTTTTCTTGCGATCTCGTAGAACTTTGATCCCAAGGATGTGACCTACTTCTCCCAAGTCCTTCATATCAATCTGTTTGGATAACCATACCCTTACTTCAGATAATACCTTCACATTGTTTCCAATGAGCAAGATGTCATCCACATAAAGTACTAGGAACACCACCATGTTTTTGTCATACTTTCTGTATACACATGATTCATCCTGACATTGATCAAATCCATAGGATTTTATCACCTGATCAAAACAGATGTTCCAAGATCTGGAAGCTTGCTTAAGTCCATAAATGGACTTTTTGAGCTTACAAACAAGATGCTCCTGGCCCTTTTCAATGAACCCGTCTGGTTGCTTCATATAGATGTCTTTCTCAAGACTTCCATTAAGGAAAGCTGTCTTGACATCTATTTGCCAAATCTCATAATCGAGATGAGCTGCAATAGATAAAAGAATCCGAATAGACTTAAGCATGGCTACAGGAGAAAAGGTTTCCTCATAATCGATACCCTCTCTTTGAGTAAAATCTTTTGCTACAAGCCGAGCTTTAAAGGTTTCAACCTTACCGTCTGATCCTTTTTTTCTCTTATAGACCCACTTGCATCCAATGGCTTTTACACCAACGGGTGGTTCTACAAGCTCCCAGACCTGATTAGAATCCATAGATTCTATTTCAGATATCATTGCTTTTTGCCAAGACTCTGCATTTTTATCTTGGAGTGCTTCATTGTAGGTACAGGGATCATAATCTTGTTCCTCAGGGACGAAGTCTGACGACTCTCCCAAGAACATATATCTATCAGGTTGTATCACAACCCTCCCACTACGACGGGGCACTATCGGTTGTGGTGTAACATTTATGACACGCTGTGCAGTTATTTGTGGTTCATCCTCTTGTACTGTTGGTACTGAAGTACTTGGTGTCTCGCGTCTCAGTTCTTCTAGAACAACTCTACTTGTGGGTTTATGGTTCATCACATAGTCTTCCTCTAAGAATCGGACATTGGTGCTAACAATGACCTTCTGATCCTTAGGACTATAAAATAAACCTCCTCTCATTCCTCTTGGATAGCCTACAAACAAGCGTACTTCTGTACGAGATTCCAACTTATCTGCTTTCCCATTCAGCACATGTGCTGGACTACCCCAAATGCGAACATGTTTCAGACTAGGCTTACGTCCAATCCACAGCTCTGTGGGAGTAAGAGGTACTGATTTAGAAGAAACCAAGTTCAAAATATAAGCTGCAGTCTCTAAGACATATCCCTAAAACGAATCTGGCAAATCCGAATAACTCATCATTAATCTAACCATCTCCATAAGAGTTCTATTCCTTCTTTCGGCTACACCATTCTGTTGAGGCGTTCCAGGTGCAGTCAATTGGGATACAATTCCAGCCTCTGATAAATAATCTCTAAACTCTCCAAAGAGGTACTCGCCACCACGATCTGATCGTAATGACTTGATATATTTTCCATGACGTTTCTCCGTTTCAGCCTTGTACTCTTTAAATTTCTCAAAGCACTCAGACTTACGGCGCATCAAATAAATGTATCCATACCTTGAATAATCGTCAATAAATGTGACAAAATATTCAAAGCCACCTCTAGCTTGGATAGTCATGGGTCCACACAAATCAGAATGAACCAATTCCAACACATCTTTGGCCCTATACCCCTTTGCCGTAAAAGGCCTTTTGGTCATTTTACCTTCCAAGCAGGATTCACAGACTGGTAGTGCCTCCACTTCCAATGAACTCAAAGGTCCATCTTCAACCAGTCTTTGAATCCTTCTTAGGTTAATATGCCCCAATCGTAAGTGCCAAAGATATGTTTGGTTCATACAAGAAGGTTCTTTTCTCTTATTTAAGTTAGATGACATATTATTCATTTTCATAAGTTGTATTGTGGGCGAAATAGGATTAATGACATACAAATTATCTACCAATGCACCAGAACAGATAAAATGTTTATTCTTTCTAATAACAATATTGTCATTAAAATAAACTGAATATCCATCCTTAACTAACATAGAAACAGAAACTAAATTCCTTCTAAGTGAAGGTGCATAAAGACAATCTCTCAATGTCAAAGACTTATTTCTACCAAAAGATAAAGTAACATCTCCTAGTGCAACGACCGATACTTTTGTAGCATCATCCATAAACAAGCATATCTCTCCATCACTGAGCCGTCTGGTTTCCTGGAACCCCTGCAATGTATTGCAGACATGATTAGTGGCTCCTGTATCTACACACCAGGTGCCGGTAGATAACACCGCTAAACATGTTTCAACTACTAGTAAATGAGATATACCTTCTTTGTTCCCTTGTTTGAGAAGTGGACAATCAGTCTTCCAATGTCCTGACCCTTTGCACTTGAAACATTTGCCTTTGGGCTTTTTCACTGCGCCTTGAGGTCCCATGTCCTTCTTTGCTAAGTTTGCATGTTTCTGAATGTTATTCTTCTTCTTACCGCCTTTTGGCTTAGAAGTAGAAGCCTTTTCAGAAATAAAAACATGACCACTCTGCCTAAAGAGAGATTCAGCATCCTGTAGCTCTTTTACAAGTTCTGTCAAACTATACAACCTTTTATTCATGTTGTAATTAAGGCAGAAATTGTCAAAACTTTTAGGCAGAGTCCCGAGAATAATATCGACCTGGGTTTCCCCATCTATTTCAGCTCCAAGGATCTCCATCTTATTCAGATGACCCATCATCTTGAGAACATGATCCCTTACTGGTGTGCCCTAAGCCATTTTTTATTTATCAAACATTTCATAGCAAACTGCCTAGCTGCTCTACTCTGATGTCCGAAGAGTTCCTTGAGGTTATATATCATGTCATAAGCTGTGGTCATGACCTGATGCTGATGTTGCAGTACATTTGACATAGATGCCAGAATGTAACACCGCGCCATCTCATCTGCCTTTTTCCACTTCTTATAAGCCTCTTTGACCTCTTCATCAGAGTTAGCATCAGGCTTAGGTGGGCATTCCTCAACAAGTACATATTTGTACTCCTCAGCAGTCAAAACAATGTCCAAATTACGTTTCCAGTCAATATAATTAGGTCCAGTAAGTTTGTTTTCTTTAAGAATCACCATAAGTGGACTGAAAGAACCTATTTTTTTTGAAATCCTAAGAATCACATAAATAAAATTATGTAGGGCAAAAAAACTTTTTGAATTAACTAAATATTGATTCCCTCAAAACAATAATAAGAAATTCACCAACACCTTGAACACCATGAATTTAGCATGCCACGATAGTGTGGACGTATACAAATTCAACTTTGTTCAAGTAGATTTTTCTTATTAATTTTACTATCATGTCAATATAACTTTATGATAAATAAAATTAATATGCTGGTCTTGCTCTGGTCATACAAATAATAGCAGTGACTCCGAATGGGAGGATACCATTATTTGTATCTAAGTGTATACCATTACTTAAGACTAAGTCCATTACCTTGTAATGAGTTCCTTCAGACGGAGAAGTGAACACATACTAGGTAACTTTCTACAATTATCCCTAAGGAAGTTTGTACTGGTGTTCCATAATTATACTCATCCGATATGGAGGAAAGCACTAAAGCCAACACGCAAGTATAATTACATCACCTACAAACCAGTAATGGAGACCATAGGATTTATACTAAATAAAAATCCTCTCCCACTTAGTTATTTAACAATGAGAGTTTTTCTACTAGTTGATATTATGTCCATGTTGTCCATTATTAATGTAGGCTTGATTTTTCAAAAAAAACAACCACACAATAATAAACATGCATAATTAGAAAAAACAAAATGACAAAAATAAGAGAAAAATATCCAACTATTATGGTCATCTTTGTTGCTCCGTCCTCAACTATCCAAATCCAAAATCTGGCGCTGTGCAGATCTATACGGGGTTCGACCTGCCCGGTCAGGTCGCGGGGTTCGGGGCAGCGTCCCATTTTTTTTTTAGGTTTTGGCTGTCCATTCCTTCATCGAAAATCATCTGTCTGCCTCTGGATTGCTCAAAACCAGCATCTCGTCCGGCGTCAGAAACAGCCACCACCGCCATCACGATTGATCAAAAAATAATTAAAATTACATCAATCCTCCCGAAGGAGTTCACACATAATCTAGATTGAAAAATTAAATTAATAAGCACGATCAACCCTCGTGATTTTAATTACATCCACAGCAACAACAACATCCATGACATGTCCGTGGTTTAAACAACACAATCAAAAAATATGCATTGGACCATAATAGTTGGATCTAAGATGCCTGCAAAACCGAGTTAGAACAGATCTACATCTACCGACTATTACATAGCGCAAGTTTTATTGGACAACATGGACGTATCAATCAATACGTAGATCCAAAGTGGCTCTGATACCAATTGATGGAACTGGGGATTCCCAGGACCCTTCCTTTGATGTGCGTATTGATCGATAGAAAGTTAAACAGATCAAATACGTGTTCTAACCCTTCTTAGGCGGAAACTAGGGTTCACGAATTATACCTGCGGCGGAAAGGAGACAAGTAATTCCTGGCAATCTCGAGCGGACGACCCCAAGATCTTCTGCACGTATTCCTTCCTCGAGTTGGACGTCGTGTGGGCGACGATCTTCCGACCTTTTCTTCTCCTTGGCAGCACTCTCTTTCTCTCCTTACGTGAATCACGAATTTAGAGAAAATTTTAGATTTCTAATCAGTAATCTGGCGGCCAGAGAATAGAGGATATATATAGGCTACGGCAGGGACCATGAGGAGAAATTAGGGTTCGACCTCCTAACGGATCTGGATATCCCGTGTTCAGCCCGAACACACAATCCAGGCCCATTAACAATAGCTCGGCCCACTAATGAGCTATTGTTGCACTACCTCCCTAATCCCAAATTATATTTTGTGGGCTCCTTTTATTATATGCTCGTTTGGCTCCCCATGTTAAGATATCGTATGTCCGTCGATCAAATTAAGTTACTGACAACTATATTGATTCGACATCTTTTATCCTTAAGTAGTACCGCTCAACTTTATTTGTCATGTCGGATATAATCCACCTGCAGGGTTTACATGACAATCCTTATGAGCTCCTTAAGAGGACATCATCAACCCGATGTATCGGGACATGGATTCCATTCATAATCAACAGTCCATCATACATACAATGTTATTACCCAATTCATAGAGATTGTTCATCCATAATGAATCTCACTCTTTTATGAGTCAAAGTAATGCACATTGTATATACATGTCCGTTATTATATCCGGATTAAGAGTACAAGCATCCATAATAACAGAGGTGTTTGTTCTCTTATGTAGTCAGTACAAAGAGAACAACCTCAATTGGTCCTGTTCAATACACACAAAGTGTACTAGTGTAAACCTATAGTCAAGATAGACTAATACCAGATTACACTACAACCTTTCCAATAGATTGTCCAAGTCCATCTAGGTTGTGAACTATTTATATACTCCATAGGAAACTGATAATATGATCTTCTGTGTGACACCATACACCATATTATCTATAATATAGAATATCAGACATTTGCATTAACACTTGCAACAAATATAATATGCAAACATTTGCCCATATGATTATCATTCAAAATTTAAGGAAATAAGGCTACCACAAAAGTGATGCTTTTAGTATATATCCCTAACAGGGTCGTCCATGGCTGCATGAGTACATGGTGGTGCCATCCACAATCCACCAATGTATGAAGTATGTGTCCACCAACGACGTCATCCGGACGGAGTTCGGGACATTGACCCTTTCAAAGGGGTTGAAGCCTACTTCACTGATTCCACCTTGTACAAGTCACCTGACGAGTAGGAAGCCAATGATGCTGACGATGAAGCAGAAACAGCAGCAGAGCCGGACATGGAGCCTGAGATGACTCCCGACGCTCCTTTGAAGATCCTATTCAAAGGCAAACTGCCTCAGAAGTTGCCTCCCATGAACATCAAGTTACCCGGGAAAGCACCAACTGCTCCTGAAGCTCCCTTGAAGATACGGCTCAAGGAAAAGCTGTCTCAAACATCGGCTTCCCTTGTGGCAAAACTACAGGGAAAGGCACCAATCACCGAAGGCACAGTGGAGGCACCTCTGAAGGTGCGTCTTAAAGGCAAGCCGTCGCAATCCAAGCTGCCAGAAAAAGCTCACATAGTCCTCTCGGACCCCAAGACCAAAGCTGTGGTGGACTCTCCCGATCCAATCCCAGTGCTCACAGATGAAGAGCTAGGGGAATATATCTCTGCTGATGTAGATGCACCCTCTCTGGACAATGTAATCCCACGGGATAAAATCTCGTGTTTCATCAGTAATAGAGTATCTTTTAATTATTCTAGTCTTCCACATTAGAATGCCATGTATACATTAGATAACGTTCTACGGTTGTTACAAACACAAATAACGATCGTCCATCATGTAAATCGAGTAGTCCCGTTCCAAGGGGTCTGTTCTGTAGTCCCGTCGCGAAGTCGAGACGAAGAATCCATCATCTTCGGCAAAGTTGAGCGTCATCAAGACCTTCTGCCACTCGAGCCAGAACCAGATACCAGCAGAATACAAGTCTATCGGTACACGGACAAGGCAAAGTACCTCATTCAAAAGATGGGTTATGACCCAAAAAGCGACAAAGGCCTGAACTATGGCAATGGTCGACGTCTTCCTCTCCGGCTTCCAACACCCAAAGGAAAGCCGCAGGACTACTATAATCGAACTCGACGGGGGATGGGCTATGTCACGCCGCCATCAACTCCAAAGAATTCGGAGGCAGAAGAAGTAGAACATTCTCACTCATCCGAAGCACCAACCTGGGATTCTGATACCAGTATCGGCTCAGTCTTCATGAGAGTGCTATCAGCCAACATGACATCTGCACAATTTCAATAAGATGAAGGCAAAAACCAAACGCCAGAATTCTTCGAAGAAGAACCCTGGGCTCAACGCCTGGAAGAACAGTGGAAGTCTCGTTTTGAATTACGCGAACCCCCTACCGAAGACGAAGTCGAACAGATCGACCTTGGGGATGGATCTTCTTCCAAACCCATCTTCATCAGCAAAAGCCTAGAAGGAGAAGACCGGGAATCTTTAATCCAGCTGGCTAAAGAGTATATCGATGTCTTCGCCTGGAGCTACGAAGATATGCTGGGACTTGATCCCCAGATCGCGATGCATAGGCTTAACATCTTATCTGATGCCAAGCCTATAAAACAACAACGACGACGCTTTCGTCCTGACATCATGAACGCCATCGATCAGGAGGTGGACAAACTCTTGACCAGCGGCTTCATCCATGAAGAACAGCACCCGGATTGGGTGGCCAACGTTGTCCCTGTCACCAAGAAGAATGAGAAGATACGAGTCTGCATCGACTTCAGGAATCTCAACTCCGCTTGTCCGAAGGACGAATTCCCGCTTCCAATCACCGACGTGATGATCGACAACACATGTGGCTTCGAACGCATGTCTTTCATGGACGGGTATTCGGGCTACAACCAGATCAAGATGTTCCCCGATGACGCCAAACATACGTCATTCAGGTCTCCAAAGGGCGTTTTCTGCTACACAGTGATGCCCTTCGGCTTGAAGAACGCTGGTACGACATACCAACGAGCTATGAGCACCATTTTCCATCAGCATCTTCGCAAGACAGTCGAATGCTATGTTGACGACATCGCAGTCAAGAGCCGTCTCAAAGGAGATCACCTACAAGACCTGAAAGTCTTCGATCTCATGCGGGCGCATCAACTCAAGATGAACCCCGCTAAATCCTTCTTAGGGGTTTCTAGCGGAAAGTTCTTGGGCTTCATTATCACGGCGAAAGGCATTCATGTCGATCCCGAGAAGACCAAAGCCATCCTGGACATGGATCCTCCGAAGAACCTCCGAGAACTTCGAGGCCTGCAGGGGCGTCTGGCATATATTCGGAGGTTCATAGCAAACCTCTCCGGAAAGTGTCAACCCGTCACTCAGCTCATGAAGAAATGAGTCTCTTACGTCTGGACAGAGGAATGCCAAAAAGCTTTTGATGACATCAAGGCTTACTTGACGAGCCCGCCAGTCCTGGTGGCACCCGTCGCCGGCTAACCATTTCTCCTCTACGTCTGTGCCATGTATCATTCCCTCGGCGCTCTGCTGGCTCAGAACAGCGATACAGGCTATGAGCAAGCTATCTACTACCTCAGTAGAACATTGATCGGGGCCGAACACTGGTACAACCCCGTTGAAAAGGAGTGCTTGGCGTTGGTATTTGCCATCCAGAAGACTCGCCATTATGTCTCGGGCCAGACAATTCATGTCATCTCCCGAGTCAATCCACTCAGAGTTCTCATGACGAAGCCAGGGTCATTGAACTCCCGGCTAGCTACATGGGCGATCCTGCTAACGCCATACAACATGGTGTTCGTTCCACAAAAAGCCATCAAGGGTCAGGCTCTGGCCGACTTTTTAGCTGCACACCCCATTCCAGAGTCCTCAAGACTCTATGAAGACATCCCGGATGAGGTCCAAGAATCAAACGTCGCTGAAAAAATCTCCGTCTGACGGATGTTTTTCGATGACGCTTCAAGAACAGGCCCCAAAGGCCAAATTATCGCAGGAGTGGGGGTAGTCTTAGTCTCCCCCGATCAGCTGGTCATACAGCGTGCCTACTCCATTTCAAAGCCGTGCTCCAACAATGTTGCCGACTACAATGCGCTCATCATAGGACTCCAGCTGGCACAACAACTGGGGGTGAATCATCTGAAAGCCTATGGCAACTCAAAACTCGTTGTAAACCAGATCAAAGGACAATACGAGGTTCGCCATGAAGACATGATCCCTTACCATGAAGTTGCGTTGAACATTATTTCAACCTTCGCCGAGTTCTTCATCGAACATGTACCTCGTTTACAAAATCTGGAGGCTGACGCTATGGCTGGCCTCGCAGCCTCGTTAGCAGCATCCCTCGGGACTCAACACTACGTCACAGTAGTTGGTCGAGACTTGGTCTGTCCTAAAAACAACCTGTGCTCATGAGTGGCCCATGCCATGTCAACAAGTGTTGGTGTTAATGTTCGAGACTGGAGATTCCTATTCATCGACTTTACTGTCTACGGAATTCTCCCAGAAGATCCGAAAGAAGCCGTCTCAGTCAGGAGGCGCTCCCTTCGATTCTACTACGATACAGCTACTAAAATGCTGTACCGACGCTCCTACGATGGACTTCTCCTGCGATGTCTGTCCAACGAAGAAGCAGCCAAAGTCCTTCGAGAAGCTCACGATGGAACCTGCGGAGCCCATCAACCTGGCCCTAAGTTGCAGGATCGACTGCGACGCATGGGCTACTACTTGCCAACCATGGGCCGCTGACGCTGTCGACTATGCTAAAAAGTGCCATGTGTGCCAGCTTCACGCAGACTTCATCTATACACCGTCAGAACCACTACATCCTACAGTCGCCTCTTGGCCCTTCGAAGCTTGGGACATGGACATTGTAGGACCGATCACCCCTCCGTCATCGAGGGGACACCGCTTTATCCTAGCCATCACCGACTACTTCTCCAAATGGACAGAAGCAGTACCACTGGCGGAAGTGAAGAGCTCTAGGGTGATCAGCTTCATCAAGCACCATGTCATCTACCGTTTCGGGGTACCCCGGAGGATTATCTACGATAACGATCCTCAGTTCATCAGCCATGTTTTCAGCAGATTCTGTGACAAGAATCGCATTCAAAACGTGGCCTCAACCGCCTACAATCCGGCAGCAAATGGATTGGCCGAGGCGTTCAACAAGACTATCGTCAGGCTACTCAAAAAAGTCATCTCATCCAATAAACGCGACTGGGACGAAAAGCTCGGCGAATGCCTTTGGGCCTACCGCACAACGGTACGGACCCCGACAGGTAAAACACCATTCTTCTTGGTCTACGGGAGCGAAGCGGTACTACCTCTCGAGATCCAGATACCCTCACCTCGCGTAGCAATCACAAACCAACTCACAGAAGAGGACAATTAACGTCGTTGTCTGCGAGAACTGGAGGCACTTGAAGAAAAGCGTCTCCTAGCTCAACAATGCATTGAACTCTACCAAGCCCGTATATCACAGGCTTTCAACAAGAAGGTCAAGCAAAGGACTTTCCAAGTAGGCGACCTGGTTCTGGCAGTCAGGAGGCCGATGGTGTTGACTCACAAGACACCAGGAAAGTTCGAGCCCAAGTGGGAAGGACCTTTCATCATAGAGACGGTATACTCAAACGGTGCTTACCGCCTCGCTAAACCCAATGGGGACTTGTTCATGATGCCCATCAACGGCAAGTTCCTAAAGAAGTACTACTCTTGACATCTTTTAGACATGTACTTCCACAAAAGATCAGTGGACCCAATCATCAGGGCTCACATACAATTCCCTTCCACAAAATCATACGCTTCCGGAACCCAGCTGTTCCGTGGCTTCCTACAGTAGAAGGACAACCACATCCACATCACCTCTGAGTTGTCCCCCTACGCCCTACAAAGCGGAATCTTACACTCCGTAAGACTACGCTACCCATCATGTTTACCACGTCCACATTACCTCTGAGTAAACATCCCGTACAGACAACCCCTGTGTTGTCGTACATTGATCGCAGAACTTCTACGTCCACATTACCTCTGAGAAGTTCCGCGTATCCCCCAGAGTCATTCCTACCACGTCCATAACACCTCTAAATAGGATGATTCCATCATTTGAATCCCATATTTGTCACGTCCACATCACCTCTGAGCAAACATGTTGGTTCTCTCAAACTTATTATCTGTACCTAAAAACCAAGGTGCGCAAAAGATAATAGGTCCACACAAATCATCAAGTTCATGACAGCAAAAATGAACACACCACAAAAACTTTGTATTCTTTATTTTTTTCAAAAAAAAGAGTAAAGGATTACACCCCCAGCAAAGAGTTGCAAAAACACAGAAAGAAGAGACTACAATCTCTAAACATCCCCGGGGTTAGCCGAAAGCTCTTCAATTCGGCACCTCAAGTCTGTCGTCCGAGTCTCCACAGTCGCCAGGACCCGGCGTTCAGCTTCTTGACGCATCGCCTCTATGGCCTCAGGAGAAGTGTCATCCTCATGCTTCTCATCCAGCTGCTGCCGCTGCTGAGCCAGAGTAAGAGCCCGGTGGGTGAAAGCTGCTTCCTCCTTCTTGAATGCTACATGTTCAGCCTGGACACGCTCGACATCTAATAGGAGTCGGGCCCGCTGGTCTTCAAGGCGGCGAATCTGGGCATCAACCTCCGCGATACTAGCATCCAACGCAGCTCGCAACTCCATCTTCTCCTGCGTGGACTGAGACAACCGCTCCACTGCAGCTTCAGTCTCAGCCACTTTGCGTTCCCAGACGTTCACGGTGGCCTGATAAGAGGACTCAGTCTCAGCGATCAACTTTTCCTTTTTTACGTCTATCAGGACGGAGAGATCGTTTCGCTGGATACACTAAAACTCGGAAAGCCGCTGGTCCAGCTCGGCCACCGAGGCCTCCAGAATGTCGGCCATATGATCATGGCCCTGGTGGAGACGGATCAGGTTGATGTGAGGCAGTGCCAGAGTTTTTGCCGTTGTAAAGCTCCCATTGGCATCCATCACCACCGATACGCCCCTCTACAACATCTTATACACTGCCTCGATGATGAACTTCACATATTCATCTGCATCCGCCAACACCTGCGGCGTCATAGCAGGAGTCGAAGGAGCTACTCTAGACAACGGACCGGAAGAAGGCCCGCATGTCTCAACCTGCGAGGCTGGAACCTCGGCATCAATAGGCTCTTCATCAAGAGGGGCTTAACTACTAGCCCGAGGAGCCAAAAGAGCAGAAGGAGCCGAGAGAGGCGTCGATATAGTACCCCAAGTAGAAGGAGCAACAGAGGGTTCCACCAAACCCTTACCCTTCTCAAGCTCGGAGGAACCACCAACGTCAGCGGCTACCTCATCAGTCCCCAACGCATTATCAGCAGGCAGCACGGGACGTTCCCCCCTGGCAGAACAGTGAGATCAACACTTGTCTCCTGACTCGACCCCCTCGAAGTCAGGATCGGCGGACGAGTCTCATTGTCACCATCAAATCCTTCTACAAGGACGGGATCTGTCGCCACCTCCCGGTCGACAGCCACCTCAGCCTCCGTTGCTGAGTCTGGGGTAGGACTCGACAACGCTGCAGCCGACCTCCCCTCATCATGACAAGGAAGGGAATCAACCCTCTCCTCGGTTTCAATCACGTCTGTTGCCCCCGCAACAGGCTCATGCATTTATGGAGGAACATCATCTGAAGACGACGAACTCCACTCCACTTCCTCATCTGGAAGCCCTGTGTCCGCAGGACCCTCAATGCCCAAGGCCCCCACGGCGGCTTGTACCATCCCGAAAGTTGCTGCAACCTCAGTGTCTCTTCCGACAAAGTCTGGAGATACTAAAATCTCTGCAGGTATAACATCTTCAGGATTCTCCTCCATTGGAGACGTCACCATCGGAGGAATGCGCTCATCAGAAGAGCTTGCCACCTCCTTCGGTTTACTGATGCCCGGTTTTGAAACACAGGTTTTCTTCTTTGACGATCCCTACAAGAAGAAAAGTACAGGTCACCAAAATGACAAGATGAGCCAGATTGCGGAGGACTCTTTACCTCGGCAGGGACTGATTCCATTGACACGGCCTTTGGAGTCGTCACTTTCCTCGACCTTTTTGGTATAGACGAACCGGCTTCTGCGTCAGCTCGTCTCTTTCCAGCAGGGGGATCTCTCACTGATGCTACAGCAGCAGTCCGATATCCCGCCAATTCTGGTGGACGATATAACCGAGCCGCCACCAACATATTCGTCGTAGCCTCTAGCTGAGTCCCAATGATGAAACTGGTCTCCCTATCATAATCAGGAGACACAGTATTCATGGTGCAATACAGCTTAACGGCCGAATACAGGATCTGTGGCCGAGAGATGCGAACCGGCGTAGTGAAACGAACACCAGTGTACCCGGCATTGTAATATTGCCAGCCCCGGGCTCCGTCCAGCAAACTCCCGACAAATCGTAAACTGTTACCGGGGTTTCGTAACATTAACTGGGTGTAGCCGAACTGGCGAGCAAACCGGCTTGGCAGATATGGCTCCAGATAACACCTATTTTGGTTGCGGTAGACCAAGTGGGAAGGCCGAATACTTTGCAACCAACGAAAACCCTATTTTCGCAGAGTAATCGCATCTTCACCAGAGTCGTCTAAATCTTGGTCGGCCTCGAAATCTTTGAAGATGGGACCGACCTTGACAATCTTCCACCCTTGAAGATAGGACAAAACTCTCCTACAGACGGGGATGCCAGTGTGCAACCACTTCCTCTTGTAGAAGTGGCGGATAAAGGCGTCACCTTCAACGTGATCCTCCTCCGGGCCTGGACTCATCACGTTCGGATGATGCAGAATCAACCATCCCATCAGATAATGGAATAGTAGTTCGGCCCGGAGAAAGTTGTCATTCCTACCTCTCCCTTGGATCACATCCTCAGCAATGGTCCGCAAGCCCCGTAACAGGTTACACACCATCGCGGGGAGAAGAGCCAAAGGGCGACCAAAAGCCAATTTTACTGCTGGCAAAATGAGGTTCCGGTGTACCCTCTCCACAGAACCTGATCCGCCCGCGAACACACAATTCCGGAGCCATATCATCAAGTATGCAGCCAATACTGCCTTAGATGACATCCGGTGCACACAGTGCCAGAAGCAGCTATACGCATCTTCGCCACTCTCATTCGAACGGGAGCCCTCTCGTCCAATTGGCTCATTTCAGAAGTCACTTCCGCGGGTTTCAGCCCTTGCGGAGTCATAAACCGGATCTTCGAGGAATCCGCCAAGCCCTGCTTGAAGACGTAATCCCTCCAAGCAGTCACGTGAGGTTGAGACTTGCCTTTGTCCCTCCGTTGCATCATATAATGATGGCTCGCTACCTCTTTGAAAACAGCCATCATCTCCGGGTCCTTCTTTTCCAAGACAATGATCTCTTCGTTTGACGGAAAATATTCCTCGTACGGTTCCGAGCCCCAGGGAAGCCTGGATACCTCGTACATTTCATGGAGAGCCAATCCCAACTCTCCCACTGGAGTAAAGAAAGTGCCAGTCTGGGCATTGAACATTTCCAAGAGCGCAAGGAACATATGCTTATTGAGATCCACGCCAGCCTGTGTGGCACGGATAGCGGCCGTCAGCCCAATTTCTTTAAGCTCAGCCTTGAACTTTGACAACACCCAAAGGGTCAACTCGTCCCACTTCGGCATGTGGTGACACCAACCTTCAACCCTAAAGCTACCTTTCGGATACATGACCCTCGATGTTAGCATCTGATTTACAAAGGTCGAAGCACTGAAGGCAAAGGTGTCATTAGGGACCTCACTATAAAGGCTCCCAGGGCACAAAGTTCGGCAACTGAACGAGGGTCCGGCTCGCAAAGCGGCCAAGGTATCCCTTTGATTCAAATTAGCATCAATCGAAAGAGTACCCCCCCAACTGCCCCTCCTTGAGAATGAGTAAGTTCCCAGGGCATCCTCCTCTTGGAAGCTAAACGGTAGAAGGCCGTCAGTGGCAACTGGCGTTCAAGTTGTCGCATATACAGAACCATGCCCTTCGCAGAGAAGAACCAGTCTTCTTTGATCTTCAGTATCTTCGCCTCGGTGGAGATCAGTCGATCACCGAACAAAAAGGCAGGTTTTAAGAAGGTCACATCC
Organism: Iris pallida; assembly: GCA_029216955.1. Classification (NCBI taxonomy): domain Eukaryota; kingdom Viridiplantae; phylum Streptophyta; class Magnoliopsida; order Asparagales; family Iridaceae; genus Iris; species Iris pallida. Next base: position 8,138,134 of record JANAVB010010199.1, read on the forward strand.
TCGGATTCAGCAGATTCTAGTTTACCGCTCTCCATCATACTCTGGAGGAAAACCGACAACTGATTCTGGATTCGCAGCATTCTCTCAGGAGGTTGATTCAGCAGGATAGCATCCTTCGCGGGGTTGATAACCTCTTCGTCAAAATCAACTCCCATTTGACAAAGAGAAGCATCCAGAAGGGCTTCATTCAGCAAAGGGATAGTCATCAACACTGACACAACAAAAACAAAAGTCAGGCATGAAGCTCTAACAAGACAAAGTGTGTCAAGCAGCCTGGCGCAACATTTGGGTCTAAACCTATGCGCGTTAGTAGTGAAGCTTCGACGCATCATCAGGGTGTAAACCCATACGCGTCAGCAGTGAAGCTTCGGCGCATCATCAGGGTGTAAACCCATACGCGTTAGCAGTTAAACCTCGACACATAATCAGAGCCTAAACCCATGCACGTCGGCAGAATAAAACCTCGACGCATCATCAGGACAGAGGTCCATGCGCGTCGGCAACAAAGAGTTAGGGCACACCAACTCAGCCGTGTGATCCAAAACTCGTCGGAACAAAAAAATAGTGGAAAAGACGATACCCACCCGTCACCGCAGGCCGAACGTCGGTCGGAGTCGCAATGGCGACATGAGCGTCTTCCTCGGCGAACTCCGCAGGCTCCTTTCCCTTGCCAGCACCGCCGCGAGGAGTCTTGGGAGCCATTCCTTGAAAGAAGAAAGTTAGGGTTTTTCGAAGAAGAACTCTAAAAGACAAAAGCAAAGAGAGGAGCTAGAACTCTCTCTCTCTCTTCTTCTCACGCCTATTTATAGGCTCAGTCGCACACGTGAACTGATGAAGTGTGACCTCAGCCGCCGCCTCGGGTTCTGCGAGGAGATAACTGCAAATAAATCCAAAAAGATCATCATTAATCTTCTTGGTTATCGAGGCGTTATCATTTACATTAACTGAGAGGAGCATGCGCCCCATCACTGATGCGCGGAGTATCCATGCGCCCGAACAGTCATGCGCCCCAACCACCATGCTTCTTATTCAAAGTATTCCAAAACTTGACAAAAAAGTTTTGAAAACTTTGAAGGGGGTCTTGTAGAAGCATGGAATTTCACGATCAGAAATCCTTTGCGCCAAACACTACATGTGCCAGGGAGTTCAAACAAAGTACTTGACACAGCAAAACAAGAATATAGACATTAAAAGAAGATTTTTATTTTATATAAAAGTCTATTACATGTCTTAAAAAGGGCTGTACAAAGGAGAACTTCTACAAAAAGAAAAGACCCTAAGTCTACAGCCAGGCGCAGCAGTCATCATGCGCTCTTGCACAGGCGCATCTCACCATGCGCTCTCTGTCAGGTGCATCCCACCATGCGCTCCCAGCCGGGCGCATCCTTTCAGCACCTCAGTTATGTGCCACCCTTCCAGCCAGGCTCATGCGCCATCTAATGCTTCGACTAATGAAGCATTTATTGAGCAGAACGAGGGTGGCAATCAACCCTCTAGCTGGAGAAAGAGCTCCCCAAACCGAGGAAGAGAAGAGCACCGCAAGTCAACCTGTGGCTAGGGGAGGCTTCGAAAGAGCCTCCAAAGACCAAGGAAGACCGCAATCGAAACTGCGGCTAAAGGAGCAGCTTTCAACACAACCAGAATGGACAGCACCCACTCTGACAGAAGAAAGAGCCCCCAAAGCTGCAGCACCGCAATTTCGATCTGTAGCTATTCCCACATAACGGAGACGAGGCTCGAGCATCCCGATCTTTGGATGCAACAGGCACCTTCCGCCTTCCTCAGAAGCCCTCGACTCCGACTTTTGGATGTAACAGTCACCTTCAAGTGCATCAATGAGGACAATGCATCGCATCTTCACCCTCAAGAGCATCTCGTCAACAGAATGTGCTCGAGCAAACAAATTCACTTCAGGAGGACGTGAGAGAACGAGAAGCAAACTCTCTCCATGCCACTATTTATAGGCCGGGCAAATCAAACCCATGCTCCAAGTGGATGGCTTTCCGAATCCCGTGTAATAAATTTGCATTAAATAGAAGAACCTGACACTTCAAATTTGGCCAAGTCAAAAACGGCTATTTAAAGCACTCGAAGAACGTAACAGTCGTACCAATAAAGACGTGTCAAGCGGACCAGATGCGTCGGTCAGACTGCGCATCATATAGACGCGCCTCAGCACCAAGCGCTTCACAAGTATGCGCCCCCATGCGGCCCCATACGCCTAGTGGAACGCCGATCGATGCGCCCACTCAACCGACCATCACATGTCAAAAACATTAAATGCTGAAGTCTGACAGAGTTGGCAGCACGTCTCTCGAGGACTGAACAGTTGGCAGCTTTTTCAGAAGACGAAGCGTCGCCGACGTCAGCATCATCATTACTTTCCTCCGACGGTTACAACCACGTGGCCGTCCAACCATCTCGTATGGGCCTCCGCAGCCATGCGCCCGAAGCTCTGCATGCGCCTCAGACTTTTCTCTGATCCCTAAAGACAGAAGTAAAGTCACTACTGAAGCCTCGCATGCGCCTCAAAAGCCATGCGCCCCGAATGGTTCATGACTCCCAAAGGTTACGAGCCAAAGTCTCCTCACGCGCCCAATCCCAGGCGCATCCTACCAGATCATTCTCCATCAAATCCGAGATCTCCGAGCCATGGGCCTACGACACGTGTCCTTTGACTCGATTCACCTAAGATCTCAGCAACAGAAAGATTCTTCCCCCTGCTACGTGCCAGCTCACAACAGTAGCATGAAGAATTCAACTCCTCAATCAGGGCGCATCGTCCATGCGCCTCCATCAGCAATCACCATGTGGCGTCCCCGCGTCCAGGCGTATCCTACATATGCGCGCTTGAGCAGCCAGCATGCAGACTATAAATAGAGGGATCATCTCCTTCTTCCATACGAACATACATAGACAGACAGAGACATCGCACAACCACCGAGGCAGATACAGACACTCAACGTCTTCTTCCTCTCCGCAAGCTTCAGCACCCAGAGCAACTCAGACCTTCAGAGAACCGATAACCGTCCTCAGATCGTCAATGGAGTCAACGTATTATCACTTGCTCCATCGGCACAAGGGACCCAGATAAACAAAAGTGTACTCCTAGGACTACGTCTAAGTCCTACATTGTAACACTGTTCTGTTTGTATTGAAATTTCTATCAAAGATTTTAATGGAAAACAAGTGTGTTGGTGGTGGGGTGGTTGGTGTTATATGTGTGAGTAGTGAAAAAGAATATGTGGAGGAGAGTTGAGGAGACAAGTAAGGGGTGATCCTGGAGAATAGGGAGGGGTGGTCCAGGTCGTGGGGGGTAGTTTAGAAATAGGTTTTTTTTTATACTAAAAATAGGACTATAAATAAAATCTAAAGTTAAATAATTACTTAGGGTTTAAGTATGGGTTCAGAAAACGGGATTGGATTTCGGGAAACTGAACCGGGTTCGAGCTCGGTTTCGGAGCAGGGCCGCAATAAAAAATCAGCGATAATTTAAAAATAATATTTTTCTAAAACTGACTAAATAAATAATAATACTAATAATAATAATAATAATAATAATAATAATAATAATAATAAATATAAATATAATAATAACTATAATAATTAAACAAAATTATACTACAATCCAATAATTAAATAATTCTAAAACTCTGGGTTTCACAATCTTCCCTCCTTAGAAAATTTCGTCCTCGAAATTCAGAGGGTACTACTATGGGAAAGATCAAAATCTCTACATGTAGACCAAAGCTTCCTTTACTGTCTCTTAGTAATGTTGACAACCTCTAGATAGTCTAATTTGATCAATTCATGTACTTCCTTCGAATCAACAGTCTTCCCTCCTTAGAAACACAGTCATAGCCTATAATTAAAATTTTGCTTCTATTTCTGAATTGTCAGCCACCGGAATGGTTGTGCGAACATACTCTCTACATCCGTACCTATAATCTTCGGGTAGGATCTAAACTTCTTCATCTTGCTAGTCGATTTGATATCTACTAAGCGATGCAATTCCATATTGCTTGCAACGTACACTCCATCAATTATTTGTACGTCATAATTACTAGCTCTTACCATTATCACCCTTGATCCTCTACGGCTCCTCCCATCCTGCCATAACTTTTTTTTCCAAATCATAAAATTCAAAATCATCACCTTCTTTCATTCACCAAATCCAATACCTAAGTACTAATATGCTCCACTAATAATTCATTCCTAAATGAACCACAATTTATAATTCTCTCTAGACTAACTTGCTTTTGTGGCTTGTCATGCTACCCTTTGGTACCCTTAGCAATCTAATCTCATTAGAATAAAATCGATCCCCTAAGTGTGCTTTTATCAGATTAATGCAATAAGGTTGCTAGGTGACTATCTAGGTTTTCCCCAAATATAACTATCAACCAACTTTATATAGCTGCAAAAATATATAACTACCCACAAAATATGCAACACCCTAAAAATGGAACCTTGAAAGGAATTGAGCCAATAGAGATTGATGTGGTCCTAATAAGTTCTAGGAAAATCAAGTAGAATTTTATAGAAAATCTTTTCTTTCTGGTTGTGACAAGAGATTTCTAGAAATTGAGACAACCGCTAGGAATGTAAATCCTCTAATCAGGCAAAAGTCAGAATGATTTGATGGTGCAAAAGACAACCATGGTATGAATATAGTCCGAATAATATTCGGAAGCCAAATATGTTTGAAGTCACTTTGTCTCAAATTCATGCCTCGCCAGAGTGCACCTGACTGCAGTGAATTTTTGACCCAATAACTTGAATAATTTTAGGTTACCGAGTAATCTTTCAACTTTATCCATTTCATGGCTAAGCAACATAGAAGATCAACATGGTGCATTTAGGACAGTCACAATAATATCAAGAAACCTATGAACACCCGAAATCACTTCAACTTTAGAGTCTTTTGCCTCGCCAGTGCGCAATTGGCTGCAGTAAACTAGCAGTTTCCATAATTCAGACAATTGACTATAACGCAATGTGCGAAATCATATTAGGTCACGGAATATTTTCCCAAACTTTGTCCATAAGAATTTCAAAGGAGTTTCCGAAAAATTCAAACGAGTTCTAAGGTTCTAGTTATGATAGGAAAAGATGTTGATGTAAGTTCTTCTGGTTTCAAAAAAAATTTATCAGGATAAATATGTGTTCCAGTAGCTCTTGAGATTTAAGACATTTGATTTTGAAGAAATTGATCAAACTTGAGTATGACTAATTGAGTTGGACACATGATAAGGTAGAAGAATCAGAGCTTTGAGTTGAGTTGAAGAAGCCAATGAGAATATTCTCGACAAATCACTTAAAGGGTACAGACATTTACCAAAATTATTTGAAGACATAATTTCTTATCCAAGGAAATTTTTGAGTATGTGATGGGTAAGTAGGGTTGACACAAAAGAAGCATGTCTTTATGGATTCAAGGAAGTCAAGTTAAAATGGTTTAGTAAAGCCAACAAAGGGATGGTTCAACAATTTAAAAGTTTTTCAATGATTTAAAGAAGATTTAATAATAGGATGGAATCAATTCTCTGACCGTTCGTACTTCACGATACTCAAGCATTGAGTTTAAAAGCTGTCTAGGTCTTGAATTGATCAAGAAGTTGCATAGAGAGAGTAGGGTTTCAGGTTGAGTGGAGGGGATCAAAATAAAATATTTGGAATAACCTAGGAGATAACAATCCGTATTGAAAGTATTTTTGAAAATATCTTTTAGGGAAATCATGAACTAACTAAGCTGAACCAATTCTTTTGGTAATAACTAACCTTGAGGCTTTATAGTTCCGGAAGAATTTGGTTCAGGATTAGTTCCGAGAAAGTCAATTAAAATGAGGTTAAGGCGAATGGTTGGATACGCTAGTCGTAGAAGTACTCGGATAGATAAGGGTTTATTAGAATTAGAAACTCTAGATAGCGAACGAGTCTGGATTCCAATTAAAGATAGAGAAATAAGATTTAATCGACTAGTGGAGAAGTTTGAAAAATTGGTTTGCTGACGAAGGAGATTGAAGAGTTCTAATATTGGTCCATAAATAGCGAAAAATATAGATCCTAAGGGATGCTAAAAATATGTTAAAGATATGGGAAGGAAATAATTTCCGAAAATCATGGGACGCTAAAAGATACAAAAATCTAGGAAATAAAATATGTAGTAACATATACCATCATACAGTTGGCCTAAACTGGTTAAGGTCAAAATTTACTCCTTATGTCATTATCACTCCCAATTGTTATAAGTACCAACTAATATCTAGGTATTCCAAAATTCTATTCTTCCAATTCTTAATCACTAATATATCCTTGATAAATATCGTCTTACATACCTTCTCATTAAGATTACAATTTTCAAAAAATGTATCGTAGGGGAAAGACTTTGGGAAAGATATCTACCATAAAGGTGTAACCAAGAATTTTATTCATATTGGAGAATTACAGCAAGACTCTCATGATTATTCTAAGGACATCCTGTTACAACTTCTTATAACAATAGATAATGCTACTCAGCAGTTCTAGGTACTAGTCTTCATGGCTCTGGCTCTTGCACGAGCAGTCTCCAACTGCTTCATCTTCTTCTATAATCCTCGAGTCTGTATCATGCCTTTCTGCAGTGGGTGTAGGAGGCAAGGTCTGCTCGATAGGAAGAGAGTCCCTAGGTTGCGGCATCGCAGGTGTTGCTGGGATAGGTGCTCTGGTATGATAGAAAGATAAGGGGCAGTCCTTTACCCGATGTTCAGCGGATCCACATGACAAACATTGTCTCAATCTCTTGCGGCAACTATTGACTAGATGACCAGGCCTCTTGCAGTAGGCACAAGCCAATAGCTTCTTACGACATGACTGCCGAAAAGTAGAGTACTTGATGGGACCCAAATATCTTCTAGATTCAGGGGTATCCCTCTTAGGGTGAGGTTCCGCACCAACTCGGTTTAAGATAGCTAAGGCTATGTCATTGACATCCTTCATAACATCTCTCGTGATATCAATCTGTTTCTGCTGGGCCTCGGCTTGGGCCTTCTGGGACTCCAGGATTCCTTGAAATAGGACAACCATTTGGGAGGTGTCTGCTGGTACTGGTGGGACGACATGAGTAACTATCATAACAGGAGATGGTAAAATTGTCGTGGACGGAATAGGTTCTGCTGTAGTATGAGCTGTGCTGGGGATTTGTGCAGCAAAGGGAGGATTGATGAGCTGCAAAGGAGAAGGGTTGGAACGGGCCTGAGAAAGAGGGGTGTGATCAGGAGATAACACCTTGTCATCAGCAGGACTAGAACGAGTTGTCTTTCCTCTAGTCATAGTCTGAAAGGTTTAGGAGGCAAACATAAGCAAGGTAGCCTACCAGTCTATAACAACCAAAAATATTTATTTATAATATAATTCGGTCCTGTGTTGTGACAAATTAATGTTCTAGTGTTCTAAATGTTCTAGAGGTGTTCTCCTAAGTTGTTGTTGAGAGAAGGACCTGCATGGGCCACCACTAAAAACATGTCACGACCCGATCCCAAATAATTGGGTCGAACCGGATCATGCCCAGCCTGTACCGTTGTGAGACGGTGGCAGTAAGCTGTTCCATTAGCAGGTAGTCACAACAACATCTATACATTTGTCACAACTGAATATTCGAGAATTTAAACTTTATTTAACATTGAATAAATACAACTGGAAATCAAAAGAACTGAAATGAATGCTGAATTCAAATTAACAAAATTTCAAAAACAACAAAACTGGAAACAGAAAAATATCTAACTAAGCGTTCGGCTCGTCGGCCTCAGGTCCTGCGTCCTCCAATGGGGACTCTGGCAGCACCACAGGGTACAAAACTGGGTCATAATAGCTATTGTACAATAGCTCAGCATCCTCAAAATCTCCTAAAAATGTTGTCTCCAGTCAGGAGGGAGCAAAGTACAATTATGAAAATTAAACAATTAAACTAATAATTAGAAATTTGCAATATTAAACGGTTTTGAAATAATATTTTCCAACAATTCTACACGATAGAAAACAATGTGATTTGAGTAGATAATGACTATGACCGGCTTGGGTTGTACACTTGTATCCTAGCGATACGATATGGCTTATCCCCGTGTGTAAGAGGGGTAAGCTAATACATTCATTAGTTATTTGGGGTATTGGTCATAGACAATACAATACTCCCCCAATATCCCGCAATCAATCAATATCAATCAATACTCTATAAGAGAGTTCTGTGTAACAATGTGGTTTAAGCATGCAGATAACAATTACTAATTAGATTGCTCAATAAACACAACCGTACTTGCCTTTGTTTATGACTGGAAATGATGTTGGTTCCGGGAAGATGCTAGGTTTGTCTCCGAGATCCTACAGTTGGAGAACTTGACTTAGAACTAATATTGAGACCATTCTAGGTGTGCTAGTTGCAATTTCTAGTAGCAGGTCCTAATCAAGTTTTAAGTTTGTTTATTATTCTACCAGAAAACGTCTAACGTCGCAATTCTACGTTCGTTTATTATTTATCTAAAATAAGCCGGTTTATTGATTAATTGGAAAAATGGCAATTACCGGTTAATTTGGCAAAACTTGTATTTTGTAATATTATATATAAAACTACTATTTTTCTTTTAAATACGAAAAATGTGAATTTTGTTTAAATTACAAACTTGAAATTCTCCTAATTATTTATTGTGATAAAATCTTATTAATTTATACAAAATATTTATTAGCCATTTTGTAACTAAGCGTCTAATTACGAAGAATAAAACCAACCAAAAAATAAAGAAAAAATCAACCAAAAAAAGAAAATAAAAAACCTAGACTACGCAATACAGGGGCACAGCTAACAAAATAGAAATATGGGCTTATGCCCTTACAAACTTTACATAAATGAAATAAGAGAAAATTAGTTAGCTCTGACTAATGTCCCGTATTTTAAATATCGAAAACAAAAACTAATAAATAATTAAATTAAAACTTAGGAGTCTCAGACTTGGTCCAATCATCACAGTTTAGCTAATGCCTCAACGTCCGGCCTGACCGATTTCGTTTGCATTTCGCTAGGGCCCACGGACCGGTATGGTCGTCGCCCAAAAAATCCATTTAATAATTTATTTCCGAAAACCGATTTGAAATTCTTTTATAAAGTTTTTTAAAATTTTGGACAGCATTTCCTCTATATTCGGGACAACCCAAAACTGGAAAATGCTCCAACAATTCCAACAAATATCCCAAACCAGGGAAAGACCCATAAATTCTATTCCACCACAATAATATATAATAACTAATTCACAAAATATGCTTCTGAAGAACATTCGAAAAATCCGAATTGAAAATCGGAAAATCCGAGATGAACCTCGGAAAACAGAAGCTCTAACAATACTAACTAAAGATACCAAAAAAATCTCAGAACCTATCCAACAACTGTTCAAAAATTCCGAATTTAGAAATTATATGAAAATCAAAGGAAAACAACATCACAGAACATGATTCCGAAAATTCCGAAATCGAAACGTACCGTATCCGAATTCCTGGAACGGAATCGGGGACCAAATTCATCATCGACTACCGAAAATGGAACGGGATAAAGGAATTATATCTTGGGTTGCTCGGCTAGAGCTCTCAGATGATAAAAAGAAAAGAAATTCGCGGACAGTGGACCGGCTCGGGGCAGCGCCTCGCCGGGGGTACGGCTGCGCTGGACAGCGGGATCCAGAGATCGGGCACGAAGAAAACACGGATAGCGGATTTGAAAACCCCGGGACAGCGATGGACAACGCTGTCCGGATCAGCGGGGCACGGGAGGCTCGCGAAAAGGTCCGACGGAGGCCGGAGGGGGAGCGGCCCGGAGGTGGTCAGCCGCGGGCGGCTGGACGAGCCGGAGCGCGACGCTCGGGGAGATCGGGGCCGGCGCTAGGGCGCGCGCGCGGAGGGGCGCGATGGCCGGGGAACGGCGGGCGCGGGTGGCGCAGACGCCGGAGGGTGGCCGGCCGGAGTCGGGCGCCGGAGCGGTCGCGGCCCAGGGGCGCGCTCGGGTTGGGGGTGCTCTGGAGGGGAGTGAGGGGATTAAGTGGAAGAATGGGGAAGAAAGCTGTGAGTGTGTTGGTGGTGGGGTGGTTGGTGTTATATGTGTGAGTAGTGAAAAAGAATATGTGGAGGAGAGTTGAGGAGACAAGTAAGGGGTGATCCTGGAGAATAGGGAGGGGTGGTCCAGGTCGTGGGGGTAGTTTAGAAATAGGTTTTATTTTTTATTTTTTCTTTTTTTACTAAAAATAGGACTATAAATAAAATCTAAAGTTAAATAATTACTTAGGGTTTAAGGATGGGTTCAGAAAACGGGATTGGGTTTCGGAAAACTGAACTGGGTTCGAGCTCGGGTTCGGAGCAGGGCCGCAATAAAAAATCAGCGATAATTTAAAAATAATATTTTTTTCTAAAACCGACTAAATAAATAATAATAATAATAATAATAATAATAATAATAATAATAATAATAATAATAATAATAATAATAATAATAATAATAATAATAAATATAATAATGACTATAATAATTAAACAAAATTATGCTACAATCCAATAATTAAATAATTCTAAAACTCTGGGTTTCACAGGGTAGTTTCTTGGGAATGGTTTTGCTATCTTTAGTTATTGTTTGGTTCGTAGCTAGGAAGACACTGGAAAAAAAAAAACAGTACGATGCCATGTCAAACACCAATATTTCAAATTATGAA